>OW388292.1:22183151-22783151 GCA_936450465.1 Gibbula magus
ATTAATTTTCACTTTGTAACTCCTGGTTGAAACTAATGGGCTTCTTGTCGCGGTGCAGTATGTACGACAACCCGGAATACGGCACCTGTGTTCCCCCAACACTTGGTGTTCTCTGAAACTTCTGAAACTCGAATAGAAACGAATGAATATTTTCAGAGGTATGGCCCTTAACTTGGAGAACTTTACTTTCCCATTCAAACCCAGGCGCCAGACCCTACATATATAAGTATACCTACCTATGTATATAACATATATAGAAGATATGACAAGATGGATCATGCAATCGGACCGGAAATGGAAACGAAGTTTACAAGCGTATTTGAACCAGAAAAACAGCCCGGTCCTTTTATCTACCGTGTCATACCTTCTTTATTATTAGTTAGACACGGTGTTTTGACAGGGTGTAGGGGACTGTATGACCCATGTATATACTGTATTTTCCTGAGGCGCAGCCGGAAGAAATGCAGAATATACAAGGGTCTTACAGTCCCGTACACTCTGTCAAAACACCATGTAACGAATTTATTACTCTTTAGATCTATTATTTGTACTTATTTCACCCATTTCCGATAAAATATATAGGCTGCATAGCTATTTCCGTCTGTGATAAAAACTCCGCACACTGTGAAACAGCGAAAACATTGTAAAGAGTTTACCGCTCCATATCAAGGGAGATAACTCTGCGACAAAAAAAATTCGATTAAGAGAGACGCGTGTTTTTATTGAATTAGTTTATTGACACAAACAAAATAATGTTTGTATACAGGTTGAAATTACCGTACTTTTGTGTGTTTAGTCTCATTACCTGTCTTCACGGGTCATACGGATGGTACACCCCGGCAAATCCACCTACACGGTTTCGTATGCATTGGCTATTGACCAATCAGAATTCAACAAATTTATCTGAAAGGGTAACAAAGATGGGTAGGTATACTTATGTATTTATATTTAGGGTCTGGCTTCTTTGATTTCAGACTCCAAGTTAAACTTTCATCTACTTTTGGCCAAACGTTTGATTTGTCAAATATATGTCCTTGAAACTTAATATATGTTTTCCTTGATACCAAAAGATGTTTTAAAACGTATGTTGTTGCTTCCTTGCTTGGCTTGATTATGATAACAAAATATTGAATTTATCTTGTCCAACAACCACATGTGCATCACACGTATGTAACGACCAGAACAGGTCTAAGACCAGAACAGAGAAATCAGAATAAACAAATACCATTTGTGCACTAAACATCACTTTATAGTAGTATTAGACGGATAAAAGGATTTCCTCGTCCGAAAATTAAATACTATATTTAATTGCCCGGATAAGTTTCAACCACTTAAAAATAGCAGCGCGCTTTGCTCCGATACTTCAAAAGTGGGATTAGGTTGCGGAAACGAATAATGGACTATTAATGGTAACGACGGTTCCAAGGGAAGTTACTCTGCACGAACAACCTCAAACAGTCTTACAGTGCCTGGCCATTTCGATATCTATCATTTGCATATTATAAACGTACAAAATAAAATCTTTAGTTATATTAGATAACTTTGATAAACTATCACAACTGATTATTGACATTCGTAAGAAAATATAGTAAAAAAGAATAAACTGTTAAAATAACCAAGTATAAACTACATTTAACTGTTTTTGTTGTACATCTGCTTTAGTGATATTTAGTACAGCTATTTCTTTTTCATTATGACATTATCAATTGTCATACATTTCATATTGAAAGAAATAAAATTAACACGGGACATTTATCCTCAGAAATTAGTGTTTCATTTATCGACAGCATTTTTTACAAACAATTCGAATAGTTATACAAAATGGAACCCTAGAGATGCTTTGACTTCTGATTTCTAGACTTGCTTTTATTTTCTAGACTAAGCTAGGTACAATGCCGACAATGAGGATAAATACCGCATTTCCTCTAATAAGTTATTTTTCAGTACCCCTTGACCCCTTGATTTCTACTTCACTCGATGGGAAATACGTGGAGTTCGATGAAAAATGTCAAATATCCTCTTAGACGATTTATTATAAGACGAGCAATGAAATACTGGGATCTTTCAGTGAAATAATCCCAGTATTTCATGGCACATTTTGTTTCAAATTATTTCATCACATACATTGTAACTATACACTTGGAAATTAATTAAACAACACCCAAATTCGTTCCGATTTGAAAGAAGACAATATATGTCAAGAAAACTGTTGAAACGAATTTTTAAAGGTCAGTCACATATAACGGTTCACTGTCTTTTGGATAATGGCTGTTAAAATAATTTGGTATTTTGGTATTTGCCATTGTCAATAAAATACTTCATTGGTGTCATATATATATTTTGGTTTCGTGGATACATTAACGTTCCGTCTCGCTGTACAGGGACAGTTAGAAATGTATGATTACATGTATATCGGTATATAGTGGCTGGTCAATCATATCTTTTTGATGTTAGTGTTGGTAGGTATTTCTGTAAGGACATTCCGAGAATATGTGAAACAAATGTTTAACTGAAATATATCGCAATATGAGCTCTAAGTCTTCAACATAAATCGATTTTTTAAATCAAAATTTTCATTTATAATTACATTTAATCAACATACAAATAATGAGAATAAGGAAAATATAGCAATTAATTAACTATCAATGTTATGGCATGTATACGGCATTTACGGCCTCGACCATGTTTCGACAACTGGGCCAATACGGGGAAAGTGGGCCAATACGGGGAAAATTGGGCCAATACGAGACAAACTGGGCCAATATGAGTCTGAGCATGCGCAGTTGCACATTTGGTGAAAGCCTGAAAATTTGCCTCCACCCCTTTTCGGCCGTGGCTTCAAAATTATCCTCTTTTGGAACCTTTCGAAACGTTATTAATGGTCCTTGCGACCCGAGTGAGAGAACAGCTCCGCTGAAAATCGCTCGTTAAATCCCCGTACTCATCATCATCATCTTTCGCTTCACAACTTTGACCCGTGCTATTTGTTCACCAATATTGTTTATAATTATTATTTCAATATAAATGAGATGTCTAGTGTTGTGCAAAAAGAATTAAAAGAAGTTAATTAATAAAATTGTCATTAATTAAGTATTTCCGTATTGGCCGAGTTACAGGTCCTCGGTCCCTGTATTGGCCCTCGACTTCGTCTCGGGCCAATACAACCGACCTCGGACCTGTAACTGGCCCAATACGGAAATACTTAATCAATGACATTATAACATAACATCTGTATGGCTGAAGACTAACAAATAAAATAATAATGCGTTGTCCATGCGGTCATTATGGTTTAGAATGTGCCGGCATTGAATATTAATTTAACATATTGCTAAAGGTAATTAAAAAGCCCACACAACAATTAATCATTTTAGACTTTAGCATTCTCAGGATACATATCAGACATACAAGTGGATTATTCGGCTTATCAGATTCGGTTACTATCACCCGCCAAATGAGAAAGGTACCCATGGAATCAAACAAATAAAATAAAATCATGGAACAAATTAAGACACGTCGAAACATGATGACTGTTCCACATACCAGTTTTCGTTATTTTTTTGGAATAGCTTATAATTTATGTACAATTGTGTTAACGGGTTATGTTACGTTACATGAGCATCTCGATTCCACGAATTTACTAAAGCCACATCAAAGTGTACATAATTCGACTCTTCTAAAAAGACTACGCAAGATCGTCTGACAGTCACTGGTCCAAATGGTAACGGACTTATACAGAATGCAACTTCTTGCACACTATTGATAGGGCCATATTTTTTTTATAATTTGCCAAAAATCAAATCACCAAATATCTGAAAGTTAGTGGCGGGCCATCGGTAGAGCCATGTAAATTTCAGGATCATATGACCATTTCTGGTCAAACATGTCGGAGATAATAAAATAGAGCCATTGGCTCCGTAGAAAATCAGGAATTACGATATTAATTATATCTAAAGAAAGATGAACATATCAAATAATAAGCCAGTGCCCAGTCACCAAATCTATAATCCAAAATAATTAACCATTAATCCACAGGTCAACAACATGCAGTTACATAATATACAGACCCACTCTCCAATTACAGGCAAGTGAATTATGCAGGGAAATTGACTGGATGAAAGCTGATATGATTAAGATGAATAGTATTACATTTACATTTCATTATAGCCATTAAAGAGGTTCACCTTTTGCACACCTGCCATGAACTTATATCAGGAGTTAAAGATTCAGAAACTTGCCGGTATATTAAAAATTTGGAAAAATTCAAATATTCCAGCAACTATAACAAAATTTACATGATTAATGTTTATTATGAAGCCGAACACTCAGAAACTTAGTGGCGTGCCATCGGTCGAGCGACATAAATTTCGGGGCCATTTGACCACTTCTGGTCAAGGATGTCGGAAAATAAAATACATTAAAAATTTGCCAAAATTCAAATATTTCACCAACTATAACAAAATTTACATGATTAATGTGTATTATGAAGCTGAACACTCAGAAACTTAGTGGCGTGCCATCGGTCGAGCGACATAAATTTCAGGACCATATGACCACTTCTGGTCAATCATGTCGAAAATAAAATACATTAAAAATTTGCCAAAATTTGAATATTCCACCAACTATAACAATATTTGCATGATTAATGTGTATTATGAAGCCGAACACTCAGAAACGTAGTGGCATGCAATCGGTCGAGCGACATAAATTTCAGGGTCATTAAACCACTTCTGGTCAATCATGTCGAAAAATAAAATACATTAAAAATTTGCTTAAATTCAAATATTGGACCAACCATTACAAAACTTGCATGATGAATGTGTATTATGAAGCCGTACCCTCAGAAACTTAGTGGCGTGCCATCGGTCGAGCGACATAAATTTCAGGGTCATTAAACCACTTCTGGTCAATCATGTCGAAAAATAAAATACATTAAAAATTTGCTAAAATTCAAATATTGGACCAACCATTACAAAACTTGCATGATGAATGTGTATTATGATGCCGTACCCTCAGAAACTTAGTGGCGTGCCATCGATCGAGCAACATAAATTTCAGGGACATTAAACCACTTCTGGTCAATCATGTCGAAAAATAAAATACATTAAAAATTTGCTCAAATTCAAATATTGGACCAACCATTACAAAACTTGCATGATGAATGTGTATTATGAAGCCGTACCCTCAGAAACTTAGTGGCGTGCCATCGGTCCAGCGACATAAATTTCAGGGTCATTAAACCACTTCTGGTCAATCATGTCGAAAAATAAAATACATTAAAAATTTGCTTAAATTCAAATATTGGACCAACCATTACAAAACTTGCATGATGAATGTGTATTATGAAGCCGTACCCTCAGAAACTTAGTGGCGTGCCATCGATCGAGCAACATAAATTTCAGGGACATTAAACCACTTCTGGTCAATCATGTCGAAAAATAAAATACATTAAAAATTTGCTAAAATTCAAATATTGGACCAACCATTACAAAACTTGCATGATGAATGTGTATTATGATGCCGTACCCTCAGAAACTTAGTGGCGTGCCATCGATCGAGCAACATAAATTTCAGGGACATTAAACCACTTCTGGTCAATCATGTCGAAAAATAAAATACATTAAAAATTTGCTCAAATTCAAATATTGGACCAACCATTACAAAACTTGCATGATGAATGTGTATTATGAAGCCGTACCCTCAGAAACTTAGTGGCGTGCCATCGGTCCAGCGACATAAATTTCAGGGTCATTAAACCACTTCTGGTCAATCATGTCGAAAAATAAAATACATTAAAAATTTGCTTAAATTCAAATATTGGACCAACCATTACAAAACTTGCATGATGAATGTGTATTATGAAGCCGTACCCTCAGAAACTTAGTGGCGTGCCATCGATCGAGCAACATAAATTTCAGGGACATTAAACCACTTCTGGTCAATCATGTCGAAAAATAAAATACATTAAAAAAGTTTTAAAATTCAAATATTGGACCAACCATTACAAAACTTGCATGATGAATGTGTATTATGAAGCCGTACCCTCAGAAACTTCGTGGCGTGCCATCGGTCGAGCGACATAAATTTCAGGGACATTAAACCACTTCTGGTCAATCATGTCGAAAAATAAAATACATTAAAAAAATTTAAAATTCAAATATTGGACCAACCTAACAAAACTTGCATGATGAATGTGTATTATGAAGCCGTACCCTCAGAAACTTAGTGGCGTGCCATCGGTTGAGCGACATAAATTTCAGGGTCATTAAACCACTTCTGGTCAATCATGTCGAAAAATAAAATACATTAAAAATTTGCTAAAATTCAAATATTGGACCAACCATTACAAAACTTGCATGATGAATGTGTATTATGAAGCCATACCCTCAGAAACTTCGTGGCGTGCCATCAGTCGAGCGACATAAATTTCAGGGACATTAAACCACTTCTGGTCAATCATGTCGAAAAATAAAATACATTAAAAATTTGCTTAAATTCAAATATTGGACCAACCATTACAAAACTTGCATGATGAATGTGTATTATGAAGCCGTACCCTCAGAAACTTAGTGGCGTGCCATCGGTCGAGCGACATAAATTTCAGGGTCATTAAACCACTTCTGGTCAATCATGTCGAAAAATAAAATACATTAAAAATTTGCTAAAATTCAAATATTGGACCAACCATTACAAAACTTTCATGATGAATGTGTATTATGAAGCCATACCCTCAGAAACTTCTTGGCGTGCCATCAGTCGAGCGACATAACTTTCAGGGTCATTAAACCACTTCTGGTCAATCATGTTGAAAAATAAAATACATTAAAAATTTGCTAAAATTCAAATATTGGACCAACCATTACAAAACTTTCATGATGAATGTGTATTATGAAGCCATACCCTCAGAAACTTAGTGGCGTGCCATCAGTCGAGCGACATAACTTTCAGGGTCATTAAACCACTTCTGGTCAATCATGTTGAAAAATAAAATACATTAAAAATTTGCTAAAATTCAAATATTGGACCAACCATTACAAAACTTGCATGATGAATGTGTATTATGAAGCCGTACCCTCAGAAACTTAGTGGCGTGCCATCGATCGAGCAACATAAATTTCAGGGTCATTAAACCACTTCTGGTCAATCATGTCGAAAAATAAAATACATTAAAAATTTGCTTAAATTCAAATATTGGACCAACCATTACAAAACTTGCATGATGAATGTGTATTATGAAGCCGTACCCTCAGAAACTTAGTGGCGTGCCATCGATCGAGCAACATAAATTTCAGGGACATTAAACCACTTCTGGTCAATCATGTCGAAAAATAAAATACATTAAAAAAGTTTTAAAATTCAAATATTGGACCAACCATTACAAAACTTGCATGATGAATGTGTATTATGAAGCCGTACCCTCAGAAACTTCATGGCGTGCCATCGGTCGAGCGACATAAATTTCAGGGACATTAAACCACTTCTGGTCAATCATGTCGAAAAATAAAATACATTAAAAAAAATTTTAAATTCAAATATTGGACCAACCATTACAAAACTTGCATGATGAATGTGTATTATGAAGCCGTACCCTCAGAAACTTAGTGGCGTGCCATCGGTTGAGCGACATAAATTTCAGGGTCATTAAACCACTTCTGGTCAATCATGTCGAAAAATAAAATACATTAAAAATTTGCTTAAATTCAAATATTGGACCAACCATTACAAAACTTGCATGATGAATGTGTATTATGAAGCCGTACCCTCAGAAACTTCGTGGCGTGCCATCGGTCGAGCGACATAAATTTCAGGGACATTAAACCACTTCTGGTCAATCATGTCGAAAAATAAAATACATTAAACAAAATTTTGAATTCAAATATTGGACCAACCTAACAAAACTTGCATGATGAATGTGTATTATGAAGCCGTACCCTCAGAAACTTAGTGGCGTGCCATCGGTCGAGCGACATAAATTACCGGGTCATATGACCACTTCTGGTCAAATAAGTTGAAAAATAAAATACATTAAAAATTTTCCAAAAATTAAATATTCAACACATAATAACCAAATTTGCACAATAAATGTACATTATGAAATTGAAAATTCAGAAATATAGTGGCGTACCATTGGTTGAGTCATATAAATTACAGATCCATAATACCAATTCTGGTCAAATGTTTTGTTTTTTTTTATTATCAAAAATCAAATATTACACCAACCATATAAACAAAATTTGAATGATAAATGTGTATTATGAAGGTGAAAACTCTGAAACTAAGTGACGCGCAATCAGTCTAGCGACATGTATTTCAATTTCATTTGACAACTTTTGCTCAAACATGTCATAAAATAATATATTTATAAAATTGGTTCAAAATCAAATATTTCACCAATGATAACAAAACTTGCATGCTTATGTACATTATGAAGCTGAACATTCAGAAAGGTCAAATAATCACTGCTGGTCAAGTAAAGATTGATCACATGTTATTCAGAATCTATCTCACGAAGAACACCACGTCCTGGAATGCCCTTGGCCAAAATTTCTGTGTCTGTACAGAGCTTGTTCACCGTCCCATAATCCCATTGTGGATGTAACTTCATCAGCATGAAAATGATTACCTCTTTCACAAGAACATGTTCAATGTAGGCATTGGCTGCACTGAAATTAAAGAAAGTAGAATGACATCACTGACTGTCAATATCAAATAATCCATATTATCTGAAATATCAAGCAACTTAATCCCTACATGAAAATATATTTGAATGGAAGTCATTGTTGGAGTTGTTATCGGTATATGTTCCTTGACTTTATTTATTTATTATGAGAAGATGGTGGATATGATTAATTACTGTAGTTCTAATGGATGAAAGGAATTAGCCTTTCTTCATGCAACTGTTGTAATGATTTTGAAATTGGAAACCAAATCAAAACCAATTTAATCTGCAAAATCTAAAATGTTGATCAGAACATTTTAAGTGACAGAATCATATACAATGATAAATACATATTATAAGCAGTAAATCACCTCATGAACCTGTTTGTTAGGTCTTCCAATTTCTTCTCGACTTTAATGGTAATCCGACAAACTAGACCGGAGTACGCTATTCTGAAATATAGGAAATTACTTCTATGTATTCTAAAGTAAATAAAAAGCAATGTAAATGTTTCTAAAAGTTATTTCTAAACGATATTGATCAAGGCATAAAGAAGGGTCCAATGTCCAATGTCCCTTCATTTAGAATGCTACAAAATTTTACACTGAACATTTTAAGCAAAAGTTCGTAATTTATCACATTGTATCTCTGCTACGTTTATTGATGTTTACCTTGTCCTCTCATGATCACGTACAAGAGTAAGACTTTCCTGGAGCGACTGAATCCACTTCCAGAACATCTGTTTAAGAAAGCATAAGATTATATCATATCATCATATCATGTCATGTGAGAATAACATGTGAAGAATGTTTTTATGTGGTTTATGGTTTTTTTTATGATAATGATAGTGCATGTCTAAAATTGCACATATTATTGCATTATCAGCTAAAGGGGCTACACATCTATTACCCGAAATGCAATGTGAACTACAATACTCCTTCACAACTATTACAATGTCTCTCGTCATAATCTCTTCCATAAAAAAAGAACCCCATTTATCTGTGCATCCCCATAACACATTCTCTCAATTTTGATCATATGATTTGACGATGGATTGTCCCGATTGGTGTGCATAAATACCGTATTAATAAATGCCGGGGGGGGGGGGGGGGGGGGGGGGGAGCCCTTACATGTTAATAAGGGCCCGGGCCCCTATTAGAGGAAATACGGCAAATATAGTATAATAGCAGTGCAAATCTTTTAAAGATTGGATTGCTCCCCTTCTCAAAAACTGAATCCGCCCCAGATCCCCTTTTATACCTGTATTACATTAGAAATTTCGGTTGTTTTAGCCACAATCTTCCCAGCAATCACTATTCTTTTCTCGTTATAGATCCAATGACAGGGTTGTGAACTTCCATCAACTTCAGATTGAACTTACTAAATTTTCTATAAGCCTTGGCATTTATGACTGTCCTTTCTTTAACTGGCACATGTAAGGAACCATCTAATATAGCTTCTATTTGCTCATAAACTCGTGGGGTTATAGCTGCAGGCATGATTCCTGAAAGTTAAAAAAAGGTGGCGGTTATAAGGACATGCATGAGTTATGTATTTGTATATAATATTAACAAATAAGGAGAAAAGTGAACACTGTTCGCCTACCTCAACGCTAGTTTGTGGATAGAAATTACAGACACTATTTTTATTATTTTACTTCTGCAACTGTACATCTATGGTACAATTATCTGACCTAGCCTGTAGCTATACGCCATGGTGCCCTTTCTAAAAACACTTACAACTGATGGTACAATCAAGGGTAGCCTATATTCTCAAAGAAAGGGTTACAATTGATGCGAATCGGTGAATTTGTTATTCCATTTCGAATCCTCATCAGTTCGTGAAGTGATTTATTTCGTATACACATTGTGGCCCGTTCTTGCCATTATTCAGCATTCGAGAATTTGAGGGTAATGTTTTCAATTTGCTGACGACACATTGTCGATTAAATTGTCCTATATATAGTTATTTCGTATTGCATAGTTGATTCGTAGATATTCGTTAAACCGTGCTATGAATCTGTAACTAATCCTACGAATACAACCCGAAGCAAGAACAAAAGCATTACAAAATATATAAACTAGAAGGTGTTTTTACTCGAAAAAAAAACCCATATGACTCCCACTTCCCCCAGTTCAATTCAAGTTATTACCCCTCTAAAAGAAACAGTCCAAATTGATGCCTTGGGAAGAGAATTTTTTTTATTTCTACATGATATGTGCAGTCGGTATACCGGATTTGATGAAGATTGGTCATATAGTTTTAGAAATCTGCTCCGGAAACAAGACCTAACCTTCAAATAGACAAAGTGCAAATCGTTAACAAGGAAACGCAAAACATTTTTGTGAAAAAAGCTGAAACCCCAAGAAGTATCTACATGGTATGGGTTGGCTGTATATAAAATTTGTAGTAGACTGATCACTTAGTTTTGGAGTAATGCCCTGGAAACAATGGGAACTGCGACAACAACGCCGGCTGAAACTCCCATCAACATCAATATGCCTAGTAATATATAGAGATTATTACCCGAGGAAGTGTGTCATATGACTTTTACGAAACGAGTGTGAAATTTTGTACTCCCCGAGCGGGAGCGAGGGTTATACATAAATTTGCACGAGATTCGTAAAAGCCATATGGCACACTTTCGAGTTTAATAATTTCTTTATTACCCATTCTATTCCATTTCATTCGCGTAAAAATAGTCAGGAAAAGGCGTAGGAATTAGCTACTTATACTGTCTGTGATTTTCGAGAGAGGTATTTTTTTGGTAAACGAAATAAGTATGTTAAAAAGTGCCACACATATCTTTGTCATCGATGTACGCTTTTTACATAGTTATGACAGTGTCAACATAAAAACAACGATTTATCAAAGTTGCAGATTGCATTGAAAGAGACCTATCTCACACGAATTGTTCAATCACTTGCATTTTGTTTGTCTCAACTCATCCAGAGGAAATATTGTATTAAAATAATACTGTTATCTTGTATTTTTTCTTTATGTTCATGTATTTTTTCATTGATATAACTTTAATACACATCACCCCTAGAGAAAATATGATAGAGTTAAAGGATATGATAGAAGTGCAAGCTGTTCAAGAGGCAAGTACAGTCACTCCTAGTGATGTATGTTATTATCTGATTGATGACAGGACTATATATTTATAGGAGAGAAACTAACAGCTAAAGTATGATTAAACTGAATGAAGTTAGCAATGGAAAAATTCTGCCTATCTATATCATGTTTATGTAAGTTCAATTCACCATTGAATCTTGAATCAGTGAAGATGAAAATAAGTTTAGTATACACATAACTCATTTATATAATTTCAAATATATAAATAGCAAGATGCTTTAGATTCAAAGTGTTATTGTGCTAATATAAAATGTGTTCATGATCCGGGTCATGGTCGAATAACCACGAGTTTATTTGTAGTTTATTTGTACTATAGTATTTCAGATTATCTTTAACTGACTCGAAGAAAACCGATACTCCAATCCTTTCAATAGCTGTTCAGGACATAGTTTGGGGTTCTTGTGAATCATAGCAAATTGTTAAATATTCACGAGATTCAAGTATTACTTTCATGGTTCATTGACAATTTGTGGGATCTGAGGACCTAAAGAAAATGTTATTGTTCAAAATTGCCAGGAAAATTCATTGTGCTAGTATGTCTTGAAAGTAGTGACTAACCAGGAACATTAACGACTCTACAATACTGAGTAAAAAAAGATCACACATTAAGAGTATAGTTTATCTATATACATCCAACTAATCTAAAAGGCAAAAACGTTGTGATAATGTACGAAACAAAGCAAAAAATTGAATATTTTCTAGCTTATGAATAACTAGATCACATTATAATTCAATAGGGTGATATAGCTAAGTAATTATGTTATAGGTTTAGGTTAAAAGAGCCTAGAACAAGGAGAAAGTTCAGCTTACCTTCATGTGTGCCCAGGCAGTGGTCATCCGTGGGAAGTGAACGATCTTGTGCGAGCTCAATGGTATGTCCCTAGTTAAAAACTATCGGTTCCAGAATCCGGCCACCAACATTTTACTAGATAAGGATCGGACCCCGTCTGACAAATCGTTTGCAGTTTGTCAGTTAATCATTTAACTAAAGAGGCAGAAAGACATTCCGCGATACCATCTAAACAATATACAAGGGGATACAAAAGAAAACGCTAATTGTTTAAGATAGATTGTTTATAATGATATATATGGTTATACGAAATATAATACAACGATTCCCGAGACACAAAATTAAAAAATTATTGGCATTCTTTGTGCAAGTTTACTATGATCACACATGATTCATTTCTTCAAAGGGCCATTATGGTGCATGAACTTAAGAAATATTAATTGTCCTAAAGCAATTGTGGGAGATATTCAATGCAGGCAAACGATGCATATATCAATACCTAAAGTGACTAGAATATGCAATGCACTGGAATTTCTGACGGACAGACTGGGAGCTAAAACGATAACGGTCAAAAGGGATCTTGTAAGAAAGGTTCAGGAACTGACATAATAATACAATATCTGGTAAAAATGCGCAAAACATTAACCGTTCTGAATAGGCGCCATTTCTTCAAATTGTATGTCAAATGTATTCTTTTGGGGTGAATTTATGTCCCGTTGCACTCATATAATGCTGGACAGAAATTTCGCCATTTGACCATTTCTGGAAGTACATGTCAGCCAATTCTCGATGATCCTGTCTTCTTTACGGGAAACTACTGCATGGGAGATGTGTGGTAGGTAGTTGCTTGGATCTTGAGGATGGCATCAAGAAATATGAAGATATTTGGATGTGACGAATAAAACTGTTGGTTGAAATTATTCCGCTGCATTATTTGTTTTCTTAAGGCCGCGTCACACATTGCCGGAGCTAACATCCCGGACATCATACGAATGTCAATAATTTCCAATTTTGTCGACCTCGGGATGTCCGTGTGACCGTCGTGTGTCATCGTATGACCATCTTGGCGGTTTCTGGGGGTCCGGAAACAACTTCGTGTGTAAGCTAATATTTTTTGGCATGTCCAAAAATTGGCCGATGGTCACACTGACATATCCCTTCGTGTACCGCAGTGCAATTTTCAACTTTCGTGAATGATGTGCTGACAATTTTCTTGAGTTGAATAGGTTACAAATAAAAATTAAAGAAATGATTATTGGCTTTCGAATTAAAATGAATTAAAGCGCCATGGTGATGGAGTGGAAACTTGACTGAACGATCTATATAGAAAGTCCCTGAATATAAGAACACAGATATATAGTCTATATCCTAAATTCCAGTGAAGATTAGTTTTCCTTTGACGTCTTAGATCATTTAATGTTTGATAATTTATTCAATCCAGGCATAGTTCGGGGCTCTCTCGGTCCAATTTGTTTTTGTTTTTTTAAATATAGCCATGCAGACGTTACTCCTAAAGATATTACGTATTTGGGTAAGCGGCATATAAATAAAGACCTCAATGAAACAAATATTTCGAATCCAGAACATTTCCTTAATGAAGAATTAATATCTTTTACCTTCAGGTCGCCGCTATCAATTAAGTTCCCTGTTTCAAAACCAAGAGGGCCCTGAACTCATTTGTTCCTTTCAGCATTACCTTTTTTAACAAATTAAACGATTTTAAAACCATTATATAACTGCAGTTGTTTTCAACTAGATATATATCATAGCTACGTACTCACATGTGATTGGATTGATGTACATAGTTAATTACCAAATTGTATATATTCTGATGGTTCTCATGATAATTACCAAATTGTATATATTCTCCTGGTTCTCATGATAATTACCAAATTGTATATATTCTCTGGTTCTCATGATAATGTACCACTTGCTTGATAACGGTGCTAGTATCTGCATCGAAACGTCGCACTCATATCAATAAAGAAGTTGACTATCCATAGAACTTGTTCTTATTCATCATACCAGCTTCTAAAATGCCTCTCAAAGAAGGTGTTTTAACATGCAAAACAAATTTAATCCGGTGTAATAATAAAATAGTAGCCTACTAATATTAATATATTATATATGTTCTCAAGTTGACCAATACTATACGAAGGCGGTCAAACTACAGGTAGCTTATGCTCATATAAGTTTTCATTATATTTATTTGTTGTAAATCATATCGAAACAACGATTTCAGCACCCCATATATTACATATTTGATTGGAACAGACAGAAAACAAAACATATCATAACCCGATGAATGAATTGTGTATAATGCAATATATAAACTATATCCAGCTTTAACGTTTGTGTGTGTGTGTTCGTGCAATTTTCTATCGTTTCTTTTGCCTGTAAGATTGAAAACCTACCCGCATTGAAAACACACCCGACGGGTACTTTTTCAACGTTGAATAATGACCCAGGGTCACTTTTCAACGCCTCGGGTCTTTTGTCAACGTTGAATGATTACACATTTGGATAATTATTCAACGTTGAAAAAATACCCGAGGTGTTGAAAAGTGACCCCGGGTCATAATTCAACGTCTTTTGTCAACGTTGAATGATTACACATTTGGATAATTATTCAACGTTGAAAAAATACCCGAGGTGTTGAAAAGTGACCCCGGGTCATAATTCAACGTTGAAAAAGTACCCGTCGGGTGTGTTTTCAATGCGGGTACGTTTCAATCTTACACCGGCAATAGTTTATTTCGGCGTTTGTTGGATTGTAATCAAATGTGCAGTTTGGGAAGCAAACAATGCCCAATATTCTCATTATGATTTTCATTTTGTTTTGCATTATGGTGTATTTATGTTTGTATTCGAACATAACAACCTTTCTGGATATATTCTAAAATAAATTGAACTTTATTCACAAGAATATTGAATCTTGATGTTCATTGGAATTAACGAGGCCGATAAACATGTTCGTCTTAGCACGGACTTAAATTACTTTATTTCCGTGGTCTTAGCGCTATTGTCAAATAACTATATAGTCATGATCAGTATGGGTTGAGTAGGCGGGTGAAATACTATTAAAAAGACTTAGAACATTCTCGGTAAATATATATTAAATATACTTAAAAGCTGTCTATCTTAAAGACCTCACACCTGACGATATCACATTAACAGCAAATAAATCAACAAAATACTAATCACACCATCCGTGGAGTTATCTCCCTTGGAAAGCAGTCGGCTTGACTTGCTGCATTATGTATGAATGACTCTATGACTTTAAAATGAACAGCATTGACATAATAAATCATTGCTAAATGTCGCATTCCTGATTCCGTTTCAAACTACCAACATGATTGATAAAATACATTATTGATTAGTAAATCATTTACCACTTAACTTCTGTTCCTTATTTTCTATTGCTTCGGTCACGTGACCTAAAACGCTCCGCAGCAAATTATGGTAATGAGTTGATTCGAAAACTTGGATCGATTTTACCCGTTCTGGTCTTAGACCTGTTCTGGTCGCTACACACGTAGGCCTACAGGGGTCATCTCAAAATGGTATTTAATGAACGGTGTAGCCTATTAGGCTCAAAATCTAACGAATGAAGTGGTATATATTTTGAGTTCAAGATTGGACAACCCGTCACTAATTTTAAAATATCCGATTAGATATGATTAATTATTTGAAATTTGTCTCCCAACTTGTTTGATTATTATTATTATTAGGATATTTATATAGCGCACATATCCATCCACTAGTGGTTGCTCAAGGCGCTTACATTGTTTCCCCTGGTCAATGGCATTCTTTCACCGTCCAATCATTTTTTTCCAATTCAACTCCCTGGGGAGTATTCAACCGGCAGCCATATGTGGCGCTCAGTTTGGGGACCATTCTATGCCTCACAGGGTACCCATTTACAGCTGGGTGAACTGAGACACATAGTCACAGCAGTTTGTCCAACTCTGCTGAACGCTGATAACCGACAGCTCGGCGTATGCACGTGTTCATGTATCCACCATTCAGCCACTGACATGAATTCGTGGGATATTTTAAGTGCGTAGTTTTTGTTGCACTACACACTAGGGCTCCAGGGTGACACTTATAGAGTTCTAACAGAGGTGAACTCTAGGTTTTTACACCTTGGCCTGGATGGGATTCGAACCCCGGACCTCAGCAATGTGAGACCGGCGCTCTTGCCGACTGAGCTATCCCGTACCCCAAATGATATGGCCCCCTCATTGTAAGATTACTGACAGCGGTCAATGGATGTTGGTGTCGAGGAAAATTTGGGATGTTTCCTTTATTATTTAATTCGTTCATAATTTCGGCTCAAGTCTTTGAAGGGCATTTAGAAGTGACATACATAAGAACAGGCAGATTTTCTGGATCACAACTTCTTTATTGTGAAAATACATACACAAAAGAAGTTATTATCCAGAAAATATTCTTGTTCGGCATTTGTCTAAAAAGGTCACACAATATATTTTAAGCATTTTACCTGCGTCTTTTGCAGTTTTGTATAATTAGCCCGCTCCCAATGGAAATGACCTCCGTCCGTCCGGGTTTTGTTTCCAGACCAGAACTAAAAAAACATAATGCCTAGCTCAATGAAACTTGGTATGTGGAACAGGCATCATGTGTAGATGTGCCTTTTCACCCGATGAAGGAAACTTAAGCCGCTACTAGTAAATACGTATTAGCTTTGTTAGATCGCTACTAACACACCAGAGACGGTCTCCCTGTCTCCGGAGACATAGAGAATCTCACCCAAGTGTCTTCTGATATCAAATATATCAACACAAGTTGATAAAAGGTACAAATATCCGAGGCTTGCGAGGATATTTTGACTTTTATCAACGAGTGTTGATATATTTGATATCAGAAAACACGAGGGTGAGATTCTATTTATCATCCAAAATCATTCTTCATTATTTTTTAATGAAAAATGAACATATCTGAACACAAAATTGCCATTTGGCTTCCAATGCAGTGATGCCATGGCATTGTGACATCATCATGATTATGACGTCATAGCACTGTGATGTCATTACTTGATGATGCAAAACCATTGTGATGTCATGTAGCTAACGCCAACAGGGCATTGTTCAAAATCTACTGTCAAAACGATATCTCCTTAGAGATATCGCTTGATCTCATACAAGCGATATCTCCTGTGGAAACTAGTTTTGGATGATAAATAGAGAATCTCACCCAAGTGTATTCTGATATCAAATATATCAACACGAGTTGATTAAAGTTACAAATATCCGAGGCTTGCCGAGGATATTTTTACTTTAATCAACGAGTGTTGATATATTTGATATCAGAAGACACGAGGGTGAGATTTTATTTATCATTCAAAATCATTCTACAACAAATATTAGCCAAATACTGACATATCTCATTAATCTGAAACACAAAACTGCCATTTAGCTTCTTCAGCAGTGATCTCAGTGAGGTCATAGCATTGAGACGTCATTAGCATTGTGGCATCATAGCATTGTTACGTCATCACCATTGTGATGTCATAGCATTGTCAGCAGTGTTCTAAGTGATGCCAAAGCTTTGTGATGTCATTAACTGATGATGTAATAGGATTATGACGATTTGATTGTAGCGATATCTACAATGTAGATATCGCTTGATCGCACACAAGTGATATCTACTGTGGGAGCCAGTTTTGGATGATAAATGCTATTACTGCTACTAGCAAAGCAAATCATTCTAGATATTTAAAACAAGGCTCACCAATCTCTGGAGACTAACAATTTTCCTTAAGGATGTTCGCTCCTCAAATTTATAGTATTAAACTTTTTTCCTAACTTATATTTTTTAAAAGATCAAAGTATATGATTGGAAAATCAGCATTAAAAAATAGGGGGTAGTGTTTTATTTTATTAAAGGATCTATTCTCACAAATCAAACTGCATGCAACGTTGGTGAAGTCCGTTATTTCTAATAAAATAAGAGTAGGTCCCACAATGAAACTTTTTATGTGGAACAGCCATCATGTGTAGATGTGCCTTTTGGGGTTTTAAACTTCATTGGAATTTTATGTTTAGCCTTTTCCATGGAAACATCACTTAACATTTTGGTTCCGGACCAGAACTCAAAAACTGCAAGATCTAGCTTAATATGTGGAACAAGTATCATGTGTAAATACTGTTACACATTTTTTATTTCAACTTCTTTGGAATTATTTTTTTAGCCATTTTCATTGAAAAACCATCCTATCTTGGTTCTTGAGCACAACTCAAAATGCGCTTTACAATTATGAAAACTGTTAAGCAGAGATTAATACATCTTGGGAAGTATATATATACTAGCACGAATTTATTACTAATGAGTGATTTAGGATTTATTAAAGAAAAAAGCTCCATAATCATTGTTCAATATATCTTACCACTTGGCGGGAGATGCAGAAGACTCTGTCTGCTTGTTCTTCTATGAATTCATTTGCAAATACTGTTTCTAAATTACGTTGTTTGACTCTAAATATTATAAATTAAAATATTATTGGCAGGACTTTCCCATAACTAGTCTAGATATTTCAAGATAGGTAGTCATGTTTTATGTAGAGTTTACCACAACATAATGTCTGGTTTATAGCCAATTTATAATAAACACCGAACAGCATTGTTCTAGCATTTGTGGCAGTACCTAATAAAAACTTATTGCCGCTTATGCATGTGAAGAATTCTGCATCCTACTGTATAAATAGCGAGGTGTACGTCGGCAAAATGTTCTTAGGGAGGAGCCCATATCGAAAGTAGATGTATGTATTAGTTCTAAACTCTCAAGTATAAATACATAACCTGCCGATGATTCAAGACCTAAGACCTAAGACTAAATCAGCAACACAGCAGAGACATTTGAATTAACCTGAAACCTGTGTATTAGTTGCTGTTTGCATCTGTTTGAGCTAAAAAGCGAAAAGTCTACGGATGGACGGACGGACGCCATGCCATGAATTAAGCCCATCGGGCCTTTCAGGTCCAAAAACTGAGAAAATTTGCATAAATTATGCAAATGAAAAAAGGAAATAAACAAAGCCACATCTACATATCATATTGGTATCTATAAAGTTTAGTAACATCTGAACAATAATTTATATATAAGTGTTCAAGTTATGAGCAGAACAAAAAGTGTGACAGATGGACATGCTGACCACTTTATACCCATGATTACTTATATATAACCAAAAATAGAGCCATGGCCTCTGTAGCTCATCAGGAGATAAAAAGTGGGGTATGTTATGGAGTGGGCTTTATAGCAATGGTCAGATAATGGAATGTAGTAATAAGAATCTGGGAAGTGAAACGATTAAAGCAGTTTAAAAATATTTTGTTACCATAACTTTGCCAATCTGCTATATATATGTGTTGAAAGAGCAACACAAAGTTGCACAGAAACATGTTATTTGTTATAAAATGTTAGTATGACAATATATGCATAGATAATAAATGCCAAAGATGTTTTCGTGTAATAATATGTGCAAGTGTTTGTTTTGTAGCTTGGAAATAAATTGCTGGTATCAAACATATAACAATGTGGTAGAGAGATCATACTATTTTTTGATATCGTACACACATTATATAATAATGAATATACCGGGTACAATTCTTTGCATACAATTCACCACTCACTGTCAGCTGTTGCAAAAATGGCCTTGGGCTGTAGAAGAAAATGAAAAAAACCTTTTTAGGTCATGACCCCTGCTAATTATTATCAAAATTGGTTACACATAATGCACATTCGTTATAAATATCATACACCTTTGCATTATATTGTTTTAATTCTATTGTTTTAATTCTTAATTGCATTATGGCAATATCAACATTTATTACATAATGAATAGGAGCCTCAGTTTTTGAAAATCCCATTTCTCATAGGCTCCAATTCAATACTTAATAAATTGGTGAATTTTTTTTAGTAAATTATTTTTCACCATTTCTTATAGGCTCCTTTTCAATATTTGATAAAATGGTGATATTCTATTAAAAAAATCTTTTTTAGAGTCGGTGGAAGACTAAAGCAGTCTCACTCACAGTCTATAACACTATGCTGCACAGTAGTTTGAAGTAACCTGAAACCTCTGTGTAACTATAAATTTTCATCCTTCTGCCAGGAAGTGGTCACCCCCAGGTCAACACCATGCAATTACATAACATGCAGACACTGGACTCACAGCCAGTAAAATTTATATGTTAGATGTTGTTTTTCCTACAATTAATTATTTTTCTGTACTGGAGAAGAAGATGAAAATAGATGTGGTGTCACAATCTCATATAGCTACTTCTTTTATAGTCCTATGTTATCACCAGTCATCACTAGTCATATTCAGTTCACATATTTCATGTAAAATGAATTTTTTTTAATTCCTCTTCAAGTTATTCCTTCAAAGGGTATTCAATAGTTCTCATTTCAAATAGATTCACATTAAACATGTCCATAATGTAGACATTTATCTCATTTCTTGTTCCTATTGAATAAAATTAACTGCAAAGTTAATAGAAAACTAAATCAGTCATAAAGTACAAAATATGATATAAATACGGTATACCAAATTGACTTGTACTGGAAATTCTCATTAATTAATTAATTAATTCTTCAAATAATTACACAATATCATGAGATATTCAAAAACTCCATTATTTACTCTTAAATTTCAAAGAACATTATATTAGATTTAATAAAAGATTCTGTATTAAGTCTTTAGAATACTTTTAGACTTGTGTACCTTTATCAGCAAATTCACTTGCAAAATACAAATAATTACTCATATGTGAAATGTGAGACAAAGATAAAATATGACTTATAATTTTTGTTAGACCTCCAATTCTAAGTTTTTAATTCTAAAAATCTCTTTTTCATCAGACATATTATATTCTCAAAGCACATGTTAGAACTCTCACATCAGAAAGATGAAATGCCTTTCCCTCAGGTGTTTTCTTTAAAATTACCTCCCTTACCTACTTACTGATTGAAGTGCACATAAAACTCAGAAAAATGGTGTAAACTGAAATAGGCTTGTAGGTTATGATCCCTGTGACCCATATTTGGGGTCACAGACTCACCAAATTTACAATTTAGAATCCCTTACAGCCAAGGAGTCTGTACATAAAATTTCATCTCGCTAGAGCCATTGGGACTGGAGATGAAGATGAAAATAGCATTTTAGGTCATTGCCTCTGTGACCCATATTTGGGGTCTCACAGTCACCAAATTTACAATTTAGAATCCCCTTCAGTCAAGGAGTATATACATACAATTTCAGCTCTCTGGAGTCATTGGTTCTGGAGAAGAAGTCGAAAAAGCGAAAAGTTTACGGACGGACGCCATCCCATGCCATAAGCCCACCGGGCCTTTCAGGCCTGATGAGCTAAAAATAGAGCCATCGGCTCTGTAGCTCATCAGGATTTGATTATTATCTAAGGTTGAATATTTAAGTTATCTCAACTTGAGATTCCCAAGTAATACATTGTTAACATGGGGTCACAAAATCTACAATTTAGAATCCCCATGGGCCAAGGAGTCTGCACACAACTTTTCAGCTCTCTAGACCTTTTGGAACTGGAGAAGAAGATGAAAATAGGTTTTTAAGGATGAGACCGCTGTGACCCCATTTGGGGTCACGGGGTCATGAAACCTACAATTTAGAATCCCCATTGGCCAAGAAGTCTGAACACAACTTTTCAGCTCTCTAGACCTTTTGGAACTGGAGAAGAAGATGAAAATAGGTTTTTAAGGATGTGACACCTGTGACCCCATTTGGGGTCATGGGGTCACAAAATCTACAATTTAGAATCCCCATGGGCCAAGAAGTCTGCACACAACTTTTCAGCTCTCTAGACCTTTTGGAACTGGAGAAGAAGATGAAAATAGGTTTTTAAGGATGTGACACCTGTGACCCCATTTGGGGCCAAGGGGTCACGAAATCTACAATTAAGAATCCCCATTGGCCAAGGAGTCTGCACACAACTTTTCAGCTCTCTAGACCTTTTGGAACTGGAGAAGAAGATGAAAATAGGTTTTTAAGGATGTGACCCTGGTGATCCCATTTGGGGTCATGGGGTCACGAAATCTACAATTTAGAAACCCCTGTGGAAAGGAGTCTGCGCACAACTTTTCAGCTCTCTAGACCTTTTGGAACTGGAGAAGAAGATGAAAATAGGGTTTTAAGGATGTGACCCCTGTGACCCCATTTGGGGTCACGGGGTCACGAAATCTACAATTTAGAATCCCCATTGGCCAAGGGGTCTGCACACAACTTTTCAGCTCTCTAGACCTTTTGGAACTTGAGAAGAAGATGAAAATAGGTTTTTAAGGATGTGACCCCTGTGACCCCATTTGGGGTCACGGAGTCACGAGATCAACAATTTAGAATCCCCATTGGCCAAGGAGTCTGCACATAAAATTTCAGCTCTGTGGAGTCATTGGTTCTGGAGAAGAAGTCGAAAAAGCAAAAAGTTTACGGACGGATGGACGGACGGACGCCGGACACCATGCCATGCCATAAGCCCATCGGGCCTTTCAGGCCTGATGTGCTAAAAAAACAGACATGGCTTGGTAAATTGTTTCATATGTCATAAGTAACTCATAACTACTGAGCATATGGGACATGTAACTTGGGTTTCTGCACATGTATAATGATGTTGCTCGATTATAATTGAAAACAATTAACTGTCCTATATTAGACAATAGGGTATAAATATGCAAGTCAAGTGAGATTATTTAAACTTCTATATAACCACATGTGGCCTTTAAGCATCATTTGTATCAATGCCAAATAAAATATTACGAAAAATATTCAATGGCTCTCTTAACAAATAGAGCCAAAAGCTCATTAGACAATCAGGGGAATTGTACGAACCTTGTGGATACAGACACTTGATGGTGAAGAATAAGTTTTCCTTAGCAATTTCATTTTATTATGCTGTTGGAAATGTTGACAAAAAATGCTTTCTGTGAATCTTTGGCCTTCTTTCACAAAGTACCAAGATGACCATAGGTCAATAACAAACAAAAACACTATTCATATGATGTTTTTATTTTCATGATAAATAAATATGTTGCACATGCACTTTGGAGGAGGAAAGGCCTGAATTTCTTAATGTTTGCAACCGTAAGGGAAGATACACAAATATTATAAATGACTGTCACTTTAACCAAACATGTGATAAAAAAAATTGCCAACAACCTTGGAAAATATTTTATAGCACTTTCATTCCAAAAACAAAACAATCTTTTTATGAAATCATCACAAAAAGCATCCCCCTCTTCAAAGTACTGTCATATTTTTATGCCCCAATTAAATTTGGAGCCCTATTGTCAGTGTCCACAATAGTACTAATTCTTGTTCGAGACAAATCGTGTCCCCTATTTGAACCTGTAAAGCATAAACTGGTGCCCTTGAAGACAGAGTAATGCTAAACATCAACTTGTCACATGTCCTATAGCATCTGGATCCAATGACTACAACCAATGAAACTGTCCTTAGAGGTGTATGGAACAGTTGAAAACAAACCACCCTGAAACTGTATTTTGTTGCTTTAAATGGTAATATTCAACCAATGGTAACCAGCCTATAGTACTGTAAGATTCACCAGGATACAAGATGGGCCTTATGTCGTTTCTTCGACTTGGTGTAGACCTTCAGACCTATCTACATGAAGGCCCACATCAACAAGAGGATAGTTTCATAGGATGATTTATTGTTTCATTCTTGCTGTATGATAATTCTAGAGTGACTGGCATATCTTCCTCATCCTTATCTTCAAACAATGTTTCCTCGTGAATGTAATCCTCCTCTTCATTTGTAAACCATCTGTTAAGTACCATGTTTGAGAACAAGCCAATACGCCAGAGAGGTCCAAGGGAGGTAACTCAAAACAATTTCCAATGTGTTCAAATCTTCTAATGTGTTTTCACAAACTTGAACTCGAGGTCTGTGATACTGACGGTTTCTTTAACCTTTTCATCGTACTCATACAATTCCTGTAACATAAATTATAAAAGCTTATTTATGACATTTACTAAGGACTTCATAACTTATACACTTGGAGATGAAATAACTTCTTACACGGTTAGTTAATGAATCTCACAAGATTTGCCCCTTTGAAATTGAACAAATTAATATAACCATTGGCTCTGAAGCTAATCAGCACTTTTGTTATTTATTATCTCAAACGAAAAGATTAAGATATAAAATATGTCATCAAACTTAAAATTTATCATAAAAAATGGTTACACTTTAAAGGGCTGTAGCGTGTTCTCAGGGGTAGAAATTAACTTCAAACATATGGTAGCCTGCAGGGCTAGTCGTTTTGATTTATACTAGCCCAATACAATTATCACTAGCCCGTATCTTCTAGTAATCAAACAATAATAAAATGTTATGTTTTAACTACAATGGCAAGTATTTTCCCTACTTCAATCATTCACATCCGATATCGTTGCTGAAAAAACCCAGAATCTCTGGGGGTCATATTTTGAGTATTTCATAAGGATTCAGAAATATTTAAAGGCCAACAGGGCTAGTAGAAGCTAACATTTACTAGCCCGGTGTCATTTTTACTAGCCTCGGGTCGAAGGACTAGTGTTAATTTCTAGCCCTGGTGTTCTGCTTACTGATATAAAGTGATCTCACAAAAAAGTGAATAAATGACTAAATTAATACTCTTGAATTAATAAAAATAGTTCTAAAACGAATGTACATTTGGTTAAAGGTACATCCATTGTGTTGTTGGGGGTCACATGTGCCAAACGTTACGAATGGTGTTATTTTATCGAGAAGTACTTACTGTTACCAAAAAATACCATTTTGTTAATGGTCGACTCTGTATACCGACGATATAAGCATAAAAGTATAAATTTCTGTTTGAAAACCGAACAATACATCGCGTGTGGCGCGCCTCAAATAGTCTAACGTAATTTTGGAAACTTATTTACAACAGACAGAAAGATAACTTTAGGCTGATAATGTTTAATAGGTCTTATAACCAATGTGCATGTAAATGGGACTTAGATAGTTTCGGTTTCTGCACATGTATAATGTGTTGCTCGATTTTAATTGGAAACCAGTAATTGTGATTTATTTAGCGAGTGGAATTGAATATTCAAGTTGAGTGAACTGATTTGAACTGAAATCCCCATATCGTATATCAAAGCCAACTAATATTTATGAAACACAATGGATGCATCTTTAAGCCATGCGAGTCCATTTCCTATCGTGTTCACATTAAAATGACTGCTTGAAGGTAGGCAACTGATCTTACTGATGTAACGATACCTAGACACTCAAAGTAGAGTTTTAAATATGGTACAATGGTGGAATAGTCAATCATTTTGCTGTCTGAACTCTCAACATCGCTTATTACCTTCAAATCTCCCTCCCTGATGCTCCCTAAATCCTTTCTTTGGGATAATTACTTCTCTTTATTGACGAAAGAGCACATAAAATCTCAGAGTAATGTTCAAACCACTTTACAATGGGTTTTTTTAAGCTGTGACTCCTGAGACCTATATTTGGAGCCACAGGGTCACAAATCTATTTAGAAATTAGAATCCCAATTGGCCAAAGAGTCTGTACACAACATTTCAGCTCTCTAGAATCATTAGGACATGAGAAGAAGATGAAAATAGCTTTTAAAGGTCATGATCTCATGATCTACAATTAAGAATCCCCTTCAGCCAAGGAGTCTGTACATTAAATTTCAGCTCTCTAGAGTCTGGAGAAGAAGACGAAAAAGGGAATAGATGAAAAGACGCTATGCCATAAGCCCATCGAGCATTTCAGATGATTAGGTAACAGATAGCTCAGATTACAAGTCAATCACTTCACATGTAGTGTGCCTTACATTTAACAAAATAAAACCCATAAAAGTTGCAACCCTGCCACGTCCTTACTTTTTGGCGTAATTTAATGAAGTTTACAGATCTTAATCTCCATTAATCAAAGATGTATATTGAGCGCTCTAGCATTACTCGTTCTTGAGGTGAAAACACAACTTCAAACTGCACCCCTGCCATGCCCTTTTTTTTCGGAGTTGGCTAAAGAATTTTACAAATCTCAATCTATCAAAGATCATATTCCCAAGATTTGAACTTCATAGCATTGCTGGTTCTTGAGAAGATTTTAAGGTGGACCCCCTACCACAACCATATTTGATAGGGGGTCAAGTCCAAATGAACAAATTTAAATAAACATGTAATTAAAGGGGCAGTAGCACGTTTTTTTGCAAATTTTATTTTTTCAAATTTCCCATTTATAATGATAGTTTATATCATTCATATTTACTTTAGAGGGTAAAACATCTTATTACACAAACCAATTATTCGTAGTGGTAATAACGATGTTGTGTATAAAGCAAAAATAGAGCCATGGGCTCTGTAGCTCATCAGAGTTTATTTTGTTTGATGATGAAGACAGAAATATGTTGTCTCAATATAATGCACAATCCCTAACCCTGACAAATCTTAGTCTTGAAATTGAGAGAGAGCACTCAGCAAGGTCAACACACAGGAGATTATGCAATATTCTGACCCCTTGGCTCTGGTTACAAGCCAGCTGTGTTTTTTGTGTTTTACCGCCAAATTATGTAATAGACTCTTGCTTGCACTAAACACTGGCAGCACTGATCTAACTGTATAAGGCTTAAAGAGAACAGGCAATGTGATGAATCTCATGGTACATAGTACAATTTTGAATCACCTTGGCTAAACAATCTCGGTTCTAAGCCTTGTCATCCAAACATCTAAACATTCTGAACAAAATATTCCTTCTAGTTTGTTCTGGATGAAAACAGGATTTTAGGTAATGGCCTACGGGGCTCTTATTTGGGGCCACTGGGTCACCAAATCTACAATTTAGAATCTCCATTGGCTAAAGACTCTTTACACAACATGACAACCTTCTAGGTCTTTTCGTTCTGGAGGAAAAGATGAAAATAATCTTATCTTATCATTTCATCACCAGTCATATGCAGTTCACATATCTCATGTAAAATAAAAGAATTCTTAACTCCTCTTCAATTTAGTCCTTTATGCCTTGTCACAATTTTCAGTTCATAGGCTATTCAAAAGTTCTCATTTCACATTGATTACATCAATTTGACAAACATGTCCACAATGTAGATTGTTATCTAAAGTCGACATACATTTCAAATAAAGTGGCTGAAGTGTCATAAAATATCAGTTCAAAATTCATTTTCAAAGGTTTTTTTTAGGCTGTGGCCCATATTTGGGGTCACAGGGTCACCAAATTTACAAGTTTGAATCCCCATTGGCTAAAGAGTTTGCATACAATATTACAGCCTTCTAGATCTTTTTGTTCCGGAGAAAAAGATGAAAACAGGATTTTAGGTAATGGCCTGTGAGGCCCTTATTTGGGGCCATAGGGTCACCAAATCTACAATTTAGAATCTTCATTGGCTAAAGACTCATTACACAACATGACAACCTTCTAGGTCTTTTCGTTCTGGAGAAGATGAAAATAATCTTATCTTATCATTTCATCACCAGTCATATGCAGTTCACATATCTCATGTAAAATAAAAGAATTCTTAACTCCTCTTCAATTTAGTCCTTTATGCCTTGTCACAATTTTCAGTTCATAGGCTATTCAAAAGTTCTCATTTCACATTGATTACATCAATTTGACAAACATGTCCACAATGTAGATTGTTATCTAAAGTCGACATACATTTCAAATAAAGTGGCTGAAGTGTCATAAAATATCAGTTCAAAATTCATTTTCAAAGGTTTTTTTTAGGCTGTGGCCCATATTTGGGGTCACAGGGTCACCAAATTTACAAGTTTGAATCCCCATTGGCTAAAGAGTTTGCATACAATATTACAGCCTTCTAGATCTTTTTGTTCCGGAGAAAAAGATGAAAACAGGATTTTAGGTAATGGCCTGTGAGGCCCTTATTTGGGGCCATAGGGTCACCAAATCTACAATTTAGAATCTTCATTGGCTAAAGACTCATTACACAACATGACAACCTTCTAGGTCTTTTCGTTCTGGAGAAGATGAAAATAATCTTATCTTATCATTTCATCACCAGTCATATGCAGTTCACATATCTCATGTAAAATAAAAGAATTCTTAACTCCTCTTCAATTTAGTCCTTTATGCCTTGTCACAATTTTCAGTTCATAGGCTATTCAATAGTTCTCATTTCACATTGATTACATCAATTTGACAAACATGTCCACAATGTAGATTGTTATCTAAAGTCGACATACATTTCAAATAAAGTGGTTGAAGTGTCATAAAATATCAGTTCAAAATTCATTTTCAAAGGTTTTTTTTAGGCTGTGGCCCATATTTGGGGTCACAGGGTCACCAAATTTACAAGTTTGAATCCCCATTGGCTAAAGAGTTTGCATACAATATTACAGCCTTCTAGATCTTTTTGTTCTGGAGAAAAAGATGAAAACAAGATTTTAGGTAATGGCCTGTGAGGCCCTTATTTGGGGCCACAGGGTCACCAAATCTATAATTTAGAATCTCCATTAGCTAAAGACTCTTTACACAACATGACAACCTTCTAGGTCTTTTCGTTCTGGAGAAAAAGATGAAAATAATCTTATCTTATCATTTCATCACCAGTCATATGCAGTTCACATATCTCATGTAAAATAAAAGAATTCTTAACTCCTCTTCAATTTAGTCCTTTATGACTTGTCACAATTTTCATTTCATAGGCTATTCAACAGTTCTCATTTCACATTGATTACATCAATTTGACAAACATGTCCACAATGTAGATTGTTCTTTCAAGTCGACATACATTTCAAATAAAGTGAAAGAAGTGCACATTAAATATCAGTTCAAACTTCAATTTCGACAGGTTTTTTAGGCTGTGGCCCATATTTGGGGTCACAGGGTCACCAAATTTACAAGTTAGAATCCCCATTGGCTAAAGAGTTTGCATACAATATCACAGCCTTCTAGGTCTTTTTGTTCCGGAGAAAAAGATGAAAACAGGATTTTAGGTAATGGCCTGTGAGGCCCTTATTTGGGGTCACAGGGTCACCAAATCTACAATTTAGAATCCCCATTGGCCAAGGAGTCTGTACATATAATTTCAGCTCTCTGGAGTCATTGGTTCTGGAGAAGAAGATGAAAATAGCTTTTTAGGTTATGACCCCAGGGGCCCTTATTTGGGGTCACAGGGTCACCAAATCTACAATTTAGAATCCCCATTGGCCAAGGAGTCTGTACATAAAATTTCAGATCTCTGGAGTCATTGGTTCTGGAGAAGAAGATGAAAATAGCTTTATAGGTTAAGACCCCTGGGGCCCGTATTTGGGGTCACAGGGTCACCAAATCTACAATTTAGAATCCCCATGGGCCAAGGACTCTGTACATAAAATTTCAGTTCTCTCGATTCATTGGTTCTGGAGAAGAAGTCGAAAAAGTGAAAAGTTTACGGACGGACGGACGGACGGACGGACGGACGACATCCCATGCCATAAGCCCATCGGGCCTTTCAGGCCTGATGAGCTAAAAATTGCATGCCGGCCATTTTATTGTGAACACAATTAATTATTTCTAATGACAAAAAAACGTTTCCCATGGCTTTACGGAACCATGTACACTCATATTTTAGCTTGATTTTCTGAAGAGGGAAGGGTGTTTTACTGTTGGTGACATTATTTTTTAATTAAATTTCATCGACTTATTTCACCAGAAAAACCTGCTACTGCCCCTTTAAGATGCTATTCTGTAAATTTTAACTTCTGATGTCAACTGCTTTTGGAGAAGAAGTTGTTTAAAGGTTTTTGGGAAATTGCCTGCCACGCCCATATTTGTGGGGGGGGGGGGGGGGAGATGTAAAAACTCCCCTAGGTGCAAGGTACCTCACCACAAAATTTCAGCTAAGGGGGTGTAGCGGTTCTGGAGGAGAAGTCGAAAATGTAAACAGTTTACGGACGCTTGACAATGCCCTGTGATGATCAGGCCTGTTGAGCTAAAAATTTCGATTGTAAACAAATCTAACATTGATACCTTTTGGATAACACTACCTTCAGTAGTACAAATTCATGTACTTTTTCGAACCTACACCCTCGGAGTAAGGCAACTATCGTCAACATTGACCAACAGCATACCACATGACCCAGGGCCTCGAAAAAAATCAAGATCCAACAATCAATAGTTAAGCTATGTTTACATTCGGTACCGCTTTGATAGATGAGAAATGGCACAGCTTAACTTTCGATTCATTGGATGGCTTAACTAAAAATAGAGCCATGGGCTCTGTAGCTCATCAGGGTTTATATTGTTTGATGAAGACAGAAATATATTGTCTCAATATAATGCACAATCCCTAACCCTGACAATTCTTAGTCTTGAAATTGAGAGAGAGCACTCAGCAAGGTCAACACACAGGAGATTATGCAATATGCTGACCCCTTGGCTCTGGTTACAAGCCAGCTGTGCTTTTACAGCCAAATTATGTAATAGCCTCTGCCTTGTACTAAACACTGGCAGCACTTATCTAACTGTATAAGTCTTAGAGAGAACAGGCAATGTGATGAATCTCATGATACGTAGTACAATTTAGAATCACCTTGGCTAAATAATATCTGCACAATTTTAACGGTACTAAGCCTTTTCATCCAAACATCTAAACATTCTGAACACAATATTCCTTCTAGTTTGTTCTGGAGAAGAAGATGAAAATAGATTTTTATGTTTTGACCTGTGAGGGCCTTTTTTTATAATATCCACAATATTCAGTTCAAAAGCTATTCAATAGTTCTCATTTCACATTGATTACATTGATCAATTTAACAAACATGTCCATAATGGAGACTTGATCTTTGAAATATATTTCACATTCCTACTGAATAAGACTTAGGACATATCTAAAAGATACCTCAGGTATTTTATTAGGGATAAACTAAATAGTGATTGAAGTGCCATAAAATATCAGTTCAAAATTCAATTTCAAAGGTTTGTTTGGGGGACACTGTAATTGACGTACCAGGAATTTTAGATAATCTCAAGTGTGTTTCGAAACATCATTTGATAGTGAGACGTCCATAATGAATGACCTTGGCATTGGTCTATTTTTGGAAACGAGATGATGTCATAGGGCTATTTGAGGACGGACGCGCCGACCGCTATATACAACGCAATAAACAATGTGCATACTATTATCCAACCATTGTAGATTTGGTGAAACTAGAACATTATTTCTCTCATTTCGTATGATGCATCAGTTACCTCTGCTGATAAAATGGCAATACCTCTGCGGATTTTTCCCTTTCTTCACTCACCATTTCTGTCAAGTCAATATCATCGAAGACTGTACCACTTTCAGTTCCCTCGGCTCTCCAACCCAACTGAAAAACAACAAGAACAACTGACTTATCCTTGAATCAAATATTGGATTGTAAGAGCCTCCTCTTCTTAATTTTAACCTCTCAAAGAAATATTGGATTTATAAATAGTTTAATGGAATTTTAACTAATGAGATGATAAATATCATAGATGTTGATGCTACATTTATTTTAAAAACAGAGCCATTAGCTTTTTAGCTCATCAGGTATTACATTATTTATTATCTCTAAGGTAAAAACTAACATACCAAATAATAAGTCATTGCCACTAAATTGACACTTTATAATCCACATTGGTTAAGGTTTGCCAACATATTCTAAACCTGTGGCCACTATTGTTTTGTCTACATTAGGAGCTTGTACAAGTTGACTCAGGGACAAGTCTAACAAGAACAACCAAATGTACAAACTTTAATCCCCTAAATGCAAGGTACCTTCCCACAAAGTTTTGGTTCTTGAGAAGTCGAAAATGCGAAAAATTTATATCAGAAGCTGAACGACCAGCCATCATGAATTAAACCCATCTGGCCTATATATAATCAAATATAAATATGAGAAAAACAATATCAAATGAAGAATCTTAAAAAAACATTGTCATCCCAGTCATAGTTGTTCTGATTTAAATTCACAACCTTCTAATGGTAAAGCAGGCTTTTAATTTTTTCTCATTTTCGGGTTCCAAAATAACAGAATAGGGCTACAGAAACATAAATGACAAGTCTTCCTTTTGTTTTTCCATCAATGTATTTTAGCCCTCAAGCCTCACACTAAATTAGGTTATTATCCTCTCTTAAATTGTTGCTGAGAAATATGTCCCCTTTGGAGATAAAATGAACCCTTTTGTGGCAGGGGATGATAATTAGAGGATATTTGGCTTTTCTTGACTAATACCATGTTTATCTCATCGGGTGAGGTAGAAAGGTTATATTTTCACGAGTGGCGCAGCGAGATGAGATAAACATGGTATTTGTCAAGAAAAGATAAATTTTCTATTTATTATATGACCAAATCTTTGCATATTCACTGAAATAGACTTGCATTTACGTTAAGTCGGCTCCAGAATGAGCCTGTCGCCTCAGCAACAATGTGACATCATGAACGTGTCATGACGTCGGAGCATTGTTTTATGACGTCAGGCCATTGTTATATCAGTCACTAGTGACTGATAACATGTTCCATTGTTATTTTCACTAGTGACTGATAACACGGTTTATTTTCATTGATAGATCCCGGTATTTCACCTGCCATCATATAATAAATGTGCTAAGGGCAAAACCAAATTCACAGAAAACAGTTGATGTACAAGGTAATTGGATGTCGTTACAGTACACAATACATAGGGAAGCCAGATAGACAGAATGAGTGATGAAATATAAGATAGGTTTATATTGGTCATTGATTGTTATAACAGTACACAAACATGGATAAGTCTATGGAATTTTTATAATTACTGTACCTTCATCCTTTAGATTATAAATTTTTAATATTTTTAGTTCCATACCGGTATCTAGACTTGCTGAATCAAGATCTAGACTGTATTAAAGGCTCTTATGTTTAATTCAGTCATGGGGCAGGACTAGCACTGAGTGAGCTATTGCTGATTGGATTTAATTTGATGGTGATAGGCTGAAGGGAGATAATGTCCTTGGTTGTGATTCATATCAGGATTAAAACGATAGATTTTTAATGATTCCAGAAATGTTCTTATTTTATAGTCTGATCAGTTGATTATCAGGACTTTGACGTCTTCCGAGATGATTCCTTTAGATTAATACATTATGATAATTAATTATTAAAAATAAAACTGGAATAATACCTTTGGTGAGAAGTGGACCGGTTCAACCCCTCGACAATCAAAGGTTACTATAGGTTTGAATTTCCCAGCATCCTCTGCCTTATAAGCCGTAATTGACTCTTTTATAATGTCTGTAAGTACATATAAAAGAGTAACATGAAGTTATACCCATTAATTTACTATATTATGGGAACAATGGCCTTCATAGACAATGAAGTTTTGATTGATTGACAAGCTTTAACTATAATAATGGAATATCTAATAAAAACAATTGGACTGAAGTCATAAGTTTGAAAATTTTGGTGAAAGAAAACATTCAAAATAAAGTTGTATTTAATAAGTTTTTTGTTTATATTTCAAGATTGTGTTTTATTTAGGCCTAATATATTGAAAGTGATTTTCATAGTTGTACCGATAGAGTTTTGTCTGCTGCAAAGCTTGCACTTGATGACAACACTTGCATCACCTCTTCCACCCTTGAGTGCAGAACTCTCCTGGAAATAGAATGGACATAATGGCTCATTTTTTTATGTGTGCTTTTTATAGGGGGTATTCGACTATACATTGAATCTGGATGTTGCATCCCTCAGCAACCCATTTCCTATTGTACAGTTCCTTAGAAGCAAACCTGTCTTCACGTTTTCGGTAATTATAGCAATTATTTTCATTGTAGAGGGCTCAAACATTACGTGTCGGCAGATGAAGGTTTCTTGTACTGTAAACTACCCTCTTTATGGTTAAATGGTTGTTGCTGCAGTCTTGGGCGGTGACTGTTCAGGTTGTTGCGCATAGATTACATATTGACTGAGCCCTGTGATAGGCAACCGGAAAATGTCACAAAAAACGGGTTTAGTAGAATTAGGGTTGAAACCCCCTACATTTATACCTAAAATGTGAGATGGAGTGGCAATACCCCGGTATTAGGATAAATTTATCGAGTTAAACACACACAACAAAATGATAGGATATTTTAATGACTAATTTTGTCAAAGAAAAAATACTCATGTTGACATTTTAAGAAATTACTCCTGAAATTGCAATGGAACTGGATTTTTTTTACCCAAAAGTATATAATTCCTGTGCCAAAACTAGTTGAAAAACATTAGGTTTCAGAGGACAAAAACAAAAATATTCACTCATCCAAAAAAATGTTATCATGGAAAATATCGAAGTAACTGGTTCTTGAAATTTCATCTGCTTTTTCAACAATTATTGACAATTAGTGACAAAAAGGTTATCATCATACAATGTTGGAATTAATCTGAGATCCTTTTAAGTTCTCTTGGATTTAGAGGCGTCACTACAGTAATACAGACCAGATTTCATCAGCAAGCAAGCACTTTTTGCAATTTTGTCCTTTTCCACAAATTCTGATTTTGAAGGCTCATACTGCTGTAACTAGTAATTCATCAGTTCGTCTGAAAGAATGGAATTACTCACATTACAACAAGCAATATTGACATGCATATTTTAGTGTAACAATACTTATTCCCGGACAGCAAAATAGCAGATTTGTATGAATGCAAATATCACAAAGTAGGGAAACGTTATCAGAATGAAATTTGCTTTGTTAAACTGGCAGATAATGCTTCTGTCATATCACACAGTTGATTTTTCTGATACATTGTCTACTTTCTTATCAGACATTTTTAAAAACAAGTTCGCTGCTTTATAAAAAAGCAGACAAATGGTTGTAGTTGCAATGATAGCCTATTCATAGGCCTACACCAGGTTCATTTCGTGCGTTATCAAATAGACATTCTATAAATTGTGTATACGCCTAGATATCACGAAGTACGCTTGATATGACTAAATATACTGACTAAATTTGCCGCCTGTTATCTTCGAATGCTGTTTCTATGATATGATGTCACGCAAGCGAGTGACGTTTAGACCGTTTCCTAGTTCACATCGGGATCATGTTAGCTATTGTTTGTAAAATTATCTTCTTGTTCTATATCTTTTCACTTGTCATCACACCACTTGGTCTATATGACACGTTTGACCCAAGGGCAGACACTAGCATTAACAAAACCTGGCTTATCAGTTAATTGCTTCCCAGACAGCCCTTTCCTGCTACGGGTAGACTAAAATTTAGTCTATGAAATATATAATTTTTGAAATAAATAATTACATGCTTTTCAACATTTTTATTTCTAAGTCTCATTTCATATGTAAATTGCTGTAGCCTAGACTTGCTGAAGGAGAACCTAGACTGTATTAAAGGCTCCTTTTTATTTACAGTCCTGAAGCTGGACTATGCTACGGGGTGAAAATCACATTCACTCTTAATTCGTGATACATTTCAAACTCAGGCACCAGTGGTTCAAGTTGCATCTATACCTACAGTATGCAATGGGATACGCTTTAATACCAATTGGTGACAATATGTGTGTTGTTAGAGTGTTTCCCATTGACATTGATGTGTTATTGAGTACTTTTCCGGATTTTGACACAGTGAAGCTGCGGTATGCTACTATGGTAAGCAAGTTAATATTATATTTTCGTCAATTAAGTGATATATGATAATAAGTATACACATAAGATTATTATTGCTCACGCTTGCCCCATCAGACAGAGGAGTTGATGTGAAACTGTTTAGCTGCTTTATAAAAAAGCAGACTAATGCCTTGAGGCAATGTTTCCCATTGACATAGATGTGTTATGGAGTACTCTTCAGGATTTTGACACAGTGGAATTTCAGTATGGTAGGCCAAATTATTGTTATGATTTTTCTGTTCATACGGTACATATTTATGGAATGCTGTGTAAGAAGTTAATATTATCGAAGCTTTAATATCACGTGATTCCACAATGAAACTGCAGTTTGGTAGGCCAGTTAATATTCTGTTTTGTGATATACTTATTTTCTATGACTATAAGTATACACATAAGATTATCAATGCTAGCTATTTATAGCACACATGTGCTTTCTCACAGTAACTCTCTAGTGTATATGCAGATACAGTCACTCCAACTGTGTTATCACAGAGCGCCTTCTGAAAGCAGCCAGCCTGTAACCGATACCTCGCCTCTTGTACCTCTGGCATCAGCCGGGAAGTAACACATTGCTGGAGAGCAGTATGTAAGCTGTGTGACTGTTCTGCATGGCTACCAATGGTCGTACAGCATAAGATTTACCATGACAACAACTATACCAGCATTCCCTTTGGGCATGCGCACTTAGCTGAGCCCTCCATTGGTTCCTGATTAGCCCGATCCATAAGGTTGTAGGTCTCATGACCTACAACCAAAAAACCTGGTGTGCAACAATTGTTTACCTTGTATATATAACCACTATACATTATTCATGAAGTTTTCCATTTATAACTAAGGTAGTACACTACACAAATGGATAACTTAATATTCAGATATCTGACAAATAGTGTTTTGCTAAAGTTAACATGCAGTTTTATGTGGAATCAACATGTACTGTTCTTCACATCTTGATTCTTTCCAGAAATGGATGTTGAACCGTTAGTCTTACCTTCTCTTAACTTTTTCACGAATTGTGAAAAGTACGCCCATAAAGGCTAATGCTATGTACAACACTACTATGCGGTGGACGTCGGCAAAGTTCCAAGACTACATTTAAAGAAACTTCACTCAGACAGCATCCAAGATGACATAGGGCGATCTGAATGTGTCATATGGCAAAAGAAATTCAGTGAACTGAGGCATTACAAATCTCATGTCAATCAACTCATTTTCATTTGAGGTTTACGCAGATCCAATCCACTGTTGGACTGATTCTTAAATTTTCACTGTGAGCATCTCGCAATTAGGAATGCTTGTCTTGTTAGAGATCAGATTAGTCTGTACAATGTTTTGAAAGTTTTTAGTCTGAGGTTGTATTTTAACAGGGCTCCAAACCAAAATTCGGTGTTAGACCTTTTAAACATTTGTTGGATGACAGGATGAGCGTCAACAGAATGACAAAGAGTCTCAAAATCCAAAGCAAAGTCCAAAAGTAGAAATGGAAAGTCGCCATCAGTAACATATTATATACAACATGCATTTAGCCTGAAAAATAATGTTAATTCAGTGTAACATGAATGGTGTTATTTATCTTGCAATCATAACAACTGCCTGTACAGTCACAAACTCATTTTCTGCTACTTTCTGTACAGTGCAACAACCATTAGAGCGTACAGTCATTGTTTCTCCTTAAATATAAAGAGACAAGCATTGACAGGTCACACTGGACTTTGAATAGGACTTATTTTATTATATAAGTTAACAAAATCACTGTATGATCATCATCGTGATCGCTCAATCAGGGAGCCACTTGAAATGACAAGAATAGCAACATTATCGTATTAATGTGATCGCTTATATGGGAAGAAAAGCTTTAAAGTTTAAAGACTAAAATTTATAACATTTCAATTGTTAAAGGATCAGCTAACGAACTAATTGTGAACATGAACTGAAGACAGGGTTGCTTCTAGGAAACTGTGCAGTGGAAAATGGGTTGTTGCAAGGGTGAAAATCTGGTTTTCATGTACAGTCAAATCCCCCCTGTGATAATGATACGTCTTTAATGTCTTTGTTTTCATCTCATTTCTTTTCCTTTCAATATTAGCAAGAACAGATTTTCTTGTATATGTTACAAACAATGTTAGATCCAAATGGTGTTATGGAGCAATGAGCATATTAATTATTACGACTTTGTATTTTATACATCTATTATTCTAGAACCTTGTCAAGAAAGAAGATATTTGTTTGTGTCTCATCTCCAAAGACAGAAGTATTTACACTGATATTTAGTAGAGGTTGGTATTGCTAAGATTTTTCATATTGCGATATATTGCGGTTTTAACTCATGTATTGCGATATGAATTGCAATATATTGCAAGACATTTCTTTAAGAATAAATTACTTGGTTTTGTTATTGCTTGATTGAGAGATAATGAAAGTAATATCCTTGGTTAGTAAATCTTGAATAAAACCAGAATACATGACTAATTATTGAAAATAAGCGCGTAATTTTGGATTTGGCATGAATAAAAATGCACTAAGTCTAGTTTCTCTAAAGAAATTATAATCGAACAAAACTTCATTTTAGTCAACTGGACTGGTCAGTCCAATAGTCCAAATACAGAAATAATTATATAAGAAATAGTATATCATTATGAGTTTACAAGACGCACTTATCAACAGTACCATCTGATCTACAGTCCTAGTCCCTGCTTTGTGCAAGGAATGAAGGATTTTAAAAATATGAAGGATATAAAATGGATATAAAAATAATGTATATTGCTCGCCATAGGCTCGCATATTTTACAAATCCATTTGTTTCCTTAGGTTGAATATCTCATAACCGACCATGGTGATTATGAGATAACCAACCTGTGCAGATGGTGGTTATGTCATATAACTTGCAATTTAAATTAAAGAAATAACTTCCCAAGGGGTGAAAGGAGCAATCTTCGCTAATCCTGGACGTTGACTGAGACTCTTTAAAGAATAAGGATAAATCACATTAGAATCGGGGACACACACGATTAGTCGATTACTGTGTTTATAATGTGAATAATTTATACAGTGAAATAAGCAGCGAATAACAATAATTAAGTTTCCCATTTATCACTTAGATATGTGACTTTAAATAAAACTAGGTGTTATATATCTCCAACATGTGTCGCCTGGGGAATCAATATTTCTTAAGTTTGACAATAATGGTTAAGTTACGAATGAGTACGTCAGCATGAATTGAAAGAAAATTTCATTGAGTGTCTATTCATATACTATAGATGTTGGGAATATATATGTTACAGGGCTGTACAGTAATTGCATGACATCTGAAGCCTATATTTAATATAATATCATAACGGTTAAGTTATTGTCAAATTTTAAAAATATTGAATTCGTTCGTGTGAATTAAACAAACATTTTATTGAGTACTTAGTTCATATACTAAATAGTATATAATAGTCAGAAAGTGACAGCAACTATTGAGACTCAGAAGTTGTCCTTCACCGTTTCAACAACAACGTAAGTAATCCGCTAAAAAGAAAATTTAAATATTGATAACTGTACGTGTTACGTATGGTAATTATTTTAAAGTTCTCTATATAATGTTTCTGATTATCTGACATTTGTGACGATAGATTTGATCTCAAATGGACAATAGGACCGATGTCATTAACAATTACAGTAGAGTAGATACAAAAAACAAGCGATGAAAAAGAGATTTTGCTGTTAAATGTTCAACAGACGTGTCAATTACAGAGCAATTTTTAATTTCAAATGACATTATAACTACTTCGTAGCCTGTTTGTGATTTCCAATAGATACACGTGTATCTTATATTAAGGAGAAGGTGAATGCAAATACATAAAACCATAAGAAATACAAAAGAAAACAATATTTTCGGGATAACAACTCCTTCATCAGGGGAGATGATATTGCTCCTGATGAGGGACTTTGTGAGAACTATTTCCATACAGAAAAACATCAAAATGTTAAGCAGACATCATTTTCTAACTTCACAGTCATATAGACGCTGCTACCAAGTTATAATCCGTGTAATCCTTCACTGTTTACATGACTTAATTAACGTTTATGCACTCATTACAAAACGTCAAGGCTTACATCAGTCCCAATCGTACATTTACTTTGATAGCTGAAGAAAACTGCGACACAATAAGCCTTACTATAGTAAACAGCATGCCAGTTAATGTGAATCGTCTACAATCACCATTTTATGAGAAAGCATGATATTCGATGTGGAAAAAGGGAAATATATCAGAAGATTTCCAAATGTTACAATGTGTTCTAAATGTATTGTAAAAACCGGTTTTCAATTAGCATATCGCAATACGTATCGATTTCATCTTTGAACCGGTTAATACCGGTAAACCGGTTATATTGCGCACCTCTAATATTTAGGTTTGTGAATTTACCTCTAGTGTACAATAGATCTCTTGAGATTCCTCCTGACAGTTTGAGCATTTCACCTGCAAAAAAACAAAAATAAAGCCATGGGCTCTGTAGTTTATCAGTAAGCCTACTTGCATGATGTATAATCTAAAATTAAAGATATACAAAATTTAGCCATTGGCTCTGAAGATAAGCCTTTTGCATACATTTCTACGCAAACCTGGTTTTTCACCATGTCACCTGTAAGATAAATTTATTAGCTCTTCAAACTACAAAATAGAGCACAAAATCCTCTCCAGTGAACATTACTCCGCATTATAAAACCATTTGAACGATCTGATTTTTGTCTTAAATTAATTTGAAAACAGTAAGTCTCGACATAAATGAATATCCGAGTGAAATGTTTATGTTTGGGGAAATGTCAGTTACTTGTGAAAGACGGTCTCTGATGAAATTTCTAATTTTATCATCAGATTCTAAATTTATACTTACTGGCCAAGTATGTTTTAACTAACCACTATATTCGTTTAAATGTCTATGCTGTTTGAAATAAACAAATAACTATTCAATACATATATCCTGTCAGTAATTTTGTAAGAAAAGTTAAAACAAAGTGCGCGAAAACCGTTTCACCTACCTTGATATACCACCGGAAGTCCTCGCCTGTTGCTTTAAGATTAGTGACATTCTCCAGTTGAGCTTTTAACTGCAGGGCAATTTTCTAAAAAAACAAGTGTTTACAAAATTAAGATAACTTTTATTTAATTAGGTCCATGATCAACGTTTCAACAAGTGTGTATCGCTGACTACACGTAACTTACCACCATCTTGGAAGCGAGCGCCACCTACAACAAAGGGAGGTAAATTAATGCTTAAAATTCCAACCACGCTAAATTTATAATTTTTCAATGTGAAAAACCGCTTGTTAAAATCTGCAATAATATATTGAATGTTTTACACCAGAACTGCTTAATTACCACTTCATATAAGCAACAACATATTTTAATTAAAATGCAATGATTTTTCACTTTTGAAAATGTAATGTAACATGTAATGTGAATTGTTGCGATGCTATATACGACCTCAAAGCCAGCTAGGGTCCCGTTCAATAACAGCGAGCGCTTAAAGGAGCACTCGGAAGCTAATTAAAACGATCCACGATTAATTACCACCACATTGATCACTCAATGTAGCGCTCAATGTAGCGCTCACTCTCTCTTGAACGATACAGTGGAAATTCCTCGAAGTTTGCTCGCGCCTTGCTACGTAGCGCTACATTGAGCAATCGCGTTCAAGATAGGTATCGCTCATTGAGCGATTACTTTGAAACATATCCTGATCACGGCCCTGGTAACATCCCAACGATATGACGTCATAAACCTAGCTGATGACGTCGTAATATTACAAGCATAGAAAATGAGTTTGGATGGTGTAGCCTATATTTAGAGAATAACAAACGAGGTACGAGTGATTACGGGAAATATCCATGAGTTTAAATAATGTTCAGCCACGAGCTTTAGCGAGTGGCTCTGAACATTATTTAGACGAGTGGATATTTCCCGTAATCACTCGTACCGAGGTGGTTATTCTATATATTACCCATTATGCAATTAAATTGACCAAATTACGCCTGGTTTTTACATTTTCATGCTGGGCGGCCGCTGCGAAGGACCCGTCGCCACAGTAACATTGTGGCGTCATAAGATAAATCGTCGAGTCAGACCATTGTTTTATGACGTCATAGTCATTCTTTCTCCGGGTAACCGACCAATCAACGTTGAGAATCACTTGAAAGCACCTGGCAAATATCACAAAAATAATCACCTGTGTCTTCTCACCCGTATGGGTAATATATCCAGTTATCCACCCTCGAAATTAATGTCTTGGATATGTGCATGTACGTTTTACCAAATCGTGTTGGTATATACTATACAAAGAGCCTGATAATTTATATGTATAAACTGCTTCCTGTCTGTATGGAGGACTATAACTCAAGCACTGCACGTGCGAGTTCGTGTCGCAGATAGGTTCATTACAACGGTACAATGGTTCAATCAACTAGCCTACTTGAGTTGCATGTGTCATATTTCTTTTTCAGGGAACTTTAAATTTTGCCGAGATGCACGTTTGATTTCAAGGTTAACATTATGAAAATGACAAAAGTCATGGTTTCTTAATATACGTGCGTGATTATAATGTTAAGCCTGTTTCGATCAAATTAAATGAAACATTTGAAGGTCGCGACTCGGCCTACCCACGGGGGAGGGCCATCTACACCTTATTTTATTTTATTGGTGTGCAGAATCTTATGAACAGAATGGATAGTAAGGAATTGATTACACTCACAGGTTTGTCACTAGCGGATCCAGGGGGGATTTCAAATCCATGTATAAGTTCACTGTTGGGATTTGGGTCCTCGTGCAGTCTCTCTCACTGGCTGATGTAAACCGTGCTTCACTTCAGAACTTGTTTTAAATGCATAACAATATTTATTTAATAAACAAGATTTCTTGTTGTAGATCTACTCACTGCATTTGTCACATTCGAACACTTGTCATATTCCATTACAGCTATACCGAACAGCAAAAAAAACGCGAGTCCACTGTAAAAATTGGTAATTACTGATAACTCTGTATTGAGCAAATTTATAATATCAGAGCATTCAAATTTTGTTGACATGATGTTGATAACGTTTTGAACAACATGCAGACATAACGAAAAGTTAATACTGGTGTATAACTGCAGAGCATTTATCTTGTGTCATAGTCATTCTATGGGAAAACAGCCACATTACTGTTCACATGATAAAGGGCCCAATTTACTTTTAAATGCAATTGGAACTTGTGAAAACACTCACATGACATTATTTTTGCAAAACCCCACCCCTAGCTTTGCTGATGCTGATTTGACGTTATGACGTCATTTTGAATTGCATTCAGAATTGTTCTATGGGTCTCATTTTGGTAAAACTTCAAGGTATTGCATTCTTTTTGGGTACCAAGGGGTTCCACGAGCACATTTACCGTCCTTGCAAACTGTTCAGCATGCAATCGGCCATTAAACATTGAGGCTGGAGTCATAATGTTGGGGTCCTTTTTACAGAGCAAGTCTCGGATTACAGCATGAGTAATATGCATGTTACCAGGCTCATGCAGATCATGTTACCATGACAACATGTGACGTGCATTTTTGCGAACTGTTACCCTTTGACTTTGCAATCATGGTAACCATCCGTAGTTTACAGTACCAATAGATCTGACATTTACTAATGATAAGACAAACCATATAGGCTGATATGCAAACAGAAACTATAATTATTAAAACTCGCGTTTCTTTTGCTGCTCAGTATATATGTTTACTCGTCTTGGTTGGGCGGCCTACTTGTTTTAAGGTATATAGTATGTCAATAATAAGTAGTCAGTTATCTCCGTGTGAGTAGATTACAAGTGTTCTCCAGTACAATCAACACAGACATGCCCTGTATCTAATACCTCTGTACATAAACACAGGGATATGGATATGATTCACAAACGTCTCTCAGTGTTAAGATACTCGTATGTCAATGTCAATAAATGCCACTTAACATTGTCCCAGCTTTAGAACTTCGGAAATCTTGACATTGGTGTTGTTTCTTTCTTTGTTTTTTTTTAAAAAGAAAAAAATCTTTTCAAACAAATTCAACTTCCAAGACGTAAATTAACGCAACAATGTTATAAGGTAACATTGAGCACGGATTCTTTCCATTTTAGGGTAAATAGAGGTATATATTATTTATAAACATAAGTAAATTGCATTGACAATATAAACTAGTGAAACAAGAGTATAACCATGTTCATAAAGTCATTTTGCCATTTAGCAAAGTAAAATCGAGTATCAATTAAACGCTGAGCGTAATTTGATAATTCAAATAAAGAAAATTGACAGTATGCATCTTCTAAGGTTAAACGGCTGCAAGTTCTAGTGGAGACCTATCTATTTTTTTAATTTTAATTATATAATCTACCATCTACCAAAACATATTCTGAAATAAAAACGGAAAGCATAAAGTTCAAGGCCAACGGGATTGAATTGTGTCCATTCTTGGACTCTAGCCCTCATCAACTATATTCGTCGTGTTTTGACTCCAGTCCCAACACAATTCGATTAGGTTTGTGAAATGTTGCTATGGTAATGATTAATTAGTCAGATAGAACATGTATTTACACCACTGTGATAATGTTACTATGGCAATAAATCATTTGTTAACATGTAATTAAACCATCGTGAACAGGTTACTATAGCAATGGCGAGTTACACGTCAATATGTTAATATTTCACTATATCTATGCATCAGTTAGTTACTTAACAAATTTATAGGACAGACAGACAAAAGTAAAATATAATAAAATATAGGACATGTTTGTTTTCTTTCACGGTGGTGGGTCAGTAACCAGTTGAAGTATATATTGATGCGAAAGTAAAGTTGTTTAATTGATTCAATATCCAGGATAAACATTGTGTGTATTATCTCCAATTACACACTGCTTCAATGAGATGTTTGTCACGTTGCCATGGCAATAAGTGAACGGTCAGATAATAAACAAAGATTGTAAACAAAGCAGTGACCATAAACATAAAACAGCACTTTGTTGTGTAACATTTCAAGGACAACTGATCAAACACGCGTCTCCAAGACAATAACGATCATTTACATTCAACTCAATAATATTAACATAGATACACAGGATCAAGTTTAAACTAGAACGCTAGAATATATATTAAATATTGATGATCAAATAAAAGAACAGGTTTCGCAATGAATAAGACTAAATCATTGATTCGACAATTTACGACCACACTATATTAATTATTAGTAGATATCGCGTAGGAAAGTACGAGTGATGCGTGGATATATCGACCCGAGTCCATGTAGCCTTATCAGTCAGGCCTCATTCGCTGCCCTGTTGTTGTCATGGTTCATGGAATATCGTTTCCATAGAAAGTTCAATCAGTTTATTTAAAGGACATCGATACAAGATCTACACTGTACCAGTTTTCTGTGTGCGCCACGTGGGGTATGCTTATAAACAAAAGAAAATTATTAGACATTATTAAACATGAACATTAGAATGGTCAATATATTTCATATTTCAAACATGCATTCTATCTTGAAAATGCTGGTAGAACTGTTATTGATAACTATTCTTTATCAAACATTTGACGGCCTCGTCTCCCCCTCACCCCATTATGTACATAATATTAACAACGCCAGGCCCCTCAGCGTATTACCAGGTATCCCAGGGGAATCTTCCATATATAATGTAAGAGGCCGTTTGGAATCAAGTTATAACAGGGGCCATATAGTATCGCGTAAAGAGTACTCAATTTCATTAACATAATAAAACGACGCTATCCAGCATATAGGGCCTAACGGGTAGCTTGTCAGATTTATAACAGGTGGTTAAACAGCAGGGTGGCCAGCGTTCTTGGTAACGGTTGGGGTACATGTTGGCAATTACGATGACCCCCAATGTATTATTCAGCGAAGCAATTCCACTCAGCAATATAACTCGTCAAATTTGATACAAGTAATGGTAATGTACATACTTTTCACATGGAACACAAATAATTAACGGAGTGGTAGAAAGCACGCTATGATCAGCCCAAACCAGACACGGTTCAGTCAAATTCTTTAGGAATATCTTTGATAGGCATTGGTATACACATTGACTCGATAGTGTAATTAAAATCAATTAATTGTGATTAAAATGTGGGTAATATTTAATATTTGTATCTAGGGTGTAGTTTTATTACATTTTAAAGGTGCTGTAGCACGCCGTCCTACTGAAAATAAAGTTATCTCACCGAAATGTAAACGAGTGTTACCAATGGCTAAATAATACCCCTCAATGGTTATAAAACGAATATACATGGTTTAGTAAAGTTAGAGCCCATTTCCTGTCTAGCGGCCGTTGTAATGTGTTCACATTAAAATGGCCACTCGAAGGTAATAATAATAATAATGAGGATACTTATATCGCGCTGAACTCCACAACACAAAGGGCCATGCTCAAAGCGCTACACACATCATTACCCTGGTGTAAGGACCAACATCGTTCCTTTTTCATTCTCAACTCCCTTTGGAGTATGCAACCTGGGCTGCCAATTAAGGCGCTCGAAGGTTATCTGTCACATTGCCTGCACTTCCAAACCAGGTACTCAATTGTACTGCTGAGTGAACAGAGGCACATTTCGAATAAAGTCCCTTGCCCAAGGTGACACCACGAGCCTCTCAACTCATGTCTCAGTATGGGGCAGGGAATCACCCTTCAAACTCTCAGTTTTCATTCAGCAATGAGGCGGGTAACCCACCCATCCAGCGAGCCACGCCCGTTGTTGCTGAACTTAACTGATAGCGGTCGACTGAGCTATGCACAGGACCACGTGCCACGTAGCTCAAATGATCGGACTCAAAGTTTTAAATATGGTACAATGATGGAATGGTCAACCGTCTTGTTGTCTGAAGACCTGAGATCTACAAATCTACCTCTCACACTGAGTACTACAAAATCATCGCTTTAAACGTGGCACCATTTGTACCTATATACGGAAAACCGTTTTCTATGGATACGGCTTAATCGGGTCGTGTAACGAGATGTTGGAACAATATATATATTTTATAAACTTTAATAATACATAAGAAATTTGACGTAAAAATAAAATTCAAGAAAATACGTGCTACAGTGCCTTTAATTACGATGTACTTCGGTATCAATCTAATCATGTAACGCTTATACAGTGTTTGTACATGACAAACTGGTTACAAAATGTTCATACACAAACCAACAAATAATTATTAGAACTGGTAATGGTGTATAAAATTCTTTTATCAACTAAATTTCAAGTACAATCGTGTCCGGTATAGGCAGACTGAATATTCCTCAACGAGTTGCTATTGTTAAAATATTTATTACTGAATCTCTAAATTTACGTTCTTTGTAAGTCAATTATTTTCTGATTTCGAAGCTTATATCGGATACAGTCCGGTTGTTTTCTATGCTGAAATCCATGTTATTTATACCCTAATCCGTTTAGCTCTCCACTGACCTAACCTGTTTATAATTGTGGAGTGTATGTTTGATATACCTCAACTCTTTTCTTATTCTAATGGACTTTTTGCTCCCACTATGTCCTTATTCCATAGTAAAATGTTTCATTCCGAAACTGATAGCTTTTATACCTCAGCTCATTTCATTTCCCGAATGAACTGTATACCCGATATCATTTCTGTTTACCAATATAGTGGTCATTTTAGAACCAATTATGTTCTTCTTCCGAAGTTTAAATCATGCTGACGTTGCGTCTAACTGTTTTCTGATTCCGGAGTCAATGACGTTCATTAGATATCTCTGCTTGAGGCCTGCACGATCAGGCTATGTGATACGGGTCGATAGCTCTCTGGAGTGAAACGGTCTGTATCGAGGGGCTGATGGTGTATATATATATACCTGGCGACCTGTCAATCATTCAGCTGCCTGGATACCTGACGACGAGTCTAACTTCACTCATCACAGGTAAGACTTCCATGTCAACTAATCAGGTGTTTAGTGTTTTGTGTTTAGTGATCGTAGATCCTCACTCATCACGTTGTATGTCATTATCTCCTCCAATGTATGGCAATACGGTGACGTTTTAGAACATCATCTCAGAGTTTCAACTTCACTATAGGACATACCGCTTTCTATCTGATCACTACTGTAAGGTAAAGTAGAAACTTGTACACGACTGTTTATGTTTTCAATTATTGAACCATCTATGGTTGAAGAATGTTCTAAGCGTTTAAATATACGTATACCAGTGTTGTACTTTACTGTACAAATGTAGTACTACAAGAATAGTTAGTGATATCAAACATTTAAACATGCCTTTCTGTACAACATACTCAATGTAATATGTTTCTATATATTTCAAGTCTGTCCTTGGGTTTTATCTGTTCCCCTCTCTCTCTAACATTTCTTCTACTAATACTTCTTCTTCTACCAATACGTCTTCTTCTACTTCTTCTTCTATTAGTATTTCTCATTCTACTAATACTTCTCCTTCAACTAATAGTTCTCCTTCTATTAATACTTCTACTAGTACTTCTTCTTCTTCTTCTAATACTTCATCTTCTACTAATACTTCTACTACTAATACTTCTTCTAGTAGGTCTTCTACTTATACTTCTTCTACTAATTCTTCTTCTACTTATACTTCTTCTTCTACTAATACTTCTTCTACTAATACTTCTCCATCTTCTAATACTTCTTCTTCTACTAATACTTCTCCTTCTACTTATACTTCTTCTTCTACTAATACTTCTTCTACTAATACTTCTACTACTAATACTTCTTCTAGTACGTCTTCTAGTAATACTTCTTCTACTTGATTCTTCTAATAATACTTCTTCTTCTACTAATACTTCTACTACTTATACTTCTTCCAATAATTCTTCTACTACTAATACTTCTTCTTCTTTTAATACTTCTTCTACCAATACTTCTTCTACTACTAATACTTCTTCCAATATTTCTTCTTCTACTAATACTTCTTCTACTACTAATACTTCTTCTTCTACCAATACTTCTTCTACCAATACTTCTTCTACTAACTAATACTTCTTCCAATATTTCTTCTTCTACTAATACTTCTTCTACTACTAATACTTCTTCTTCTACCAATACTTCTTCTACCAATACTTCTTCTACTAACTAATACTTCTACTAATACTTCTTCTACTACTAATACTTCTTCCAATACTTCTCCTTCTACTAATACTTCTTCTACCAATACTTCTTCTACTACTAATACTTCTTCTAGTACTTCTTCTACTAATACTTCTTCTACTTGATTCTTCTACTAATACTTCTCCTTCTACTAATACTTCTTCTTCTACTAATACTTCTACTACTAATACTTCTACTACTAATACTTCTTCTTCTTCTAATACTTCTTCTACCAATACTTCTTCTACTACTAATACTTCTTCCAATATGTCTTCTTCTACTAATACTTCTTCTACTACTAATACTTCTTCTTCTACCAATACTTCTTCTACCAACACTTCTTCTACTAACTAATACTTCTACTAATACTTCTTCTACTACTAATACTTCTTCCAATACTTCTCCTTCTACTAATACTTCTTCTACCAATACTTCTTCTACTACTAATACTTCTTCCAATATGTCTTCTTCTACTAATACTTCTTCTACTACTAATACTTCTTCTTCTACCAATACTTCTTCTACCAATACTTCTTCTACTAACTAATACTTCTACTAATACTTCTTCTACTACTAATACTTCTTCCAATACTTCTCCTTCTACTAATACTTCTTCTACCAATACTTCTTCTAATACTTATACTCTTCTTCTAATTGGCCTTCTTCTACTTCATCTTCTTCTCAACTTTTCTTTCTCCTTCGTCTTCTCATCTGTCTTCTCCTTGTTGCTCCTGATAGTTGTTATGTTTCTCCTTTGTTAACTTCCTCTTGTGTTCACGTTTGTTCAGCTGTTTATACCCTGTATGTGGAGTATGTTATACCACGATCCAGTAAGCGTTAGACAATACTAAGCACGCCATTGCTATATGAACCAGAAACCCTTCCTTTGTATCGATGAATAGTTCTATAGCATGTTGAACGTCATGACCAGAGTTCTCGTGTTGTATCTAATTCCATTCCAAGTCTCGCGAGACCTGTAGAACCCGACCTCTCTGATTAATCAATCAAACAAGGGCCGCTCTGTTGGCTGTAAATGCTATACATTTCAACACTTGATGTTTCGTTGTTAGTATTTGCTGTATATTTCTGAAGAATTCTATTAATAGAGCTATAATCTAACTTGAAATAAGAAGGGCGGAATGTTACGTTCTAGTTTGTAATGTTCAGTGAAGGGTACGTTAACTGTTGTTCAGTCAAATTTATTAAAATTTCAGATGTGGGTGCGGCATTACTACAGCGCGCTATCATAAGTAGGGATGGTTGTCATGGCAACGAATTATCATAACTTTCATTAGTGGATAAGGTACCCGGTTTGATACGGAGTGTTATTAAATCACGCATATGTAATCAGGCATCAAATACCATACATTGCGAATAACAAATCACGAATCAAATACCATATATTGCGAATAACAAATCACGCATCAAATACCATATTTTGCGAATAACAAATCACGCATCAAATACACAACCTTTTCCATATCAAATAACACGGTATCATATCAAATTTTAACATCGCAACTCTTCTTACCGCACAGTTAAGGTCTTAGGAACATGCGTCCTTTTATCATAAACCATATATCACCATTGGACCAAATTAAGATTGCATGATACTAATGTAAAGAGTACAGTACCACGCCTATGTTATCACTGTACCACCTCACATTACATCATAAACCGTGTTATGCTTGCTTCATTTCTGGAGAAATCGACAGGTTGAATGATGATTCGCTGAAGTTTCACGGATCCATTTCATTATAGCTTGCGCTATCATACGTGTATACTGTTACATACCGCACCATGTATCATGTAAATGTTACCATAAAACAAGTGACATATGGAAATCCTGCATAGCATGTGCCTCGTACTTCACCCCGCACCATGTAGAATGTACAATATAGCATATACAAGTGAAATATAAATCATGAAGATCATGCCTTATATCATACACAATCATACATCACGTACTTCAATTCACATATACCATATTCTTTACATCATTTACCGTGTACCAGGTGCCATATACATCATACCATATAACAGATATCTTATACTTTATGCCATATATCATGTACCAGGTGCCATGTACTTTATACCATATAACAGATATCTTATACTTTATGCCATATATCATGTACCAGGTGCCATGTACTTTATACCATATAACAGATATCATATACTTTATGCCATATATCATGTACCAGGTGCCATGTACATGATACCATATAACAGATATCTTATACTTTATGCCATATATCATGTACCAGGTGCCATGTACTTTATACCATATAACAGATATCATATACTTTATGCCATATATCATGTACCAGGTGCCATGTACATCATACCATATAACAGATATCTTATACTTTATGCCATATATCATGTACCAGGTGCCATGTACTTTATACCATATAACAGATATCATATACTTTATGCCATATATCATGTACCAGGTGCCATGTACATCATACCATATAACAGATATCTTATACTTTATGCCATATATCATGTACCAGGTGCCATGTACTTTATACCATATAACAGATATCATATACTTTATGCCATATATCATGTACCAGGTGCCATGTACATCATACCATATAACAGATATCTTATACTTTATGCCATATATCATGTACCAGGTGCCATGTACATCATACCATATAACAGATATCTTATACTTTATGCCATATATCATGTACCAGGTGCCATGTACATCACACCATATAACAGATATCATATACTTTATGCCATATATCATGTACCAGGTGCCATGTACATCACACCATATAACAAACATCGTATACTTTATGCCATATATCATGTACCAGGTGCCATGTACATCATACCATATAACAGATATCATATACTTTATGCCATATATCATGTACCAGGTGCCATGTACATCATACCATATAACAGATATCTTATACTTTATGCCATATATCATGTACCAGGTGCCATGTACTTTATACCATATAACAGATATCATATACTTTATGCCATATATCATGTACCAGGTGCCATGTACATCATACCATATAACAGATATCTTATACTTTATGCCATATATCATGTACCAGGTGCCATGTACTTTATACCATATAACAGATATCATATACTTTATGCCATATATCATGTACCAGGTGCCATGTACATCATACCATATAACAGATATCTTATACTTTATGCCATATATCATGTACCAGTTGCCATGTACTTTATACCATATAACAGATATCATATACTTTATGCCATATATCATGTACCAGGTGCCATGTACATCATACCATATAACAGATATCTTATACTTTATGCCATATATCATGTACCAGGTGCCATGTACATCATACCATATAACAGATATCTTATACTTTATGCCATATATCATGTACCAGGTGCCATGTACATCACACCATATAACAGATATCATATACTTTATGCCATATATCATGTACCAGGTGCCATGTACATCACACCATATAACAAACATCGTATACTTTATGCCATATATCATGTACCAGGTGCCATGTACATCATACCATATAACAGATATCATATACTTTATGCCATATATCATGTACCAGGTGCCATGTACTTTATACCATATAACAAATATCTTATACTTTATGCCATATATCATGTACCAGATGCCATGTACTTTATACCATATAACAGATATCATATACTTTATGCCATATATCATGTACCAGGTGCCATGTACATCACACCATATAACAAATATCGTATACTTTATGCCATATATCATGTACCAGGTGCCATGTACTTTATACCATATAACAGATATCATATACTTTATGCCATATATCATGTACCAGGTGCCATGTACATCATACCATATAACAGATATCTTATACTTTATGCCATATATCATGTACCAGGTGCCATGTACATCATACCATATAACAGATATCTTATACTTTATGCCATATATCATGTACCAGGTGCCATGTACAATATACCATATAACAGATATCTTATACTTTATGCCATATATCATGTACCAGGTGCCATGTACATCACACCATATAACAGATATCATATACTTTATGCCATATATCATGTACCAGGTGCCATGTACATCACACCATATACCAAACATCGTATACTTTATGCCATATATCATGTACCAGGTGCCATGTACATCATACCATATAACAGATATCATATACTTTATGCCATATATCATGTACCAGGTGCCATGTACTTTATACCATATAACAAATATCTTATACTTTATGCCATATATCATGTACCAGATGCCATGTACTTTATACCATATAACAGATATCATATACTTTATGCCATATATCATGTACCAGGTGCCATGTACATCACACCATATAACAAATATCGTATACTTTATGCCATATATCATGTACCAGATGCCATGTACTTTATACCATATAACAGATATCATATACTTTATGCCATATATCATGTACCAGGTGCCATGTACATCACACCATATAACAAATATCGTATACTTTATGCCATATATCATGTACCAGGTGCCATGTACTTTATACCATATAACAGATATCATATACTTTATGCCATATATCATGTACCAGGTGCCATGTACATCATACCATATAACAGATATCTTATACTTTATGCCATATATCATGTACCAGGTGCCATGTACATCATACCATATAACAGATATCTTATACTTTATGCCATATATCATGTACCAGGTGCCATGTACTTTATACCATATAACAGATATCATATACTTTATGCCATATATCATGTACCAGGTGCCATGTACATCACACCATATAACAGATATCATATACTTTATGCCATATATCATGTACCAGGTGCCATGTACATCACACCATATAACAAACATCGTATACTTTATGCCATATATCATGTACCAGGTGCCATGTACATCATACCATATAACATATATCATATGCTTCATACCACATAACAAATATCATGTACATCATACCATATATCACACACCATGTAACATATGCCATGTACTTCATACAATATAATCATATGCAACATACCTTATATCATGTTTCTCATATCGTATACTGCAATATCGACAACATAGTAAATACCATATTTACCTCAGACCATGTACTATATATATGCCATACCATGTATCATGAGATATGTACCATTTTACCAAACCGTTTAGCAAACATAACCACGACCAAGAAATGGTTCACCATATTTCATTGTACCGATGTATCATAAATCAATATCACCATAACCTATGTGTACCATCAAGTACAGAAGCACAGAAGCACAGAAGCACAGAAGCACAGACTCAACACGCAATAATACTGACACCTCTGGTGCATGAACACAGCTACCCGTAACACATATGAAGATTCCCTGATGAAACCCAACCAAACGATATAATCTCAACTGTAAGAGACGTTCTCTGTAACCTTTCCTTGAACTGGTGTTTACAAATACATGTGACACGATCGGTCATCCTTTTGAAGATGTGCTATGTAATGTTGAAGTTGCATGTTAGTCTGACACCACCCGTCCCTCTTGTTCCCACTACACGTGAAGGCTACTCGATCTTCGTACAACTACATCCAAATACAGCGCTAAATCGATTTGTCTGTACTATTTATGGCTTTGTCTGAACACGTTCCGCATAGAAATACCAAGTGAAAATGAATTCACATTAGAATTAAGTCCCCCGTCTTAAATTATTTACATGTGAAATATAGGTAAGCATTGGGATAAGCTGGCGCAATGGCAAATGCTTTGCAAATGTTTACCCTACCGTTGGTAAAATCAATAAGATTAAAGCTATCGCGATAATATTCGAGAATTGAGCAATAAAAGATTCCTGCTGAACTTCGTTTCAGTTATCCAATGAAATTGCTCAGTGAATGCTTGTGAATGTTGCCATGGCAACGCCATGTGTAAACCAAAACGTACCCTTAGTTACAGAAACTGGATTGATTTCAAACATATATCACAATGATTGGTCGATATACATTTCATCTCGAGTGATGACTGACTGATTCCTTTCAGAACGAAGGACGGTTTGTTAGGTACTTATAACGGTCTAGCAATCAATGCGCTAAGACACATGTATGACATTTGAAATCGATTATAGGTAATGTGACACACAAACATACCAATGTTTGATTATATCTAAGGGTAATTGTTTTGTCGTCCCAAATGACCAAACACGTATTTTTTCGATAAGAACTTGAAACATAACATAAACAAATATTTTAAATCAATTATTGTTTTTAAAATATAACACCAACTTCACCGGCTGATTGAAGTCTTGCAGTATTTCCATAAAATTTCCGTGCTGAAAAAGCGGAGCGCTGCACCTGAAATGCACATTGAGCTCTGATGCATTAGCACGGAAGTATAAAGGAAATACTGCAAGGGTAAATCAGTCGGGGATGGTGACTAGTGTGAGTTGCGCCTTGCTTATGGAAGTTGGAGAAGAATATAATATAAAGTTGTACATGGTGACAGCTTAATATAAAATATCAATATCAATATCAATAATTCTAGGAATGCATGCCGTTTACTTAGTGAACCCATGTAACATTGTTCTATTTGTGATCACACAGTCTGAACTTGTACTAATTCTTGAACTTTTTACGAGACGAGTCGACAAAGACCCTTTAGGCATCAACGGGCATTGAGGGAGTTAACACTCTTTGGAATAGACTAGGTTAATCGTTACCGTTGTCATAACCACCTTTACAAATTGATGAATCGAAACCCTTTAAAATCAATATCAGTGTACTTAATGAATATTCAATGTCCGCAGAGTGAGGAGCGTTATGTCATTTGAAAAATCAATGTACTATTGGGACACAAATAGCTCACTGTGTATGTTTAAATTAGCATGTGATAACGACACCTAACGATTATCGAGATGTCGTTATGTAAATATGGGCACGTGAATTTGCAGTCAAGTGTATCTATGCGTTCAAGAAGCCAAGAAGCTGATCGGTTCATTAGATAAATATGTATCCGCTTGAAATAGTGACACTCCTTTTGCGCGATCGATTAACGTTCATCGTTTCACCTGTGATGATAGACAATTAATGTTAATGTGAGTAAATGTCGATTATATTTTATTGTTATTTTATGATTTAAGCATGAGATGCAATGTATTCAGAAGGACTGCCTATATTGACCGATGCGCGTTATACTGTACACGATTGAAACTTCCACATCCACATATAGTATGTGAACACGTTGCGGGGGAAAGACAACTTCAATGTGTTTTCAGTGTTATTATTATTTTAACGTGAAGACATGAAAAAGGATTGTGAACTCACTAAGTAACTAAGCAAATACCATTCCGAATGTTGGACACCATGAAGAGAGAGAGAGAGAGAGAGAGAGAGAGAGAGAGAGAGAGAGAGAGAGAGAGAGAGAGAGAGAGAGAGAGAGAGACACGCGCACACACACACACAGTCACACACACACACACACACACACACACACACACACACATCGTATGAAATTGACCAATCAGAGACGTAGACTATTAGTAGAACATGTCATATCTTAGTTAATCCCTGCTTATCTTAGTTAATCCCTGTCTGTCCTATTTGAACATTGTCACATTGTCACTTGTTTATAGTATCCAGATCTTCTCGCAGCATGGGTGGGATCTACATAGACGATTATTTGAATATACATGTAGATAGATATATAAAACAATTAAATATATATTAATATTGATATAAAATATCCGACATGTTTCACATTATGTAGTTATCAGTATGTGTCTTTATTTATATCCTACCTGATGCCATTTCAATAGTTTAATTTTTGTTATCATATATCCCTATATATACATGAATAGTTTGCCTGTTGTCAGAACGTAGGTAACTTCGGGCAGTGTTGGTTTAGATGTTCGGTGTAAGGAGGGTTACTATGGTTACATACATGTACCTCGATCGTGTGTACATATTGTTTGACTGAAATGAGGACGATATTGTTTAGTAAAAGATTAATGCGTCCGATAAATCAGATAAAGTCCTGACCGATTCGAAGCACACACACATCATATAGTTTTGAAATATAGTTTTGATTTGACTGTATGTTTTGCTTAATCAACAATGGCCTTTAAATAGCATACCTGTTGACCAATTTCATGAAAAAATGTGATATGTGATGTGATATGTATTCCACATAAACATGCACATTATACTTCCTCTTTTAATTTACTTCGAAATCAACAAGAATTAAGTAAGACGGGAAATGGATATATAATTGTACTATTTAACCAACTAATCAATAAAATCAGTCCTTGATAGCTAGTATACGATGACACTTGTCTGAACATGCAACATAAGATGCATGTACGGAAGTTAACATGTACATAACTACTCGCTCTTTCGGTTTAAACCAAGCCCAGTCCTAGCCTCTAGTTAAGGTATCATGTCTATGAATCTAGGAATATTACGATATGAAAGTTTCTTACTTCTTATATCTGACATCACAACATATATAAATATGTTAACAAACAAGAAAACCAGAACTATTTTCTGGTTCAACTGAGCATGAAAAACGTTTCCTGTCTTGTATGTGATGTTGATCTATTATTGAACACATATTGATTAAACAACGTACCCAGACCACACCGGCCAATCTATATTTACGCCTGGCCAAGTTTAACAGTGACAAATGAATGCAACATTAGAATCCAATCGGGCTATCGTTGTTGATATACCGCCACTGTTTCATAGTGAATAGGGGCGGTATGAGAGCGCGACCCTGTAGCAGACCCCTATTGCTAAACTGCTGTGTATTGTTCAAGGGCGGCTGGGGAAATAATAAGACTAAGGGATTTAGCCTGCATATACAGATCGATGTTATACGGCAGCGTGCTATGGTTCGCTAGACTCTAGGTGGGATTATTTGTACGCTGTTACCACGGACACGCTAAAACAATTGTGTCGATTCATGCACGGGATTGTTTTGGTATTGTTGTGTTAGATTCCAAACCTTTGGTAAGTGCATGTACTTTGTTTTATAAAATCTCTGTCATAAAACGTTTGCTTATATTCTATTTGTTGTTTGTGGTCATGTGTAGATTAGATTGGTGTTGTTCTTATAAGACCGGAGGCTAAGTTGACGCCACTAATGATAACATGGTAGTCATTCTAGATGGTTCTGTATGCATTAGCACGCAGCTAATTTAGACCGATTTGAAACATACAAACTATCTGAAGTATTCGTGACGCTGTTTTGTCTACGTTGATCAGGTATGTAGTAAGATGACACTATATAAATGGAATATTTTTCTTGGCCCTGCTATTGATTTGGGATAAAGGACTAAAGGAGGTGAGGTGAGTTGTGGTTTAACGCCGCTTTCAAGAGTATTTCACTTATATCGCGGCTGCCATGTGGCTATGCATTGCGGTGAAACCTGCGAGCATCGGCTTGAACTAGCGAACCACGAACCACGAACTACGCTGAAATTCAGTGTAGCATTGCACCCAAACCTTACTGTGTGTAGAACTACTGCAGACAAAGTTGCCACTACTGCAGACAAAGTTGCCGTGCCCCTGGCGGGATTCGAACCCCGGACCTATTGATCCTAAGCCGAACGCGCTAACCACTGCGCTATCCCGCCCCCAAGGACTAAAGGAAGCAGGACACACACAAACACTATAAACAACGATGTTCTCGGTGTTGTTGGTAATGAGGTACATGTACATTCACATTTTGCAAATAGACGTTGACGCGTAACAAGGAAACAAATATATTGATACTATTTCGGACAAACGTTTGCTGATTCCGGTGAATGAGCTGTTCATTAGGGTTGATTGAAGGCAGCTGTACCCGACCCGGAATCGAACACCTGTGTATCCGTACCGACCCTTTGTGGTGGTAGTAGTGGTGATGATGTAGGGAGTAGAAACACCAGTAGAAGCAGTAGTACTGGTATAGTATTTAATTATCTTTGTAGTATTTTTAGTATTTATCTTTGTTTAATGCAGACAGGGGTAAGAAATGACATTTACACCAACATGACCCCTACCATGTTTAAGTTGTTGTAATCGTGTGCAGAATCAGGCACATTTATTAATTTTTCCAAAGAATATGTCTTATATGTCGGTGACCAGTTATCAGTGTGTCATCAAAATTAATTTGTCAAGAATTTTTTTTTTAATTTTAAAAAACATGTAGAATATTCTTTGACTGCTGACTGTACTTTTCAGTTTTAGATTATGACATCAAAAACTAGATATATTTGCAATTGAAAATCATACATATACACAGAAGTTAGTACTTTCTGTTGCCTCGCAGTTTAGAGTGATGAGCAGTATTTGTTGTTCTTGTACTTGTAACAGTAATAATACCACCAGTCGAAGAAGAAGTAGTAACTGCCGTAACAGCAGTGGATGTAGTTGTAGTGATTAGAAGAAGATTCGGTATTAATAAAAGTATATAAGTAATTGCTGTGATATTAGTAAGGGTAGTAGTAGAAGTAGTAACAGTTTTAACAACAAATGTAGTGGTAGTAGTATAGTAGCAGTAGCAGCAGCAGTAGTAGTAGTAGTAGTAGTAGTAGTAATAACAATATTAGTAGAAGTAGTAGTAGTAGTAGTAGTTGTAGTGGCAATAGTAGTAGTAGTAGTAGTAAGACAATATTAGTAGAAGTAGTAGTAGTAGTAGTGGCAATAGTAGTAGCATTAGTAGTAGTAGTAGTGGCAATAGTAGTAGTAGTAGTAGTAACACTATTAGTAGAAGTAGTAGTAGTAGCGGCAATAGTAGTAGTAGTAGTTATAACAATATTAGTAGAAGTAGTAGTAGTAGTGGCAATAGTAGTAGCAGTAGTAGTAACACTATTAGTAGAAGTAGTAGTAGTAGCGGCAATAGTAGTAGTAGTAGTAATAACAATATTAGTAGAAGTAGTAGTAGTAGTAGTGGCAATAGTAGTAGCAGAAGTAGTAGTAGTAGTGGCAATAGTAGTAGTAGTAGTAGTAGTAACACTATTAGTAGAAGTAGTAGTAGTAGCGGCAATAGTAGTAGTAGTAGTAATAACAATATTAGTAGAAGTAGTAGTAGTAGTAGTAGCAGCAATAGAAGTAGTAGTAGTAGTAGTAGTAGTAATAACAATATTAGTAGAAGTAGTAGTAGAAGTAGTAGTAGTGGCAATAGTAGTAGTAGTAGTAGTAATAACACTATTAGTAGAAGTAGTAGTAGTAGCAATAGTAGTAGCAATAGTAGTAGTAGTAGTAATAATAAAATTATATGTAGAAGTAGTATTAGTAGTAGTAACAATAGCAATAGTAGTAGCAATAGTAGTAGTAGAAGTAATAACACTATTAGTAGAAGTAGTAGTAGTAGCAATAGTAGTAGAAGTAGTAGTAGTAGTAGTAGTAGCAGTAGTAGTAACAATATTAGAAGTAGAATTAGTATTAGTATTATTATTATTCGTAGTAGTAGTAGTAGTAGTAGTAGTAGTAGTAGTAGTAGTAGTAGTAGAAGAAGTAGTAGTAGTAGTAGTAGTAGTAGTAGCAAAAATAGTAGTAGTATGATAGTTTTTGGTAGTAGCAGAAGTAGCAGCAGTAGTAGTAGCAGCAGCTGTTTAGCATCAGTAGTAGCAGTTGCAGTAGTATTGGTGCTGGTATAAACAATCATCAGAATAATTACAATGACAACAGTTATGTTCTAAAACTATAGGTTGAACTGTCATGTAGGAAGCGTCAGTAGATGTAAAAACAGAAGCATGATTACCTATTTCTCTTTTCAGAAATGTCGTCTGACAGAGACAGACAGCAACGATGTGAGCAGACATTAGCCCATACAGGGTCCAATGACAATCCCATAGAAAGGTTCCGCGCCCAACTGTTAAGACGCAGTGAATGTGGGATAATGGACATGGGAAGGTGAGCATATATGTACTCTTATACTCACTTAATTCTCTTTGCAGCAGATCTCTCTCTCTCTCTCTCTCTCTCTCTCTCTCTCTCTCTCTCTCTCTCTCTCTCTCTCTCTCTCTCTCTCTCTCTCTCTCTCTCTCTCTCTCTCTCTCTTCCAATATATCATATTCTCTCCTTTCTCTTTCACTCTCTCCTCCAATATATCACATTTTGTTACTTTCTTTCTCTCTGTCACTATTACGTTCTGCGACACCCGTCTTCCCGTCCTTCTTCCCTCTATCTCATCGTCTTTCCCTCGTTGACGCTCACTTTTTCCAGCAATCCCTCTTTATTTCCGTCATCCCTCTCTCCTTGGTGCTCTCTTTCACTCTCATTCTCTTGCCTGTCTTTCTTTCTGTTATCCCCGTCTTCTCACTTCTTTTTTTTATTTCTGTCTTTGATATCTCTTCCCCATCTTGCCTTCATTCTGTAAGTATGTTTCACCCTTAAATTCCTTCTTCTTTTACCCGTCTTTCTCCTTTTTATAAACCTTCCTTTCTTTCGTTACCCCCTCGTTCTTTTCTTCTATCTCTTTCATTATCCTTCCATAACTGCATTTGGGGAACGTCTATACATAATTTCATGTGAATAATATTGACTGTTATTATATTTCTTAACGTGAATACATGTTTTATTTTTCAGGAAGTTTAGAATTATGGACGACGACGGGAGCAGGACACTGGAATACGAGGAGTTCAAGAAAGGGGTGCAGGATCAGGGCTACAGGGTCAGCGACGAGGAAGTCAAGCAGCTCTTCAACCTGTTCGATAAAAATGGCTCGGGAAAAGTCGAGTACAATGAATTCATCGGTGCTATCAGGGTAAACTGAAAAATACATTATAATATAAGATGAAACCGTGAAACAGAGGACATGTTACGTTTGTGGAGCTGATACGAAAGAAAAAACCGAGGATGCTTCGCATATGAAAGTTTTCCCTTTCTATCACGGTCTACAACCTTACCATGTCCCACATGGAATTGTTTCTCTTTAAGCCTTATTGAAAGACGAGGGTTCGAATTATAGTGAAGATCCATGGTAAATAGATTGGCTCATAAAATCATTGTTTAAAGGCGCTGTAGCACGTTTTAAAAAAATATTATGTTTTCTCAAATTTGCCATTTATTGTTAAAGTTTATACAATATTTTGATATATCAATTGGTAAAACATCTCATTACACGATCCGATAAGCCGTATCCATAAATAACAACGAGTATCCGTATTCTAAGAACATGGTGCGACGTATAAAGTGATAGTGTTGTGGAATTCTTCTGTGTGAGAGGTAGATATGTAGGTCTCATGAGAATTTGAGAGTTCAGCAAGATGGTTGACCATTACATCATTGTACCGTATCTAAAACTCTATTATATAGGTATCGTTATATTAATCAGATTACTTAAACTAGGTCCATTTTAATGTGAAAACATGTGTCTTTAGTTGAATATTTTAAAAATTAAAAAAAAAAAAAAAATAAATAAAAATCCCTGTCGCTGTTGGCAATCTTTTTCACAAAGGAAATTAGGTAAGGATATGGATTGATTTGTTACCTAGTTTTGAAAATTTATTGAATTATTGGATGATTGGTTGCTCACAATTGGCTGTTTTATCTATTGGTTGACTATTTTTTCTGTTTCAGCCTCCTATGAGTAAAGCTCGTTTAAATCTGATAGACATGGCATTTAATAAATTGGACAAAACTAACGATGGTGTGGTGACAGTACATGACCTTAAGGGTGTGTACATTGTAAAGGAACACCCTAAGTACAAGAATGGCGAGATGACGTCCACCCAGATATACGCCGAGTTCTTGAAGAAGTTTGACTCGGAAAAGGACCCGGATGGCATTGTGAGTAAGCGACCGGTGTTAGTAAGGCTTTTGAAGGGCATTTAGACATGTCAGTGTCAGTATCCTGTTGGGCAGTGTCCGTCAGTGTCAGTATCCTGTTGGACAGTGTCCGTCAGTGTCGGTATCCTGTTTGGCAGTGTCCGTCAGTGTCAGTATCCTGTTGGACAGTGTCCGTCAGTGTCGGTATCCTGTTGGGCAGTGTCCGTCAGTGTCGGTATCCTGTTGGACAGTGTCCGTCAGTGTCGGTATCCTGTTGGACAGTGTCCGTCAGTGTCGGTATCCTGTTGGACAGTGTCCGTCAGTGTCGGTATCCTGTTGGGCAGTGTCCGTCAGTGGCGGTATCCTGTTGGGCAGTGTCCGTCAGTGTCGGTATCCTGTTGGACAGTGTCCGTCAGTGTCGGTATCCTGTTGGGCAGTGTCCGTCAGTGTCGGTATCCTGTTGGGCAGTGTCCGTCAGTGTCGGTATCCTGTTGGGCAGTGTCCGTCAGTGTCGGTATCCTGTTGGACAGTGTCCGTCAGTGTCGGTATCCTGTTGGGCAGTGTCCGTCAGTGTCGGTATCCTGTTGGGCAGTGTCCGTCAGTGTCGGTATCCTGTTGGGCAGTGTCCGTCAGTGTCCGTATCCTGTTGGGCAGTGTCCGTCAGTGTCCGTATCCTGTTGGGCAGTGTCCGTCAATGTCGGTATCCTGTTGGGCAGTGTCCGTCAGTGTCGGTATCCTGTTGGGCAGTGTCCGTCAGTGTCGGTATCCTGTTGGGCAGTGTCCGTCAGTGTCGGTATCCTGTTGGGCAGTGTCCGTCAGTGTCGGTATCCTGTTGGACAGTGTCCGTCAGTGTCGGTATCCTGTTGGGCAGTGTCCGTCAGTGTCGGTATCCTGTTGGACAGTGTCCGTCAGTGTCGGTATCCTGTTGGGCAGTGTCCGTCAGTGGCGGTATCCTGTTGGGCTGTGTCCGTCAGTGTCGGTATCCTGTTGGACAGTGTCCGTCAGTGTCGGTATCCTGTTGGGCAGTGTCCGTCAGTGTCGGTATCCTGTTGGACAGTGTCCGTCAGTGTCGGTATCCTGTTGGGCAGTGTCCGTCAGTGTCGGTATCCTGTTGGGCAGTGTCCGTCAGTGTCGGTATCCTGTTGGGCAGTGTCCGTCAGTGTCGGTATCCTGTTGGACAGTGTCCGTCAGTGTCGGTATCCTGTTGGACAGTGTCCGTCAGTGTCGGTATCCTGTTGGGCAGTGTCCGTCAGTGTCGGTATCCTGTTGGACAGTGTCCGTCAGTGTCGGTATCCTGTTGGGCAGTGTCCGTCAGTGTCGGTATCCTGTTGGGCAGTGTCCGTCAGTGTCGGTATCCTGTTGGGCAGTGTCCGTCAGTGTCGGTATCCTGTTGGACAGTGTCCGTCAGTGTCGGTATCCTGTTGGGCAGTGTCCGTCAGTGTCGGTATCCTGTTGGGCAGTGTCCGTCAGTGTCGGTATCCTGTTGGGCAGTGTCCGTCAGTGTCGGTATCCTGTTGGGCAGTGTCCGTCAGTGTCGGTATCCTGTTGGACAGTATCCGTCAGTGTCGGTATCCTGTTGGGCAGTGTCCGTCAGTGTCGGTATCCTGTTGGGCAGTGTCCGTCAGTGTCGGTATCCTGTTGGGCAGTGTCCGTCAGTGTCGGTATCCTGTTGGGCAGTGTCCGTCAGTGTCGGTATCCTGTTGGACAGTGTCCGTCGGTGTCGGTATCCTGTTGGACAGTGTCCGTCAGTGTCGGTATCCTGTTGGGCAGTGTCCGTCAGTGTCGGTATCCTGTTGGGCAGTGTCCGTCAGTGTCGGTATCCTGTTGGGCAGTGTCCGTCAGTGTCGGTATCCTGTTGGACAGTGTCCGTCAGTGTCGGTATCCTGTTGGACAGTGTCCGTCAGTGTCGGTATCCTGTTGGGCGGTGTCCGTAAGACAAAGTGGTCAAAGGGTGCTTTACTAGGCCATTTCGATTTGTGATCAGCAAACAAGTATCTAAACTCAGCGACAAAAGAAATGCTGAGTTCTAATTTTCTCATCCTATACAATATTTGACAAACTATCTCAACAAATACCTTTGTGCTTTTAACCAATCACCAATAGCCACTAGGTTGACCGACTGTGATCCGCCTGTTGAGAATGTGTCGCACAGCATTACGGCATTGTCGATCACAGTGAGACGGGCACCTGGTAATGAGGCGCGACAAACCGATATGTACTATCTATATCGCTCCCCTCTCTCGTTGTTTGAATGTGGCATTATTCATTGTTAGTAAATTCTGGGGAAAAAATCAATGCTAAGGAAAGATTCTTACTGCTAATACAACAAGGACGACAGTGGTATGCTTTGTGCAGATCTAGATAATGCCTGTCTCTTTCCAGGTAACTAAAGAGGACTTTAGGAATTACTACGCCGGGGTGAGCATGAGCATAGACTACGACGCCTACTTCGACCTGATGATGAGGAACGCGTGGGGTTTATAAACACTATGTTTGCAGGTTGGTATTGTTTATACATACATGTACATCAGTTATATTGCATCATCTTAAAACAAATCACAGTTGTTGTGACCATAGCGCCTTTTTCCAATGTAGTACTGCTCAAAAGCGCTGTGGTCCATGATTCTGCAATGATGTTTGTGACTGTGGGCAGAGAACAAGTGAGTCTTCAGTTTTGTTTTGAAAACCTCAAGTGTCTTACTTGTTCTAGTGTTTTCATGTGAATTAATCCAAAGCAATGGTCCGGCTCTGGAGAACGATATTTCGCCATGTACCTCTTTGAGTTTTGCACTCTGAGAAAATGTTGTGGTTAATGCAAGTTGCGAGGGGGCTGGTTTTGGTGACACTTGAGCAGATCAAAGATGTAGGCAGGAGCGTAGAGGGTTAACAGCTGTGTACACATAATTTTTTTGTTAATAGCTGTGTTGTGATGTAGGATTATCATTTATCAATGCATATATAATATACCCCACTCTTTTTTTGCAGAAAGGGTGTTTCCTTGAAGACAAGGGGTGTTCATATTGCATATACCTGCTGATGAAGTCACCCCTCTGAAACAAAGTGCAAGATGACCCCCGGTCTGGACAGCTTCATACCAATATCGAAATGACTCTTTCTACTTGATATTGGGTGCTTTTTGGGAGACCTTTCCAACGATTGAGATTTTTTTGGCGTATTCATTTAAAACCTTGTATATGTCTGTCCACTGAAGTTCGTTATGTTTCCATGTGTTTGTGTACAAATTTATTACCATACCACTTTGAAAGGTAAATGAAAAGTTGCAATTAGATTGACAAGTTAAAAGTCAGGGTTCAGATTGTGTTTTCTTCGATGTAATGTTTATGTTATTTTATCAACCTACTAGCCATATAACGTGATACTTAAAACGACCTTTCTAAAACCGTATCTCCCGGTACGAGGGATTTCCAACATTGTAAGTCCTCCAGGAGGGTTTACACAGACAGTTAGAGCCTGTTAGAAGGAATTACAATGATTGTAAACCCTGATATATTTTCTAAGATGACGGCTTGAAAGTAAAGATCGGAAGAAACTAACTTAGACTAATTTTGAAAAATATCTTAAATTTACGACAGAATATGAACAGCAAATGTTTTGAAGAAAGTGCGTCTCGAAGCCGTATCCACTATCACCGCCAGTGAGGCAGATGAGATGCTACCGTACAAAAAAATAGCGCCGCTGTTAACAAGCTGAGTTCAGGTTGCAAACAAGGATTTTATGAACGACTCTATTAACTAGGGATCCTCAATATATAACGCGATAACAATTAAAATGCCTGTTTTACACTTAAAAACCGTTGATAATATGGAGAAACCATTCTACCTCGGATATGGTAAGATTGTACACCTAAGTAGGTTTTTCCTTCATATCAATGATTACCATATCCTCGGTATCATGGTTTCTCCTTATAATCATGTCTAAAGATCTGTGAAACATATTTAAAATTCAATAATGTTTTATTTGAATCATAATCATGATATAAACACTATTACACTACTACCAAGACACCGTTTTGAGTCTCAAGTTTCAATCCTTTTTATTCCTACATTTTAAAAATTAGAGTGACAGATGATAATGTCTTTTTTACCGTTACATTTTCATTCATCCGAAGGCATCGTTTTGTTACATTTACTTGTGTTTGTTTCGCTCTGTACTAACGTGGAAGTCAGTTATTATTTTCAATAAACATTTCTTCATCCTCCTCGAGTTCTTTTTAATACTAGATTTCAGTCAAGTCAACTTCGGTTTGGTTCATAATGAGTGCTTCAGGTTAGGTCACATCTTCCCTGGGCGATGCATACATGTTGCCAGACTCCATAACTGGGTGATTTAAGCATTGCAGTATTTCCTTCCGTGCTAAGATAGCTGTACATGGAATGCATAGTGGGCTCTGATGTCTTAGCAGGGAAGCTTAAGAAAATGCTACGAGGCTTATGGATACTGGTAAGAGTTACGCCTTGCGTAGGGAAGTCGGTTAAGCTATTGACAACGTGATTACCCATTACTTGGAAACACCAGCGGCCGATGGCATGTGATATTTCAATGCAACATTGCATCAACACTGCATCTAGAACAGTTCTGTTCATACAAAGTATTCAATGCGCACAATTACGAAGCACCAATAAAATCATAACACAGTTGTTAAAAATGAGGATAATCCGATAGTATATGGATTTACAGACACAATAACGTATCACGTTTCTTGAAGGCTAGATACAACCTTTTACCAAGATTAATGACGAATGTATTCTTTGACGCGAACAATTGATATAGCTTTTATAATACATTTGTAAAATGTGAACTGTTTAAGAATTTTATTTTCCTATGATGATTTTAAAATGGACTTTCAAGACAAAAATGATACTCGTTTTCAACAATTGGGATAATTCAAAGAGGATACAAACGATCACCTCGTTGAAGACCTTGGGATCTACATTTATGTACTGTACATGATGTGGTGTCGGGTCAATATCAGTCCATATCAAACGTACATGTATGTATAGTTATTTTAAGATACATCACGTATTGTGTTTATCAGACCAATGTGACTGGTGACGACTTCAAAACAGCAAGCGGTCGGCTAAGAAGAGGTTGGTATTCAGATGATCTAAATTACGCAGTATTACCGATATGCAAGCAAGTTAATATGGAGTTAATATGACGTGGCAGGGTAAATATGAGAGTTCAATGTAAATCAGAACATGTTATATACAATTGCTTAAAACTACATTTGTCAATCAGAAATGTTATCTTAATTAGTTTAATTATTCCACTGTTCAAAATTTCATTATTATCTTGTATAAAGAATGTAAATATTACGTATGTAAAAGCTGGGGTGAGGGTGTTTCAGAATGTATTACTTATACACAGTCATTTTCTCCTGGGTAAAATATGCTTGACAAGAACAACACCTCTTGCTAACCATCGCCCTCTCAGTGCGATGTGGTGAACACATCTCGAATTAAATGTTCCCTCAGCTCAACCAGACGCCTCATTTAGGACTTTTAACATTCACAAATCATGTTTGCATTCAGATTATTCATGCCATTTGTTTCATTTGGTTTAATAAGAAGATTCTGATTTGAAGAATATCAAAGCTTATACTTGTATGTACTGTCATTTTCATATTTGATAAAACTATCATTAGTTCACATCCGAGGTTTTCAAAAAAACTTCACAAATCAACACAGAGTCTATGCTTTTCCCCTCTTCAAGAAATGTCACTATTCCAATAATAAAAAGAGTACGTAACATGGAATGGTTCATTTGTATAATTTGATGCAAGCATACTTTAAACCTTATTTCAATTGGTTGTCCCAGACACATACAAGTGTCATATAGATTACAGAATAAGTGTGACTTGCTTTCTAAACATGCTAATAGTTTGGTTTGAAACAGCATGCCACTGGAAACCATGCTCTTCACATATCAAACCTGGGAATTTTCAAATGGTTATAAAATCATTAATGACTAAAACGGTTTGGAATGGGATGACAGCAATGACGCAATCTTATTTAACGTATGCATGGTCGAGGACTAGACGGATTGCAGGCAGGGGATTGAATTTAATTTATTTGGACATGGGTAGAAAACAAAAAGTATGACCTGGAATGGAATTGTAAGCAAAGTTCTTCAATGCAAGACCAAAATGTTTTGTAAACCTGTCACAGCTTGACCACTCGACGTAGTGGCCGACACACATCAATGGCGGGTAGTTTAGTGATCTAGGAGATGTCCTGGGTCTTTTTTGTGGTTGAGGACTCCGAAGGTATTATCTACTTTTCTGTACCAGCATATACACAAGACAAAAAGGATCTCTCCAGATCCGACCCTAAATAGGCGGACCCGGGTCCCTTTTTGTCCTGTGATGGTGGTGGGGGACGATTGTTGGACCATCTCTCCAAGATCCGTCATGTAGATTCCAGACAGACAGACAGATTGTTAATTAAAGTCTCACCTTATAATGAAATATGTACAATGCATTAACAAATAAAATTGAACCACCCCAATAAGGAGAGACTAAAATTCGTATAATTTAACATCAACAGGCGATAGAAAAAACCAAAAAAACGATACCTATATCTACACATCTAAAACAAATCTACTAAAATTAGGAAGTATATACATAAGATTTACGTTTAGAAAGAATAAAATGGCAGGTTTTGGCAGCAATAAAACACACATTTGGTCTGGATAAGATAAAACATAACTTTTCATTATCATTAAAATTAATAAAATTATCACATTCCTCAATACATTTGTTCAATAAACTGCACTCGTCTTCCACTTCATCCTTACAAAATAAACACATTCTTTCACATAAAATAGTGCCATCATACAGGCCAGTCTCAACCCGAAAAGGGGCAACCCCACATCTAAAATTAGCTAGAGCTCGTCGGTGCGACCTGGGGGTGGGAATCTCTACATAATGTGCAACGTTAAAATCATTCTTAAAGGAACAATACAATCTCAAATTATTCCCACCTTCTCACCTACTGCTATTAGCCTCTGATATCTCCCGTCTCCACTTAATAATAAACTTATATATCAAAACTCTTTTAACTTCAGAAACAACAAATTTAACATGATAATTAATAGAAACTTTGGCAAGATGAGATAAATCCAAACCTAAAAGTTTACAGTGAATCTTAAAATTCCAATTTCTCTTATTATTTACAGCATGACTATTTCCCCAGCTAAAAACCCAAGCTATTAATCTATCAGAATCTATGTTACATAAACGCCTGTAAAATCTAACCACGCTACACCACTGTAAAATATAAGAAGGCGTCCAACCCATATCCCCAATCACAGCATTATTTGGGGCGAACTTACGTAAACCTAAAAAGAAGCGCATTGCTCTGATCTGAACTGCATTAATAAAAGAAAAATCATAAACACCCCATATAGCAGCACCGTATTCCATCGTGGACCAGACCATAGAATTATAAATTTTGTGTAAGTGTGGTAGTTCATACCACCTTACAATTTGAATTTAGTTATCAATAAACCTAAAGCCCTACTTGCAGAGCTGGCGACAGCTTTCGCCATACGCTTATACTCTAAATGTTCAGTTAACAGTAAACCAAAATAACTATAACAATCAACAAAAATTTTATCACCACACTTAAAATCACACAATGTTTTACTAATAGAAGGTGTTCTAAAATGTACAACTTTTGATTTGAACCATTTACTGACATATTGTTTAAACCACACCAAGACTGGAGACAGTCTAACATACAATTTAAATCATTTTCATTTTCTGCTAATAAAACTACATCATCTGCATACGCTAAAATACTTACTTTAGTGTTATAAATGTGTACACTAAGTGATAAATTGTTAACAGCACTGATAAGATAATTGATATACAAGTTGAAGAGAAGTGGTGGCAATAGACAACCTTGTTTTAAACCACAATTTACATCAAACCAGGGTGTATAGAGCCCATTTAAACGAACACAGCAATGAACATTTGTATACAAGGATATTAAAGCATTAAACATATATCCCTTCACATCAGCATTCAAAACCTTTTCCAACAATACATTTCTATTGATACTGTCGTAAGCCTTTTTAAAATCCACAAAGGCAACATAAGTAGACTATCTGAGCGAGTTCCTTGTTTCTATAATTGTGGTTAAGCTGGATAAGTGCTCAGTAGTAGATCTTCCTTTCCGGAAACCGTTCTGTTCATCGTGAATGATGTTTTTATCAACAACATGTTTCGTCAGTCTACTATTCAAAATTCCGCAGTACAATTTATAGGTGGCACTCGCTAGTGTGATTCCTCTATAGGTCAAAGGGTCACTCGGGTCGCCACCCGACTTAAGTGTGGGAGAGATTATACCTGTAGAAACCTGTGATGGTGGTGGGGGACGATTGCTGGACCGTCTCTCCAAGATCCGTCATGTAGATTCCTGTGATGGCGAGTCGAGGGGAAACCCAATGGCCATGGGTTTGCTGGAAATGTTATTGAACAAGTTGAGCTGATGCAGAAGTTGATGAGGCTGGTGATGATATATATCCAGGGGCGCGCTGGCAGGTCGAGGATGGAGCTAGACGTCAAGGTGGATGTAGATGACAAACTGTTACTACATTAAAGAGAAGGCGCTTTTGTTTGATGCTTCGGAAAAGGAGTAAGATAAGATAAGATAAGATAAGATAACTCTTTATTGCCCTTGGAAGGGAATTTGAATTGTCATGAATTGAGCACATTTGAATACAAAACTATATAACAGGATATAAAAAGGCTAAAATATACAATAATGACAAATTAACAATAATCACATGGCACATGGATATGACAGGCTGGAGGAGTATAATTTAGATATTTAAATGAGTAATGCTTTATGGAATAAATGACATTTTGGTGCGTCTTAATTTTACACTCGGAACTCGGTAGCGTCGTCCGAATGGAAGGAGTTCGTAACAACCATGCAGGTAGTGATCGCTGTCTGATATTATCTTTTTCCCCAGACGCATGAGACTATGAGAATATATTGATTCTAAAGTATCAAATTGTCTCCCTGAAATTTTTCCTGCAATGTTGATCACTTTTCTCAGTCTTCCTTTTTCCTGCAAAGACAAATTTCCACACCACGACTGAATGTTAAAACCGAGAACGGATTCAATGCTACTTGAATAAAATAAAGACAACAGGCGAGAGTCAATGTTAAAAGACCTAAGTTTCCGTAGAAAGTGGAGTCGCGTTTGGCACTTCTTATATACATAGTCCACATGTGGTGAGAAGGTTAATTTATCATCAATTATTGTACCCAAGTATTTGTAGTTGGAGACAACTTCTACCGTTTCCCCGTTAATGACAACAGGTGTAGTGTTCGATTTATTTCTTCGGAAGTCAATTACAAGTTCTTTTGTCTTCTTTATATTTAACTGGAGGTAGTTATCTTCACACCACTTCACGAGTCTTGATATCTCGCTCATGTAAGCTGTTTCAGACAGGAAGTCAATGCTGAATCATCCGCAAATTCAAATAAAGAACAGCTCTCGTTGACACTAGTGCAATCATTCGTATACAGAATAAACAGTACTGGCGATAATACACATCCTTGTGGAGCGCCGGTATTTATAGTGAGTGTTCTTGAAACCGTGTTTTTTATTCTAACATATTGTGATCTTTCCAAGAGAAATGATGATATCCATTTGATGAGGTATGTGTATAATATCCTTTGGAATGTACCTGGCTTAGTATCTTCTTTAGTCGCCCGTGCCGTCCCGGGACCGTCAGTGGTGCGTCCCGGAACCGTCAGTGGTGTGTCAGTGGTGAGTCCCGGGACCGTCAGTGGTGTGTCAGTGGTGTGTCCCGGGACCGTCAGTGGTGTGTCAGTGGTGTGTCCTGGGACCGTCAGTGGTGTGTCAGTGGCGTGTCCCGGGACCGTCAGTGGTGTGTCAGTGGTGAGTCCCGGGACCGTCAGTGGTGTGTCGGTGGTGAGTCCCGGGACCGTCAGTGGTGTGTCAGTGGCGTGTCCCGGGACCGTCAGTGGTGTGTCAGTGGTGTGTCCCGGGACCGTCAGTGGTGTATCAGTGGTGTGTCCCGGGACCGTCAGTGGTGTGGCCGTTCCGAGCTTGCAGGAAGAGGAAGGTCGCACTTCATCAAGGCGGTCAGACAGTCTGTGATCTGGGTACATCATGCATATATAGGCTTGTCGGCTCTCGTCTTCTATCTGTAACAGTGACATATAAACCTCGGTAATAATAAAAAAGGGAGAAACGTACTTACTTTAAGATGACATCATTATTGGTTTCCCTGAATATACACTAGTATTGTGGAAAAAGACATTCGATCTAGTCCATGATTGTTGATTAATCCTCGTTCGTCGATCTGAGAATTACTCCTAGCGAAGTCATATCGGTTAACCTTCACTGCAAACTTTTTCCTTCAAAAAATTCAACCACTCAATGTATATGCTGTTTTATTTAGCAAATCAAGTGTTTACTTCTCACATTGTATTGTATTGTCAAAACTCATTGTATACCATTCTCATGCATTTTAATCTCTCTGGCTTAATTTCCTCACCATTGTTTTCTTTGCATTGTGAATGTATCCCATTTTGTTATTTCTTATTTCTTGTTACATCTTACAACTCGAAGAAGGACTAAGCATATACACTTAAACGTCGTGAATGTTTACATTAAAGAAGTTGTTATCAAGAAAATCTTCCTGTTATCACATTCAGTTTTTATTTTATTCAAACAAGGCGTGTAGAATCACCGGCTCTATTAAGCGTGTGACAGTTATTTATATCTTATTCAAATGTCATCTCATTCGTTTAAACAGTCAAAGGGAGATAATTCTCGAGAAACTGATGAACAAAGTTTTGAGAGACGGTGGCAAATGTCTGACGTTTTAAGTAAAAACAACATTCTGCAGCATAGTAATAAGTATTGTAAAAATGCGGTCACTAATATTTTATCATTGGAATGTCTAGGCAGTATATCGTGTCCTACGATCTAACCGTCTGTATAATTTCATTAATGATAACTTGTTCACATAATAAATAAATAAAAGTCTGAATTTTTCATTTGAGAATAAAATCAAAAATAGTTTTCCCACTGTAAACAGTGTCCCGTCAAAGCCTCACGTCCATACCAAACCCCCACAAAATAATTCGAGTAGCGGATTGTCTCAATATTTGTATTATTATTAAGGATTCAGCCATTTGGCTGAATCCTTATTAAGATTGGCGTGTTTTATTATTATTATTTCAAAATACTTTGACGATCTTTTTAGCGCAAACGACCGAGTCAAATGCAACCAAAGTTTGCAGGCTGGTAACCCTTGCCCTGGAATCGAAAATGTCCTATTTTGGGCCCAATCAATCAAGCCAGTTAAGGTCCAGTTCGAATCTAAACTTCGATTTTTAACATGGGAGAAATGCAGCTAGAGGCATGCAACTTTTTGCGGATTGGCAATGTGGACATGACGAATTCGTAGATTACGTGGTTTAGCCGGCGTGTTGGTTTTTTGCACTTTTGAAAATTTCCCGACCCCATGCATCTTTGACAATCTTCTCCTATGAATATATGAATACTAGAGGGCTGCTATTTGCACAAAATGTAACTGAGGTATTATTTATAGTAGCTATCTCATCACGGGCTCTAATTCCCAATACTTTTTTCACAGCGGGTACTTGAAATCTGGCAAATTTGTTTCGGTCGTAATAATAGATTTGTTGCTATTTCAAAAAAACTGAAAATCAGATGAACTCTCGCAAATTTGAGGGTACGCATCTTCAAAACTCTTCTCCTAAATGACGGTAACACATACAGACACATATCATAGCTCATTTTAAAGCTGAATCATTGCTGTTTATATGAATCTATAAACCGAAGCTCTACATTTAATAGTTTACGGGAAACATCATTTTAAAAATTGAACTTTTTAAAAAAGGGATTTTCGCCCTTTGACTCTTAAGGGACATAACTCTGTCAGAAATTGTTTAATTTGTAATCTATTTCTTGCAATCTGCTTAACATGGATACCTTTACAACTCCACTACAGAATATTATCACATAAAAGTTGATGGTTTAGCAGTTTTAAAAGAAATGGAATTTTTATGCGACTTTTTGTAGTGCATTTTCTTTGGAGAATTATTCTTCTTAAACCAATAAAGATACAAAAATGAATTTTATATCATTTCAAAGCGGGAAGATATTTTATTAAGCACAATATTTTTCAAGCATGAATCTATAAAGGTTTAAATGTTACAGTCCATTGAATATTGCCATTTTTCGAAAATCGTAATTTTCGACAAACTTCAAACGTACACAAGTGTGTAACTATATGAAGAAATGACACATGATTTATACGTGCATATGCACAATTTTAAGAGCAACAACTTTTGTATCGAACTCTTTCATCGAAAAGTTGATAGTGAAGCTTCAATCATCGCAAATGTCGTATAGGGGTACGAAAATAAGCATTTTTTAGTATTTCTTGAATATTCAAAACAATATTACTCATTAATTATGTATGCAATCTATATGATGATTATATCTACTTAAGTGGAAATACAACCACAACATTTTCTTTGTTACACCTCAGTATGAAAATATTAATCGTTTTATCCTAATTATGAGATACATAATGTAGGGGTTTATTAGTGTGTGATTTTTCCATTTTAACTTAGAGACACGGGCAAACCTTTCAAAATAACTCTACAGACTTGCAGCTTGTTTTGAACGATGGACAATGGCAATGACATTCAAAATAAGTGTCTCATGTATGCGCTGAATCCTTTTATCGTCGCTTGCGACTATATTTTTAGATTACCTTTGTTTTTCTATTCCTCACACGTACGGGCATATGTGGTTTTCTACAATGTATCTCCTTAATCATTGAGTAGAAAAATGTAAAATAATCTCCCTTTATCAATTTAAATATTCTCAAAATGTCATATTTCACAAAGCCCAGAGACTACATGTCTATCCGAGACATTGCACGTGACGTGTACACTCGCGAGCAAAATAAAGTATAGGTACAAGAATCCAAGAGTGAGGAACATGACTTAAACACAGTTATACCACTTCTCTAAAGGTCAGCTAACTTTAATTTGTATTTTTGGAAACATTATTTGTTCATATACGGGATGATAGCAATGACGCAATCTTCACGAATTTTAAAAAACCCGTCGTTTAAGAATCTCCTTAACCAGGCGACATAGAGGAGTGAACTACAGCTTTCTGTCTTGTTTTATGGCATCATACATGCAGCGACGATGGGTCATCGATTTAAAATCAAAGAAGGTACATTATGCCAACAGCATCTTGTACTAACATAATTTACACATTTCATGAAAAGTTTACCTTGAATGGCAACATTATGTCCAAGAACCCTTTGAAACAGCACTGATTTCAGCATTCAATGTGTGTTTGAACATATCATACTCTTACGAATGATATTGTGTATATCTCTATACGATATATCCCCATCACAAACAATGAAAATCGACTTTAGGTGGCAGAACTATTTTATGCTTGCGTCTGTTGAAAGTTTGAAACTTTGTTGCGAGGTCTACATTTCTGTGAGTACATGTACATACATGTATCTTAATGCCAAATGAGGAGTTTATTTCATACTGAACTGTTAGTTGTCGAATAGGCTGGTGCTTGTCAATGCTATCACCTGGGCTGGTGCTTTTAAATGCTTTCACCTAAGCTGGTGCTCTTCAATGCTATCACCTAAGCTGGTGCTTGTCAATGCTTTCACCTAGGCTGGTGCTTGTCAATGCTATCACATAGGCTGGTGCTTGTCAATGCTTTCACCTAAGCTGGTGCTTGTCAATGCTATCACCTAAGCTGGTGCTCGTCAATGCTATCACTAAGGCTGGTGCTTGTCAATGCTATCACCTAGGCTGGTGCTTGTCAATGCTATCACCTGGGCTGGTGCTTGTCAATGCTATCACCTAAGCTGGTGCTTGTCAATGCTATCACCTAAGAATGTGCTTGTCAATACTATCACCTAGGCTGGTGCTTGTCAATGCTATCACCTAAGCTGGTGCTTGTCAATGCTATCACCTAAGCTGGTGCTTGTCAATACTATCACCTAAGCTGGTGCTTGTCAATGCTGTCACCTAGGCTGGTGCTTGTCAATGCTATCACTTAGGCTGGTACTTGTCAATGCTATCACCTAGGCTGGTGTTTGTCAATGCTATCACCTAGGCTGGTGTTTGTCAATGCTATCACCTAAGCTGGTGCTTGTCAATGCTATCACGTAGGCTGGTGTTTGTCAATGCGATTACCTGGGCTGGTGTTTGTCAATGCTATCACCTGGGCTGGTGTTTGCCAATGCTATCACCTGGGCTGGTGTTTGTCAATGCTTGCACCTAAGCTGGTGCTTACCAATGCTATCACCTAAACTGGTGCTTGCCAATGCTTTCACCTAGGCTGGTGCTTGTCAATGCGTTCACCTAGGCTGGTGCTTGTCAATGCTATCACCTAAGCTGGTGCTTGTCAATGCTATCACCTAAGCTGGTGATTGTCAATGTTATCACTTAGGCTGGTGCTTGTCAATGCTATCACCTAAGCTGGTGCTTGTCAATGCTATCACCTAAGCTGGTGCTTGTCAATGCTATCACCTAAGCTGGTGCTTGTCAATGCTATCACCTGGGCTGGTGTTTGTCAATGGTATCACCTGGGCTGGTGATTGTCAATGCTTTCACCTAAGCTGATGCTTACCAATGCTATCACCTAAGCTGGTGCTTGTCAATGCTTTCACCTAGGCTGGTGCTTGTCAATGCTATCACTTAGGCTGGTGCTTGTCAATGCTATCACCTAAGCTGGTGCTTGTCAGTGCTATCACCTAAGCTGGTGCTTGTCAATGCTATCACTTAGGCTGGTGCTTGTCAATGCTATTACCTAAGCTGGTGCTTGTCAATGCTATCACCTATGCTGGTGCTTGTCAATGCTATCACCTAGGCTGGTGCTTGTCAATGCTTTCACCTAAGCTGGTGCTTGTCAATGCTATCACCTAGGCTGGTGCTTGTGAATGCTTTCACCTAAGCTGGTGCTTGTCAATGCTATCACCTAAGCTGGTACTTGTCAATGCTTTCACCTAAGCTGCTGCTTGTCAAGCTTTCACCTAAGTTGGTGCTTGTCAATGCTTTCACCTAGGCTGGTGCTTGTCAATGCTTTCACCTAGGCTGGTGCTTGTCAATGCTATCAGCTAAGCTGGTGCTTGTCAATGTTATCACCTAAGTTGGTGCTTGTCAATGCTTTTATTGTGTATTTGAAACTGGATTAAAAACAAAAATTGCAACATTTAGAATGATTAGTATCCTGGGCCTCTGGGTGACATACATGCGTTTCACCAATTGCGCAAAGGCTGGGCGCACACTAGGTCCGATTTTTCTTGCGATGCGTTAAAAAACGCAGACAGTGTACATAGGCCGCGCACACTACGTCCAATGCGTCAATGCGTTGCGATCCGATGCGGTGAAAATAGGTGCTGCACCTATTTTATCGCAAACAAAATCGCACGGGGGATTCCCTATCTTATGTAATATTTTACACTTCTCCAGAGGGTTTCCCCACTCAAATCACATGAAAGGAAAGCGGGTAGGTCTATTTATAAACCTAGGTCGGATTCTGTCTGTTGTTTTGTAAGTATCTTCTTTTCTTGGAATAACCTCTAATGAGGTCTTACTTCCGAGAATAACCCGGTATGAGGTTTTACTTTTGAAAGTAAGACCTGAACCTAAGGTTTTTTGGAAAGTAAGACCTGGAAATGCACTTAGAATAATTTTTCCGACTTGCAACGCAAAGCCAACAAGCAGCAATTATTATCGAAACTTATACAAAGTTAAAAATTTCCAAGTTGAAATAGCTGGATTCGAACCTGGCACCCTTCGCTATCTAAACTGGCGCCTTAGACAGCTCGGCTATGCAGACCGAAATGATGAGTGGAGTTGAATTACTCCATTTATAGTCATACCTTCTTTGCATCGATATAACGCAACCGAGGGCGACATACCCTTTATAAAAACACGATTTGGGAATCAAAAATTATAAAATGTAAATTTTTACATTTGACGTTTATAAATACATTCCTCCTTCGTCTTCTGCTTTTAAAATGGTCTAAGCGGAGGAATTAGGCCCTTTGAGCGTCCGAAATTATAACTCGTAAATTTTGATAATTGACGGTTTATAAGCTGGAGAAAACACTCCTCCTCGGTCTTCTGCTCTGAGAATAACCTCAAGGTCGGGATAGCCCCTCGGGCTAACGCCCTCGGGGCTTTATCCCTCCCTTCAGGTGCTATCAAGCGTGCTATGATTATGTCTTGATCCATAATTACATACCCCGCTTTTTATAGAGTTTTGAAGAAGTTGTTTGATATTACTGTTGCCGACATGTATATGTACATGTATATTGTTTGTTTTTAAGATAATACTGACATTTCTTAAACATGTTTTGTAAGACTATTGTTTGAATATAAAGAGATTTTAGCAACTTGACAATCTTGGCATCCATATCTGTAGACAACAATACTATAAGGATAACCCATGATACCGAGGATATGGTAAGGTTGTAGCATCCGAGGGTTTTTCCTGACTATCAGGGTCTACAACCTTACCATATCCGGTAATGGTAGAATGGGTTATCTGTATTATCAACCGTTTTTAAGTGTAAAATAGGCTTTTTACTTATCGCGTTATATTGAGGATCTTGCGGATCCCTGGCGTTATATTGAGGATCCCTCGGTGATATCAGCCTGTTAACAGCCGCGCTTTATGAGTTTCTTTTGTACCGTCAATTCTCGTCTGTCCCCTTAGCTCAGCAGTCTGAGGCGTTGACTCATTAACTACAAGTGATGGTGGATACGGGTTCGAGACGCACTTTCTGCAAAACATTTGCTGTACATATTCTGTCGTAAATTTTTCAAAATTAGTATAAGTTAGTTTCTTCAGACCTTTACTTTCAAGCCGTCATCTTAACAGATATATCAGGGTTTACAATAATTATAATTCCTTCTAACAGTGTTTACAGCTGTCTGTGTAAACCCTCCTGGAGGGAATTACAAGGTTGTAAGTCCCTCGTACCGGGTGATACGGTTTAGAAAGGTCGTTTCAAGTATCACGTTATATATGGCTGGTAGGTTGATAAACAAGAGATAACACCCTCTCTCTTTTAACGTAACGCGTGTAGTGTACGCCGTTAAACGCAACGCAACCCATCGCATGACGCATCGCAAAAACAATCGGAATACATCCATATAAAGTTCACTACGTCCGAATAAATCGCATTGCGTTGACGCATGCGATTTGGGGGTTTACATGTACACTACACGCGTTTTGCATGCGATTTAAATGCGAATATCATAAGTGTAATAGGGTGAAATTAAAGCATTTATTTTAATACCATGTGTTCTGTATTTTGTATCAAGTGTTTATAAATATTTGTGTTATTTGGTGTTCAACAGAGGTTTGGCAATGAACAGTTGCCTCCAAGCAGTATTTTAATCTATTCAGGTATCTGATTGGATTGGATCAGTCCATCTTTACATCATAGGGAAATCAGGTTATTCCATCTTTCTGTCAGTGCTGTCATTGTTTTGATCACACCAGCTGATTGGGATTGGCTGATTTCAAATCACCAGGTCGCAGACATGTTTCACTAGCACTGCACTTATCACCATCACCTGATGTGCACACAAGATATATTCATAATCAGCTTCCAAGGTTAGTAATGTAATTACATTATAGCTATATATTCTATAAATGCATAAATAACATAAATAGGCATATAATTATAAGTAAGCATTTCCAGTAAAGTATTTATAAAAGTGTAATTAGTAAAGGTATGAATAATCTCATGCATGAATATTTATATGTTGGTTTTCTATATAAGTTACTGAATTTCAGCGTAGTACCACCCATGGTTCGCTAGTTCCAGCCGATGCTCGCAGGTTTCACCGCAAGGCATAGCCACATGGCGTTGCGGGCTTTCTCCCTGCCATAATACTAGCAGCCGCGATATAAGTGAAATACTCTTGAAAGCGGCGTTAAACCCCAACTCACCTCACCTCACCTCACCTCTATATAAGTTTATATCATAAGTGGGATTGGATTGTGTATATTAATATGAATCAGACATGGGAGAAAACTATTCCTTTTGATTATATTTATTGCATAAGTCAATTATGGTGACTGAACTAATTTCAGTCAGGTTACATCATGTATGTATACATTTTCATGTATACTTTTTGCTTGGCTCAGGTTTGATATCCTGTACAACTATGCGGAGGGCTAACCGTCGGTAGCTACACTCCCGTGTCACCCTCGGGGTATGCATTATGATCATTTTCATTTTATATGTGTAACTCATGTTTTTACCTATCGTCGTGTATTTGCTTTGGATCATGTAAATGAAGACATGATAATATATTAACATTTGTGGAATATGTATCAATATGTATATTTCATTACACCACTAGGGCAAGTTTTTAGAAATGGTTGGGGGACATAACTTGCCTTAGTGGTGTAAGTCGTTTAATCACCCTCACTACGGTAGTTATTGAAATAAACTCTGCTCGGGCAAAGCCCTCGCAAAGTTGATTTCAACAACTACCTTATGAGGGTGATTAACCTATACGTACATGTTCATTAGATTAACTTACACACTGTATGTTGTTACAGCTAATGATGTATTTGAATGCATATTCTGGATTGTTGTAATGCAGTGTATTGTAATCTATTGTGATATGTTTATATTTTACCTAGAATGAACTTGTATTTATTATTGTACTGTTGTGTTACAGAGTGTCTCAGTTCTACCCTATTCCTTCAATCGGAATAAAACGAGTACCTCCCACCCCGCAGCCTTACTTCTTTATCAGTCACTAGAGAGTAAATCCCAGGCCGCAACATAAGTGAGATTGTTTTAGTTCCATATGTTATAATGTATGTTCATGTATGTACACATGTATGTAATTACTGAAAGTGTATGTACAATGGTTGTATGTACATGTTTAATGTATAGAATGTGATGTATTGTATATTTTGTATATACAAATGTATGTATGTAAGTACATATGACATTGTATCTATGTATAATATGTACACTATGGGTTTATACAAGACTGAATGTATGTTTGTATGTTTTCATGTACCGATGTTTGGTGGTATAATTCTTTATAACTGCTTTGCCGACACGTGGTGGGTAATACCCCTTTCAGATGATGAAAATATGACGTCATATAGGGAATTCCAATGCGATTGTGAATGGGATGCGAATAAAATAGAACAGCTAGGTTCTATTCTTTTCGCATCGCATCGTATCGCAACGCATGAAAAAAACGGACGTAGTGTATGACAACTCAATGAAAATAACGTGTTGCGTTCTTGTGCGATTATTTTTAACGCATCGCATCCAAAAACCGGACGTAGTGTAAAGCCCGCCTAAATTATTAAGGTGCTATATATATTGTAGTCTACAGATATGGATGCTACCATAACTATGTTCTTATTGAAAGAGGAAGAAGAGGAAGAAATTGAGTTTATCAATTGTAATTAATGTGTTACAAAACATATTTAAGAAATTTCAGTATTATCTTCAAAACAAACATTATGTCGGCAACAGTAATATCAAACACATACATGTGCACATATATTCATCGACAGGTTCACTTTTGTACATACATACATACGTCAGATTCTATACACAAAACCTGTACATACACCCATTATACATACACCGACAGTAATTACATACATGTACAAATGTACATACATTATAACATATGAAACAATCGGACCTATGATATTCGCATTAAAGGGGTAGTAGCACGTTTTTGCAAATTTTATTTTTTCAAATTGTCCATTTATAATGATAGTTTAGGTCATTTATATTCACTTTAGAAGGTAAAACATCTCATTACACAAACAAATTATCCGTAGTAGTAACAACAATGTAGCGTATAAAGCAAAAATTGCATGGCGGTCATTTTTATTGTGATCACATTTTATTATTTCGAATGAAAAAAACGATTCTCATTGCTTTACGGAACCATGTACACTCATTTTTAAACTTTATTTTCCGAAGAGAGAAGGGTGTTTACTATTGGTGAAATGAGTTTTAAAATATATTTCATCGACTTATTTGAGCGAAAAAAACGTGCTACCGTCCCTTTAGAATCGTATGCAAAACGCGTGTATTGTAAACCCCCAAATTTGACGCAATGCGCGCGATTTATTCGGACATGTGTTAACCCCCCAGTATGAGTATCAGGTCATATATTCGACAAACACGTATATATATTAGGGTGAATTCACTAGTTAATCCACTCTAGTTACCTCGTTCAACACGATGATCAATAGACCACGTTGGAACCATTTGCAATGATTGATATTTCTCATGCCAATGCTATGAAAAACATTAAATATAAAGATGCAGTTTGTATAACATTTCGCCCACTTCAGTGACTTATTAGAAAACACAGACTATAAGATCGCTGGTCTCCACGGCTCGGGGAAGCTCTTATCAACTGTAAATTAAACAAAAATTGATTGGTTTGTTTCATTGAGTAGTTAGTTTTCAAGGTGTGTGTTAGTGTGTTTTAAAAACGAACACAACTATTTCTGCAGAACTTTACAGTGACTGCTGGGCCGCAGAGGTTCCAGAAAACATAACCTATAAAAATATTGATATAAAACAAGGAAAACTATGGAGACATGGATATATAACAATCACGTAGATTATGACGTATTATTGCATATAAATGAAATCATTTCGTTTATTCTTTTCGTTGTTTATAAATTTGAATACTAACTTGTTAAAATACCCACAAAGTATGTACAATATTATGACAATCTTATTGAATTTACCATTGCAGAATTTATTCAATTGACATGTCAAAATCGTATATGTGAACCCTGTGCAACCTGCCATAATGTATGTATAATATTATGACAATGTACCTACTCATGCATGTGAATAAAAATATTTGGAAAAAAAACAAGAAAAAACTTGTTAAAACATATTCCATAATAAAATGTACCATTATGCTTATTCAGTGGACAAATGATTTGGGCGTAAGAATATGAAATTGATACACTGCATTGGCATTGACTTCAATATTTATCAATTTATATACATATATATAGGCCTATTATAGACATTTTAAAATATCATATTGCCATTTCCATGAGCAATCGTAACAATAAAGTTAATTTCTTTTTTGTTTGTTTACTGTGCAAGAGTCGAATGATTTGCGCCTGAATTAAGAAGAATTCAAGAAACTTATTTTAGAAGCTGTAGTTAGTCACACAACATCGCGGAGATCTATGACTACACAGATATTCTAAGAGGTTGTATAATTATTATACCCCCGACCTAAAAAGGTCGGGGGTATATAGTAATACCAATGATTCCGTCCGTCTGTCTGCCCGAAGACAATTTTTGTCCGATCGATTACAGAAAAACAATTCATCTCATCCTTTTTAAATTTGGAACATGACTTCTTCACCACTAGGAGAGGTGCATGGCAAACTGTAACGATTTGGTGAATTTTTGAAGTTTTGGCGATTTTTTTTAGCAAGAATGAATGAAGCTACTTCTGTGTTGTGATTTGTTGACTTTATCATTTTCTTTTTCATGTAACTTCCATCATAAGCTACTTCTGTGTTTTTGTTGATTTTACTATTTTATATTTCCATTGTTTATATTTTTGGAAAAGTTAAACTTTCTTTCCTTTCAGCCATAAACTGCTGTAGGCCTATATATATATCCCTCACTGTGCCTACAGGGGTGTGCTTCCATGTACCTGTTGTTTCAAGTCACTCGAATGAATCATTATGATGGATTAATTTCCAAAATTAAGTTGAAATCAGTGGTAATGGCAGTATAGTGTATTATGTTACCCCTACCTTTTCAAGTTATTATTATTCCTACTTTTACTTAAACCACCTTTTTTTACATGAAGAGACTTGTCCTACCCTTTTCACAAACAGTTTAATCTTAGCAATTAGGCCTACATTTCATCCTTAGGTGTGCAGACACCTCTCTTTTAAGTAAAATATAAATGTCAAACTTTAACAGTCGGGGGTATTAGTGAGCCACGCTCACTTTTTTGCTTGTTATGACTAAAAAATATATTAAGATGAGGAGACAGGCGTAATAACAGTAATAGCTCGACTCGATTTCTATATTTAGACTGGAAAAACCTCAATAATATAGATTTTTAAAAAATGACTATTTTTATCAAATACTCATATCACTCTGTGATTCTAGCGCAATGACGTTTTAACTTTAGAACAATTAGCGCGTAACGGTAACACTTGACCACACGGCCGTCCAACCACATGCAGTCTCGCACCTGTTATGAGTAATCAGCGCAGCGACATTCGTATTGCTAAGCTAAGCTAAGGCGTAACATGTTTTGAAAATACATTCTTGCTCCACAATGAAACAATAGTAATTAATTCTAATAGCATCAATTAACTAATTTACCTAATTAACCCCATTTATCGGAAGGGATTAAGATTATGTTGTCCCTGCAATGACTGCTCCCCGTCCCTATGGCAACAACATAAATATTGGCCTAGGCGTGACCTAAATAACTTTGATTGAGACGGGCGAGCATCACTTCATCGACATTACACCAAGGATCACTGCCCTTCAGTCAAATATCCAGGTGAGTGTTGCATCTCGAATACTAAAAAAATAAGTCTTTTTGACTCTTTTTAACGCATATTTAGTTTAACTATTGTTTAGATCGCTGAGTTTGCAGGCTAACATCCACACCTGGGCTAGTATTGTTTACCGTAATGTTTGTTAGCAGAATGGCTGCCACTCAAAGATCGCAGAAGGAAATGGCACAGAAAGCAGAAAAAGACCTCAAAACCGAAACGGATCCCGTAAAACGTCTGCGATTGTCATGTTTGAGGCGGGGTGCTTCAGGAATTAAGGGACTAGCCAGGTGAGAAGTTCTCGGTGAACGTGCCCTAACCTGCTGAGCTAAAGGAGGGTGTACGATTCCTTTCTCAGACAGTGCACGCTTTTGTTTTGTTGAAAGATACCAGGGTACATCTAATCGTCTTTATAATCTAAAACGTTTCCTTTCTACAATATTATATGGTGTAAATATGATATTTTAGCTATTTTGATAAATCAATATGACCAGTAAAATGGCAGAATGTGTTGTTGAAAACATGCAAATGAAAAACAAGTCGAGGCAGATCCAGACATTAAAAGGGGGTGGGGGTCACTCATTGACAGGGGGTGGGGGTCACTCATTGACAGGGGGTGGGGGTCACTCATTGGCAGGGGGATGGGGGTCACTCTTTGACAGGGGATGGGGGTCACTCATTGAAAGGGGGTGGGGGTCACTCATTGACAGGGGGTAGGGGTCACTCATTGAAAGGGGGTGGGGTCACTCATTGAAAAGGTGGGGGTCACTCATTGAAAGGATGGGGGTCACTCATTGACAGGGAGTGGGGGTCACTCACTCATTGACAGGGGGTGGGGGTCACTCATTGAAAGGGGGTGGGGCGTGGGGGCCATATTTCATATATATTTCATATTTGAATTGACTAGCTTCAATGGTCGACTGGACAGATGTTAACAATAAGACTGAAGAAGAGATATTTTATCACACTCAAATTTACAAGACTTTGCGATAAATCTCAATAAATTAACTTAAAGTGTACAACAGTACAGATAAATGTTACTGACATGTGAAAATCCAAATTATTGTACACATCAACTAAGTTTCCGTGCCCTACAAATAACTGTTATTAGCTGGTAAGCTTTACGAGCATTTTGTGTACTATATACACGATTATAGGTAAAAAAGTCATCGGAAAAAAAGTATCGGTTAAAAAGTCCTTGGGAAAAAGTCCTATTATATAAAAATATGTATCAAAACAGAGTAAATAAATATTTTCATCAAAATTTAAGTATGATTTAATGACCAGGACGTAGCTTGCAGTGTTAACCCATTGACATGTGATCTCAGCAGAGGGGATATACCCCAGGATGTACAGTGTTAACCCATTGACATGTGGTCTCAGCAGAGGGGATATACCCCAGGATGTACAGTGTTTGCCAATTGAACTGTGGAGTAGGTATATCCTTGCATTTAGGTTTTACCAATTGGAATATGATTTTAGCAGAGTGGGTACAGTCAAGCCGCGATAATCCTGCCACCGATAATCCGAATCTCGCAGTTTCCGAACGGTAGGAAGATGTAACCAAACTAATCTCTTTAGTAGTCCTCAGTACTGAAATGTGATTTTAACAGTGGAGATATCCCAGTAGTTTACTGGAATATGATGAACAGATTGAATTATACATTTACAATGAGATATTGAGATGATTAAATCAACTCAAAAATGTGAAATGTGTGTAAAAGTATCTCCAAAAATGAAATGCAGTGCTTAACATTTCATCATGGAAGTCATTTCAACCAACAAATATAAGTTTTTAGTACTTTTTTCCGAGGACTTATTTTCCTAGGTAAATTTAGAACTTTTTTACCGATACTTTTTTTCCTGAGGACTTTTTCTCCGAACACCATATACACACAGGCTAATACTGTGAGTCTGCAGTTTGGTCAAGATCATGTGACTAAATATGTTTTAAACATATTTTATTCACAAAGAAAAGGATTAGGAAGACGTTCTTAAGTTCTAAGACTAAATATTCATCAAAGTAATATGTTTTAAAAGGTTGTGTTGTATTTGAAGATTTATAAATAGATTTATAAAATTTATTAATTGTTGATCTGCTTCAGGAGCTTCAAGATCATGGACGACGATGGCAACAGGAGTATTGACTTCAAGGAATTTAAGAAGGGCGTCAGAGATTATGGCTGTGATTTAAACGAAGAGCAGATTTCACATCTTTTTGAGCAGTTTGATAAAGATGGAAGCGGTTCATTGGACTTTGATGAGTTCTTGCAACATCTCAGGGTTGGTAGAATTCAATACTGTGGCTGCATTTATAGTTCTCATCATTTAAATACACATAGCCTTATAGTGCATTGGTTAGCGTGTTTGGCTTCGGATCAAGAGGTCCGGAGTCCAAATCTCGCCAGGTGCACGACAACTTTGTCTGCAGTGGAGAACTGTTCTAACTTCTACACACAGTAAAGTTTGGGTGCAGTGCTACACTTACAATTCATTGTTTATTTAATTCCAACATTTTTATCAGAACCACAGAGGAGACATAGGATATTGTAGGCATTCAGCAACAAGATAATACTAGGTGTTTAGTGGGTTGTGGCCTAAACATAAAACCATTCAAAGAGAAATATGTATTTTTTAACTTCTCTAAAATCTGAGTGTAATCACTGTACTAGGGAAGATCTTCATTGCCATCTACCCATTTCTCTATCATAACATACTCTACAGTCTACTTAGGTTTTGAAACATTTGACATCTAATGGTACTCTGATCATAATGCACTGAGCTACAAGTGTGAAGTTCTTGTTGTTGTTCTTATTGAGTTTCATTTTGAGTTTTCTTCCACTTTACAAAGTAATAGAACAATATAGTCATAGTCATATCAAACTAGCAATTCTGCTTCACTGTTGGCACATCTCTAGCTCTTGCTCAGCATTTAAGCAGTCATGTCATGCAGTAGTCGGAGCCCTCATGTAATGTCCTGTATCTTCAGTCATGTCATGCAGTAGTAGGAGCCCTCATGTAATGTCCTGTATCTTCAGTCATGTCATGCAGTAGTCGGAGCCCTCATGTTATGTCCTGTATCTTCAGTCATGTCATGCAGTAGTAGGAGCCCTCATGTAATGTCCTGTATCTTCAGTCATGTCATGCAGTAGTTGGAGCCCTCATTTAATGTCCTGTATCTTCAGTCATGTCATGCAGTAGTAGGAGCCCTCATGTAATGTCCTGTATCTTCAGTCATGTCATGCAGTAGTAGGAGCCCTCATGTAATGTCCTGTATCTTCAGTCATGTCATGCAGTAGTAGGTAGGGCTAAGACGGGTAGATATTTCCTACCCGGGTACCCGACCATCTGTTACCCTACCCTTCCCGGATACCCGTTTTGTTGATCTCCAACATCTAATTGTAAGATTTTGTACTACTTTATTCAACTGGTTGGCTGGAACATGGGGCTAGAAACCTAAAGCATAGAGACCCATGGCTATTTCAATCAAATTTATTATGAATGACAACTTGATCATTTTAATATTATGTTAGAATCTTCAAATACATATTGTAATCTTGAAATGAAAGAATAGCAAATAAAACTGTTTTATGATTAGTCACATGATAAAAACGGGTCCGGGTAGTGTGGTGGGTACCCGGGTCCTACTCAATACCCACCCGTCCCGGGAATCCGGGTTACCCGTCCCAGCCCTAGTAGTAGGAGCCCTCATGTAATGTCCTGTATCTTCAGTCATGTCATGCAGTAGTAGGAGCCCTCATGTAATGTCCTGTATCTTCAGTCATGTGTTGCAGTAGTAGGAGCCCTCATGTAATGTCCTGTATCTTCAGTCATGTCATGCAGTAGTAGGAGCCCTCATGTAATGTCCTGTATCTTCAGTCATGTCATGCAGTAGTAGGAGCCCTCATGTAATGTCCTGTATCTTCAGTCATGTCATGCAGTAGTAGGAGCCCTCATGAAATGTCCTGTATCTTCAGCCTCCCATGAGTAACAAAAGGAGGGAACTCATCCATCAAGCTTTCAAGAAGTTGGATAAGACAGGTGATGGTGTTGTGACCGTAGACGATTTAAAGGGGGTGTACAATGTCCAGAAAAATCCTAAATTCATCAATGGAGAGCTTACAGAAGACCAGATCCTCCGGCAATTCCTAGACACCTTCGACAGTACCGATAAGGATGGCAAGGTGAGAAACACTCTTTTCTTATTGTTTTTCAGCAGCAAACTTGGCCATCAGAAGTGATTTGATATGGTCGACTTAAAATCAAATCAGATATTTTATTAATCTTTACAAGAAGTGGTGGATCCATGTTGGGGGTTGGGGTTTGGCAGGGGGCTTGGGTGGGTATGGTGTGGGTATGGGGTACCCCAAAAGTGGACCCCCCCCCCCCGTTTCAAAATTCCTGGATCCACTGTCATTTTCATAATTTCATAATACTCTAGTGAATTTAGGATTGTTTAAGAGAAAAGAGATCTATATTTTCTACTTTCTATGTTTTGCATGAATGTAGTGCAATGAAATGTTTTGTGTATCTTGTAACTTCTCAGTTGTTTTAATATACTGTTCAACAATTGTCTAAAGCTAAAACTATATATATATATATATTTGAAGGAGATGATGGTTATTTAGAAATTAGGCTTCAGCTTCTTTAACAAAATACTAATATACATTCCAGCTAAGTTTAACTTTTTATAACATTAATGCCAAGTTAACGTTTTATTGATAGTAGAAATGGCAAATTCTGATGTAAGTTTGTTGAAGATATCAGTAAATTCCAAGAATTTTTATTGTTTGATGTCCTTCTTAGAAATGATAATTCATAGATTCGTAACCAAACAACTAGTGTTCTTGACATAAACTAGAGTAGCAATATTGAATATAGAACATACTTACTCATTCAAAGTATCTTAAAACCAAACAGTTATGGTCTTTATTAGTTAAAACAATATCATCGAAACAGTTGGAGTTTTGACTTCACACAAATGTATTCTACTGTATATATAGTGTGTGCTTGCAAACATATAATCTAACAGCTTTTTTTTGACAATCTGACTAAAAATCAGGGGACCGTGCCTCTATCCAATCTTAGCCCTAAGATTAATCTAAGTGCTTATTTTAATATGGGCTTAAGCTAAGATTGATCTTAGGGCTAATCAAGCAAGCACTGATCCCTGCTCATTGTGGGTCCTATCTCACACTCAGGACAGCATATTATAGTGACCTGTGATGGAGGTGGTCAGTAGCTAATCCTGCCAATCAAATATAGGATTCAAGACTGCTTTCTTAGCTGAACCATTGGTTACTGTAGAAGACATTATTGTCATGGCATGTGTATATCAGATGGTGTGTGTTGCATTGTTGCTCACCATAACTTACTGTTACTAAAGACTAAGGTTTACTACAATGTCAGAGTATATAGCTAAAGATTTTCAGTTATTACAGTATTTGAGGATTTATCCGGCCTTTATAAATTCATTTGTAATGGCGCGCTTAACAGGGAGAATGCACTAGTCATATTGATAATGGTATTTCATACAGAATGAAAACTCTTTTGATTGGCTGTTGAACAGGTCACTTTGTTATGCTTTCCAGTTCAATCAGGTTAAAACTTAGCTGTGATGTAACATCTCTTAATGCATGATGAATATACAAAGCTAATATTGCAGCTTAGTTTAAACCAGATTGTATGAGTGGAAGATTGTAGACACTTACTGAAGTGATCTCAGTTTAATTAACCATATTTCCTCGAATACAACCACAATATGAGGTTATGTTCTCAAATTATACCAATCTCAGTATCCCTCTCCTTCTGGGTTGTATTCAAAACCTGGGTTGTATGTGAGATCAGGGTTGTATGAGGGAACTGGGTTTGTTTTGAAAACCCGAGTTGTATTCAAGACCCGAGTTGTATTAGAGGTCTTGGTTGTACTTAAGTTTTGAGTTGTATTCAAGACCTGGGTTGTATTCAAGACTATGGTTGTATTCAAGGAAATATAGTATGCTACTTGTATTAACCAGTGTGCCGTGTTCATATAACCTTCAAGTGCATGAGTAATCTCCATGTTGTAATGTTGTAAACGGTAGGGGCTACACATAAACACATAAACATTATCCACTTGTTTAGTTCAAGGGTGATTTGCCCTGGAAACCTTAAACCATCCTTAAATGATTGGAACATGTTATCCATCTACAGATTTGTACTTTTTTGGGACCAAAGATGCTTATAAGAGGTTTACTTCTCTTTTGTATACTTCTACCACTTTCAAGCTATATTTTGATGAAAAAAAAAGCACTCCTCCAAAAAAGAAAAAGAAAAAAAAGTCCTATCATCCCCTCGGTCCCCCCCCCCCCCCCCCCTCCCTCATATTTTGACTCACTTCATCCGTTTAAGTCATTATGACAATTTATATGGTTAGATTTGGCTATAAATGAAAGTTGGTGAAAAAGCCTTTGATAAAGAATTAACAGCTTTGTCTCTCACAACTGGATGCTAACAGATAACACCTGGAGAGTTTCAAGACTATTACGCCAGTGTCAGCGCTTACATTGACAGCGACGCCTACTTTGATCTGATGATGCGGAATGCATGGAAACTGTAAACTCTCGTGATGTCGCTGTTAAGAAATGATTAACATGAACTTGGACAAATGTCTCGATGTGAATTTGTCGACTAAGAAAACATTCATTAGGCTTGTGTGAGATAACCCATGTGATTTTCAATGGAACTAGAAAAATGATGGTTTCATTTGATGAAGTGAACGATACAATTATCTACCGGGTAATGATTATCTAATTTCGAAAGTACTTATTTTCGGATGTCACTTGAGGAAACTAGCAAAGTACAATTTTGAAATAGTTCTTAATACACTTGGAGACTTATTTCCTGATGTGATATGAAGCAATGTGAAAGTAATATTGTGTGACTTTATAAACTTTGAAAGAAGGAGAAAAGAATATAAAATACATTGGATGATCAACATGAAATGAACTGAATGTCTACATGTAATTTGATGGATTAGGAAACTTTAAATGTTATCAAGTGACTTGAAAATAAAAGGATCTTAAGAGTTGATGCTTGGACTGCTGAACTAATTTGTGATTTGATGAATTGGTAATCACAAGACTTGACAAAAATCATTAAGTCATTTGCAAAAATCATTAAACATTAAATGTGAGTTGATAGATAGGGAAAGTTTTAAGTATAGAAACCATGATATGAGTTGATAGATTGAACTGGATATGTAGCTAAGTTGGTAGAGTGTCTGCTCATCACCCGGAAGACCAGAGTTAGATTCCCAGTCACTTCATTCAAAAAGACATTAAAAGATTGAAGTTGTTGCTTTCGTGCTCGACACTCAGCATTACAAGGATATAACCCATTAACCGGTGCTGCATTGTGGCTGCTTGGTGCAAAATGAACAAACCGAATTTCCAAAGTAGTCTGTATTGTGGGCAGTGAAGAGTTCATTATATATCATTATATTATTACTACAAAACGAAAGGACATATCGTGACTTTTTTCAGTCATGCTAATTTAAAATGTCTTGCAAGCAATGTTTCTACAATGGCAACTTCTATTTACTAACTATTCCCTTTAAACTGATAAATCTTGTTTGAAGCTCGCTAGTCATTCAATCTAATTAGGGGCGGGATAGCGCAGTGGTTAGCACATTCGGCTTCGGATCAAGAGGTCCGTTGTTCGAATCCCGCCAGGGGCACGGCTGCTTGTCTGCAGTAGAGAACTGTTCTACACGCAGTAAGGTTTGGGTGCAATGCTACACTAAATTTCAGCGTAGTACCACCCATGGTTAGCAAGTTACAGCCGATGCTCACAGGTTTCACCGCAATGCATAGCCACATGGCGTTGCGGGCTTTCTTCCTGCCATAATACTAGCAGCCGCGATATAAGTGAAATACTCTTAAAAGCGGCGTTAAGCCCCAACTCACCTCACCTCAATCTAATTAAAACCAGACCTTGCCTTCATATGTTGCTGCATTAAGATCTGGAAACTGATCTGCAGGGTCATGTGCATCCTCGGTTACCCAGGGTTTTATATATGCTCCGTTACTCTCCACTATATCACCCCTGGGAAACTCTATCAGAGAAATTTGTACTAAAATTACCCGCCCTTGGCCGGCGTGACGAAGTCAGTAACCAAAGAAAATGCTCGATACTAGGATAAGACGGAAATGGTCAAGGGAGATAACTGGTGATGGATGGCAAACAAAATGACCGCATGTACTTTGTAACGAAGTGATATGAATTGTCATTGGCTTGCAGATCTAAGCTGCATAGCAGTTTGATTGGCTCACGCCGGCCAAGGGCAGGTAATTTTAGTAGATTTTTCTCAGATAGACTTTCCCAGGGGTGATATAGGCCTAGTGGAGAGAAACGGAGCATATTTAAAACCCTGGGTAACTGAGGATTGGTCATGTGTAACAACCTTTTCTGTGATCATCACATTCCATTAATTCTCAATGTTTGCAGAATTTCTGTACAACAAACATTTGACATAAAAGATGAGATGAAATAACCAGGATTCATGATAAATGGAGTTGTCTCCCTTGTGTTACATGGATTTGTCTCCCTTGTGATTGGTGAAATAGATTTTACATTTTTTGATAGGAATAATTTATGGGTAGAATAATTTGGTTTTCTAAGCTTGAATAGATAATTTTAAATCAATAAAATAACACAGTATTCTTCAGAATGCCTTGAATCTTTTATTGGTAAATATCATGCACAGTAAAGTGTGTTGTTTGAAAATTAAATGTTAATTAAAGACACAGTATATACATTACAATTAATGTAGATAAAAATCTGGATAGTCTCAATTTCCTACTAGCTAGAATAAAAAGTATTCCTCAATGGTATCTTGTCCCAATGTATTTTGCTTAATTAACCTAAAACAGTAGCTACCAAACTGATTAGCTTCAAACCATTCTGGATGTCAATTAACAGAAAACAATTCTAGGATTGGGCTGAATATAAAACCATACATTCATCCATGTGTTATATATGTTCAAAGTGCACACAGAAAAGAATAGGGAGAGAAAAGAAACTGTAAACAGGCAATCCTGAAGAAATGAGTCTGTGTGGAATGTGGATGGTTAATGACGACGGATACTGCAGTTGTTGAGACAATCACAACATTAGTGTAGAATGCATTCTGTTATGTGACATATGTTAAGCGATGATTCTATTGAAATTTGAATATGTAATATAATGTGATTCAGTTAAAATGGATTCCTTCATAGAAAAATAACAAACAATCAGCTTTTGTTTTTTTACTTTATTCACAAATAATTAAACAAATTACCTTCACTCTCTCCGGATGTGTATAGATAAAAGCAGGTTTAAATGTCATGCAAAGCAACAATGGTGTTGCAGGATTTCTGCCTGTGATCATTATAAAAGTGAAGTACTAAAGAATGCGGTGTAACACCCCAAACACCTAACCTCATATCATTACCCTCATAAACAGAGTGTCTCAAAGTCTTGGAGATGACACAACCTTTCTCTAAAGGATATTTCCGAAGGCCATATTGTCCAGTTTAGCTGTCAGCAGATACGACACAATTCCAACTAAGTGACTAATATGACATTTCAGTATGTTCAACTCCTACCTCAGCCGCTAATGACTTCCTTATTTACCAAGCTGTCAACACTAAAGAGTAAATCACTCCGACAAAGAGTCTTATGATAATATAATGTTAAATACAGTCAGCTATCCATTTATAAACCCTTGTTGTTTCTGAAGTTCATCTGATCCAGTACTTGCTTAGTAATGTTTCCATTGATTTACACCCAAGCATCTCTTGTGGACAACAGAATTGTGCATACAATCTACTTGAACTAAGCAACTCATCATACATAGGCCATCCATGTTTGAAACTCCTGAGTCCTGAACACCGATTTCAAGCCTGAAAGTCGCCGCTAATGGCTGCAATACTGCCGAAGCGGCGTTAAACAATAACTCACTCACTCACTCAAGCCTGAAAGACCTCAACATTTTGTTTTCAATTTGATAGCTACGAGTTTCATCCTTTGATTTATAGTTTTATTAAAACCCTTACTTACTAATCAACACAAAATTAGCATACTAAAACCAAGGATTTTGATTATGATCAAACATTAGAATAAATAATATTGTGTGTGTGTGTTGTTTTACTTCACTGACTATGTGAAGCATCACAGAGTGGTTTTCTTCATGCATATCTACCCACGTATATTTGTGAATAATTTGCATCTTAATCTCCTTTTTTGGTATTTTCAAACTAACTCGTAGGTTTGTGAATATTCATATTTTTATTTTTATTTTGTTAATTTTAGTATTTTGTAAATTCCTGCTGTCTTTGTCTGCTTTATGTTGCTTATTTATAACTGCTTATATGCCTTATCTTAGCTTGCTATTGCCTCTGCTTATCTAATTATCTACCTGTATATAATTTCTTGCTCTGCATGCACCTGGTAATAGCATTAGATGAATTTGCACAAATTGTCACTCAAAATGTCTTGTTTAAAGATTATCACAGCATGACACGTTTCACAAAGACGTTTCAAGAGAGTCACTTAGATAACCATAGTGTAATGTTAAAGAAGGGGGAGTCAAGCTAACTTTAATAAAGCTTCTTAGTAAAAGGGGACCTGTTCCAAAAATAACAACTTCCAAACGCAAGGCATAACTCTTGCCAATCTCCATTCCTGGCTGATTTAAGCCTTGCAGTATTTCCCTCACTATGCTGTACCAAGGTAGTCGATCGCTGCACCTCAAAGGCAGAGTGATCTCCAATTTCTTGGCACAGAGATCTTAAGGAAATACTGCAAGGCCTAAATAAGCCAGTAATGGAGACTGGCAAGAGTAATGCCTTGCATTTGGAAGTTGCATAAATAAATGAACACTGATTTTTTCCCCCCATATTTTCTCTCCTCTGATACATTGATCTTCACCACCCCAGGAACCAAACTAGCTGTTTCCATGTTTCAATTATCTGCCCCTCAGTCTAGTCAGGGACCTTATATGTATATAATGTCCCTGGTCTAGTACAGGAAAGAACTGTCAATTGAAAGGGGAACTGTGGTTTAAGACTATGAAATCTAACAAGCCTGACTCAGCCTCTGGGCTAATCGGCAACTTACCAGCAATTTTGAGAACTTTCGTTTATAGATATTTGTTAAGTCATACCAAGCAAATAAAATCATTCTTGGAAAGACAACTGACAAAAATTTGCATATTAAAACAGCTAGTTTGACCTCATGGCTAGTGATCTATGTTTTCAGAAATTTCCCCTCTTAGTATTAACAGAACATAACACCTATAAAATTCAAGTCAACGTCACTTAAATTGTTAGAAAAGCTGGGATAATTCCAAACCAAAATCTCGTGAAACAAGACATTTTTGTTGCTGCAAATCCACGAGTAGTTCGCTCACACTGTCCCATCATGCACTGCTTGACACCCTGTTTGTTGCAGATCGAATCGGATGAATTCCAGAACTACTACTCTGGAGTAAGCGCATCTATCGATAGCGACTGCTACTTTGACTTGATGATGAGACAGGCGTGGAAACTGTGATAGAACGACTTCCTCCACATGCGTCACCCACCTTAGATAGCAGCCATTTTGTTTCCACACCTTAAAGTTCTTTCTTTGTAGAGTTTGCTCAGTATGCAGGAAATTATGACAGAAACACATTGTGGCTCAACTAGTTATGTACATTTCCTCTGAAAATAATTGCCAAGGGTAAACAATTGGTTTCAGAATGCATGAATGCTTGGTCGAAGAATAGTTGGAACTGTAACAGCTTCGTGTTTGCTACATGTTCGTGGTGGTCTCGTGTATTTTATTGAAACCATTATGAATAACTGCCATATCTCCAATCACCTGTGACCACCATGTCTGAATGTCTGTTGAACTTATAATGCCCAGGCACATTCTGGAGGAAAAATGGTATTTGCAAAGATCAAACTGTAACAAAAGTCATTACGATTTCCCTCACAATTATGGGAGTGACTAATAGCCACTGGTAGTTTCTGTAACTGCAAAATGATGCCAAACTACACAAAATCTGTTTCTGACAATGTGATAGCTTACAAATTAGCATTATATTATTGGAAAAGAATACTGATATCATGATGATGATTAACTTTAATTTATAAAGTATCAAGATGTATCTGGTAATTGAAATAGGCCAACCTTTGAACCCTAATTAGAATGGTAAAGGGACAGTAGACGAGAGTGTTACGATTTTGTCAGGGGAGATAACTGGTTATCGGTGAATTTTAAATTTCAGTATCAACAAAACATACATTTTGTTAGAATGTCTACCTTTGTACAAAACACTCATTCATTATACTGATTTACAGAGTCCTGTAAAATTTCACAGCACTGAGGAATGTCTTCACTGCTCGTTGTTTTTCTTGCTTTCTAAATGAAGACAATGAAAATAAATATGGACTACACATTAACGATATATTTACACAGACTATTCGTCTGCAAAAAGCTACTCTTGTATTACTGTCCCTTTCATGACATTTTTGTGCTTTTGTATAATTTTGTTCGAGGAATGGGGAGTGAGATTACATGCAATTTGCCCTGATGCTACTGTGTACATTCCAATTTATTGCTTGTTACTCGGGATCATTTTAACTGTAATACAAAACTGATTTGTATATCTGAAATGCGACTTCCCATGCAAGTCCTAACTCTTGCAAATCTCCATCGCTGGTTAATGTCAGCCATGCTGCATCTCCTCAGCCTTTCTGTGGGTGGCTCATGATGCACCTGGACTTCACAGTTGATGCTGCTGAACTAACACAGAAAAGTTTAGGAAATGCAATAAAGCTTCAATAAGCCAGTGATGGAGATTGGCATGAATAATGATTTGGGGTCAGGAGGAGAGTTGCTGAAATGTTTGTACAGTATAATGTTTGTTTGTCATCTTGTCTTGCCTTCACTGTCTTCCTTCTCACAAACTTCCTGTCATGCTCAGTAATCACTTCCTCTTGCCACAAAGAAGCAGGTTAAGTACAATATTAAGTTAATGTATGACATGAATAAAAAGTCATGTCAACATACAGACGTTTGCTAAAATGCTTAAGAATGTCCACTAATGTACGGTAGAAAGCATTTTCAAAATAGCATTACTTCCAAGAATTTCAACTTTCTTATTGTATCAGTATTTTTTACTTTGTACTCTAGACCACTGTTTGTATATCTATGAAAATAATTACATATTTACATGTTTTATTATTTTGATATTATTGACAATTTTAGAATCAATCAAATCTGACGTTTTGCTTAGTTCAGTAATCATTCTTTTTCAGGATAGTGTAGTGTCAGATATTAATTAGGGTAATATTTTGTTATTTGTATACATGTAAACACAATATTTATAATTGTTTATATAAAGTATGTATCTGAAATAAACTTCAAACATTTCGTCATGTTTTGTTCTTCAAAGTTCAAAGATAGAGAATTTCTTTAGTTACTTGCTACATTTTCTGTTGGTTTCTAATTTTGTTTGATACATATCGCAATATTTAGCGAGTACAACTGATGGCTTAATAACCAGGTGAACTTCAGTAATAACCACACTACTTTTAGATAAAGCATTTCTCAAATAATGTGATTTTTTAAATACTCTCATGCAATTTTAGAAATTGTGCAATGTTAAGGCATAAAGATTTTAATAATAGCTTTGATGTGTCATTTCACATTTCAAGACTGTTTTTTGTCAATCTATTTAAATAAATTTAGATTGGCGTTTAATCCCCTGGCTGGTTGTTGCAGACAGACATTATACATACTGCTGATATGAAAGGTTTTCTTTCTATCTTCTTCATTTTCATTCCTCAAATAAGGAAGTTTGAATCAAAGAAAGCATGGTCATACATTGTACACTGCTGAAATGTACCCTAACATAAAGTCACTGGTTCTTGTTATAGGGCCGTTGTGGTTACTGGCCGATGGCCTTATGGCATGGCATGGTGTTCGACGTCTTAATCCGTTTGTCTGTAATTTTTTCATCTTCTTCTCCAGAACCACTGGGTCTAGGGAGCTGAAATTTTGTGTACAGACTCCATGGCCAATGGGGATTGTAAATTATAGATTTGGTGATCCAGTGGCCACAAATAAGGGCCTTACGGGCAGGCCATAGCCTAAAAACATATTTTCATCTTCTTCTCCAGAACGTAAAGACCTAGAAGGCTGAAATATTGTGTACATACAATTTAGCCAATGGAGATTCCAAATTGTAGATTTGGTGCCCCTGTGGCCCCAAATAAGGGCCTCACAGACCATGACCTTAAATCCTTTTCCCATCTTCTTTGTAAAGAAAAGACCTAGAAGGCTGTAATATTGTGTACAGACTCTTTAGCCAATGGAGATTTTAAATTGTAGATTTGGTGACCTGTGACCCCAAATAAGGACCTCACAGGCCATGACCTTAAAGTCTATTTCAGTCTTCATCATTAAAAAATATAAACCCTGATGAGCTACAGAGCCCATGTCTCTATTTTTCTTTTACCTTAACGTAATGTTAAGAATTGTAATTAAGCATATTTTTTTCAAATCTAAGGTTACTTAAATGTAATATTAAAAAACTGAAATTTAGAATTACCTTGGTGACCTCAGGTATTTTTAGCCCAATGGTCCTATGAGATTACAGAACTTACACAGGATAAACGGTAGACACTTTGATTAAAGCTTATTACCCAAGGTGACAAATACAGTGAAAATACATAAACGTTAAGATCCTCGGTCATGACTGAAGCAGGAAATGGTGTTGGTTACTTGCCAAAATATGCCTTTGATGGAGTCATTAAAGTAGCCAACTGTCGGCTAATTACAACAGAGTGCAACTTTGCATGATGTATAGGTCGACTTTGTGATAGGGACCCCCGTTTGTTGAGGATCATTCATTTAAAGGAAGACTTTCAATCATTGTAAATGTTTGAAAATGATTGAGTATATCATTGAAATAGAGAAAGTGTTATGACAGGGTATGTTGGTAGTGTTTAATAAAAGTTGACAGAGGACGAGTAAATGAAGAAGGAAAAGAGGTTATTATTCTATATGGTACAAAATATTAATGAAAAGGCAAACTTTGCATTGACAGGTTCAAGTTGTTGACGCTTAAAATTGTTTGCGTTTTAAGATTATCAGGCCTGAAAGGCCGGATGGGCTTATGGCATGGCATGGCGTCCAGCGTCCATCCGTCAGACTGTAAACTTTTTGCATTTTCGATTTCTTCCCCAGAACCAATAACTCTAGAGAGCTGAAATTTTATGTGCATACTCCTTGGCCAATGGGGATTCTTAATGGTAGATTTGCTGATCCAGTGGCCCCAAATAAGGTCACAACCTTAACATATTTTCATCTTCTTCTCCAGTTCCAAACAGTGTAGAGACCAGAACAATTGTTTGCAGAAATTCTTGGCCAATGGGAATTCTAAATTGTAGATTTGGTGACCCGATGAACCCAAATAGGGTCACAGTGGTCATGACTTTAAAAACTTAATGTTCATTTTCTTCTCCAGTTCCAAAAGATCTTGAGAGCTGAAAAGTTGTGTGCAGGCGCCTTAGCCAATTGGGATTGTAAATTGTAGATTTGATGACCCAGTGACCCCAAATAGTGTCACAGGGGTCACAAGCTTAAAAACCAATTTTCATTTTTTTCTCCAGTACCAAAAGATCTAGAAAGCTGAAATTTAGTGTGCAGCCTTTTCAGCAAGTGACCCCAAATATGGGTAACAGGGGTTTGGACCTAACGAAAACTATTATGAAATCTACCGCTGTCCCTCAGTTCCTCAATGACTGTGAACAGCTGCCCTGGCCAAGGGAAGTCTGGACACAGTATTGACCTTCTAACCTGTGGTATCTGGTGTCAGTTGTATCACTGCATAAGCAGGCAGCAAGTAGTAGGGAGTGAGAGGTTACATTAGCTCTGCTAATTTCTTTTGGAGGGAAGGAGAGGATATGTTTATGGCTTTGTGTTATAATTCTCTATAGGTTGGCATAATACCTTTAAGAACAGTAATTATAGAAGAAAAACTATATCACTAAATGTTTTATCATTCTGTGTAATGATATGGAGATTATGTCTACATCATGTGAATTGAAGGAGTCACGTTCTAGGGCCAAGGTATGCGCTTACTCATTACAAGGTCGTGTCAAGTGATTGTGCTTTATCTGGAGAAAAATGTCAGTCTTCAACATCAAACAATACAAACTATGATGGGCTACAGAGCCTTTGACTCTATTTTGTGTGGTTGTATCTAAACAAACTTAGGATTTAAAAGCGAAAAGGGGCTTTGGTGCATGAAGATCTGTTGGTGGTATCAGCTGATTGTATCAATGGTAGAAGGGTAGTATATATTTATGCGTCTGATTTAGAACTTATTTTTTCTCAAAAGGTTAGAGAGTATAGATATGAAGCTAATGAAACGACCTCCGGTCATTATCGACTTTAAAAAGCACAAATCATATTTAGGTATTGACCGAGTCCACTTACAATTGATCCAATTTGACCAATCAACAAAATAAAATCCTTTAAAAAGGTGCTACAACTCCGATGGTGTGGTTTCCACTTTAAAAAGAATCAGACGTATTGCCCTAGGGAATCCATGGATGAACAAGTCGCTGTACATGTAGTAGGTGGCGTGCTAGGCTAGTGACGACGGTGACGTCGAATCACGGGCCTCATCTGTCACCCCAGTGTAGGCACCTCGCGGTGTCACCTGAGAAGATATAAAGGGAATGATCAGTACATGTGGATCACTGTAACGATTGAAGATACGTGAAGTTATGGAAATACTTAGAGGAACAACCTTAGTTTATAGTATGGTATACACAGTTTGCTTTTAAATGTACATCCAGTGTGTTGTTTGGGGTCACATTTGCCAAACGTTATAAATTGTGTTATTTCATCGAGAAGTACTAAATGTTACTGAAAATTGCCATTTTGATGACAGTTGACCCAGTATACTAACGATATAAAGGTAAAAGTAGTGATTTCTGATCAAAACCGGACAATGCACCTCTGTGTGGCGCGCGTAACTAAGTCAAACGTAATTTTGGAAACTTATTTACAAATGACAAATAGACAACTTTGGGTTGATAATGTTTAAGAAAGTCTTAAAATTATTGTGCATGTAAAAGTGACGTCTAGTTTTGGTTTCTGCACATGTGTAATGATGTTGCTCATTTGCTCATTTTTAATTGGAAACTAGTAATTATTATATATTTGGCGATTGGGGATGAATATACAAGTTGAGTGAAATTATTTGAACTGATAATTATCAGCACATATCGTATGTTGGCATGTATTAAAATAAAATAAATTTTTATTTAACACAATGGGTGCATCTTTAAAAATACACGCCTCATTTTGATTAAAGTTTTAACATGTAAATGTTTTCTCGTCTGTCAAATAAACTACTTAAATACCTTTGACGAAACTCCAAGTTACTTATATACTAAGAATATGTTTGATAAAGTTAGTCTTTCAATATTGGTTACCCGCCTCATTTTGATTAAAGTTTTAACATGTAAATGTTTTCTCGTCTGTCAAATAAACTACTTAAATACCTTTGACGAAACTCCAAGTTACTTATATACTAAGAATATGTTTGATAAAGTTAGTCTTTCAATATTGGTTTTTATACTCTTGAAAGCGGCGTTAAACCCCAACTCACCTCACCTCAATATTGGTTTAACATTATAAAGACTTAAGTAATCTGTAAAATACTGTCTTGTCACTAGGAATGATGACTTCAATATATAAGCTACCATCTCTGTTGTTTGAATTGTATACAGACTCAATAGCCACCTATAAGTTTACTGTTCTTATAATGTTGTAAAACCCTGCATGCATCAACTTAACTCAACCCGTGTGTCTCTCCGGTTCTGTCTCAATCCAGAGGGTCGTGATGTACCGCAGTGTCTCAAGACTTGTCTGTGTTTGTCCAAATGTCTGCATGTCCAAGGATCCAATGAGTGCTCGTCAGAATTTCCATATGGAAATAACCGAGTTTCTGCTTGATCAAACGTGTCTTCGCATGTCCGGGTCGTATCTCTATATGTCCGAGAACCCTATATCACTGCATGTCCGAGTTTCCGAGTGCCTCGTTTTTGCATGTCTGAGAGTCCCGTTGTTTGCATGACAGTCCTTTTGTGCATGACGTTTCTTCAGTGTTGTCATCTAGATCTACCTGCTGCACCAAGAAGGTAAACATCGTTTTAATCACAAATAGTTGATCTGGTTTAACTTTAGAAACATTTGAGAACTAAAACAGCGAACACTTGAAACCTAACTGCTATTAGACTAAATGCATTAACTAGATAAACTTGTATGACTTGTCAGCCTGGTTTCTACTGACAAGAAATTGCTTCAATGAAATATAGACGATGAAATACTGTATAACGTCATAAGTGAAACATACAATCAAGTCTGTTTTGTGGCAATGCTGTGCTGGCTGTGTTTACGGATTACTAACCATATTGATGAGACACTTATATTTCATTATTTTATCTTAAAATATTAATCATGAATAATATAGACTTCTTTGCAATCAAATTTCATTGATTTGCTCTGTTATGTTTTAAAACAACTTTTAGTATTTTCTTGATTCATTAAACAAATATAAGTGATGGACGAGCTTAATGTTTTCCTATTGCAGATAACAAATGAAGAGTTTTTGAACTACTACGCCGGAGTGAGCGCTTCCATAGACACTGACTGTTACTTCGACCTCATGATGAGACAAGCTTGGAGACTATGACGCTGTCCCGCGTTCTGACCAACTCCGACAGTCTACATGGACTCACCTTATGGCAGATAGAGCCGCCCTGTCTTCTCTGGATTGACCATTCATTGTCCCTACCATGATTGAAGACCAGCGTTTACTGCATTCCACTTGTTTCAAATGAAACTAGTTTATTTTTACCTGACGATCGAGTATCGACAGGTGCTCTTCCCCCAGTTGGATCTGCTAGTTGGACCTCTTTGTTCACATGGTACGGCGTTGGACTCATGATCATCGGAGGTCCCGGCTTGAATTCTAGATCATTTCTGTTGAACAATTCATTGTATTATCAACCATTATTTGTAAATTTCATTCGACGTTATTGAAACTATAAAATTGTAGATTTGGTGTCCCAGGGATCGCGCTCTCAAAACCTGTTTTCATCTTCTTCAGAACTTTATGCCAAAAATTAAAAACATCTTGTGTACATATTCCTCGCCCAATTAGGATTACAAATTGTAAGTTTGGTGATTTCGATGGACCACAGGTGTCATGTCCTACAACTAAAAGTGTCTCCTTCTCAAAATCTAGATTGCAGTGAAAGTGTAATGGGGATTATAATCTGTAGGGTTGATTAGTCCGTAACCTGAAATAATGACCAAAGAGGCCACGTTTTTCTATTCAAGAACTAAATCGTTTTGTGCACAGACACCTTGTCCAATGTGGATTATAAAATGTATATTTGTTAACCCCCTGACAACTACCTGCGTAAAATTAAAATGTTCAACCTTTCACGATGTATCATATAAAGCCTCGTGAACTACAGAGCCAATGGCTTTATTCTATCTATTTTTAAATGGCCTTCGTTCTGTCGGGGAGGGTAGTGAGCAGCCAGCAGACCAATGAATGAGTATTGTGAGAGGTGACTCCTTAAAGGTGCATCCATTGTGTTTCATAACATTTTATTTGGCTTTAGTACGTTCCAACACACCATATATGATGTTTAAGTAATATTAAATCATAACGTGAGAATTGGAGATAACTCCTTAAAGTTATTGTTTTACTTCCTATAACGCACAGAAGTGCTGGAATGCTGAACTATTGTGTGGGAGTTTTGTGTGGACATACCTGGACCAGAAGATTATAATTGCAATTGGTGACGATTCACTGCATATAACAAACGTACCATTCAATATGTAAGTCTTCAACTGCAGATGATGAATCATGCAATTACTGGTGAGGTGTAGAACCATGCAGTGGGTCTAATTTTTAAAAATATTTTGATAGAGTTTTTTTTAAAGAAATTCAATTCAATTCAATTTTAAAATTACACTATAAGGAACAGGGCATGGGGTCTTGGAGATATGTGTGTCCGAACTAACGTCCGCATTGTTCAGTGTCATAAAAAGTTCACTTCAACTCCTTGATAATGTTGTAAGTTACCGTCTCTGACATTTTGTATCGGTATTCATTATCAATAATACTCCCCAGTTATTGGAAGTTGTAGGCCTATAATGCCCACACGTCGGTCCCTTTGAGGTCGGCCGTGGTGTATCTAATAGTTAGGCCTACACCACGGCCTGAAGTAACCTTTGACCGTATAGCTATCTCATTGGCTCAGATCTCGTGCAGATTTTAACAACGTGCAATGTGGGCGTGGTACAAAGCAGTTGCTTCATCCAATCACTCGAGGTGGATCCAGTTACACCACACGTGATCGCTGTTTGATTGACAGACAAATTTGCGTCTCGGACAACCGTCCTCGACAAATTCAGCTGTCAATAAAACAGCGATCATGGCTCCGTTCCATAACAGCGAGCGCTTATAATCGCTCATTCATTACTCAATGAAGCGCTCAAGTAGCGCTCAAGTAGCGCTCATTCTCTCCTGAACGTTACGACATGATGCAAAACCTCAAAGTTCGCTCGCTTTGCTACGTAGCGCTACATTGAGCAATCGCGTTCAAGAGAGGTTTAAAAGTAATCGCTAGAAACCTCTCTTGAACACGGCCCAGGTGTGTGGTGTAACTGGATCCACCTCTCGTTTATGGATGAAGTAACTTCGACATACCTTGCAGGCATTATTAAGGTAATATTTCAAATTATAACATCTAAATCTTTTGTATCAAATTTGTGCATTTACGGTATCTGATAACATGTTAAACATGACAGGTAATTTTAATAATAATTCTATATAATTATTTGATATTTGAACCAAACTGTATACTTTTGTACAAAATAAACTCATGTGTATAGAATGTCACTTGTGTGTGTGTGTGTCTTCTTACCCAAGCGGGCACAGATATGCCGGGTATTAAAGTTTTCATAATGGTCATGGGAATTACAGTTTTTCTAAATATAACTTGCGTTTTGATTGGTTGACGGAACTACTTTGCGCTCATTCATGAATTGCTTATCTATTCTGTTTAAGCTAAATCACATAATTGAACAATTTCGAGCATACCTAATTGAAGTCACACGTCAGTAAAACATATTAAACATAAAATCATGTTCAACCTTAGTTTCCGAAGCCGTTATTACAGTACTAAACTTGCAAGGCGAAGCAGCATGCAAGAGTCGCCGGCTGCACTGCCGTGACGTCATTGCTTTGTTACGTCATTAACCATGACGTCATTTGGTGACGTAATTACACTCCTTTCTTGCATTCCAACAGTGTGATTGTTAGTTCACGTTTTCACTTATTTTCTCTCATTCTGCGACTTAGTTTACAATATAAACGAGTTATAGTATGTGTTTATTGCGTAAAGGGGCCACAGGCCCATGATACAGATGTGATACAGATATTGCCTCATAACCGAGAGCGTAGTAGTAGCTAAGACATGATAAATGAATCAATTTATGGTAAGCAGGAAGCAGATATAGAACATTACTTTTTATCGAACAGGAATATCCTTGAGGAATAACTGTCTTTTCTTGGTTGCTGAGAAAATAAATTTACACAGATTTCTCAAGGCTATACCTTTCATATAAACGAGTTGTTTACTATGTCAGTAAACCGTTTTGGCAATAAAATTCAACTGTTACTTTAGAATAGTTCTGAAAAAAATAGAGCAAGTTGCAAACTATTTAGATATGCGCATCTTGAAGGTGTGAAAGAGTTTATGAATGGCGTATGACTACAATTTGTATTTTACAGTCTAATCAAAGATTGTGAATTGGGTCTTGTTTTTCGATGTTTACGCATTAAAATGATCTTGGGTAAGGAAAAGAATAACCAACTCGGTGCTCGGAATTACGAATTATCTGTCCCTTGTGAATTATTATGTCAAACTCCTCGCTAAAGCTCGGAGTTTATCACAATAATTAACTCGGGACAGATAATCCGTAATTCCTCGCAACTCGTTGATTATTCTTATAATCATACTCAGGTGGACGTAGGTGCTGCGCTGGAGTGGTGGTCAGTGCACGAACGAATCGCCCGTTTGTGTTCGTTATGAACACCCAGTTCCAAACTGTATATCAGCTTATGGGTTTGGTCAGTTCGAATTCAAAGGCAATTCACAAACATAGACAAGGAAACTTCATGATTCATTCAAAGAATTGTTCGCCGCTAATGGCTGCAATACTGCCGAAGCGGCGTTCAGCAATAACTCACTCAATCACTCAAAGAATTGTATTCAAAGCCAAACGATATTTGAAAGTCTACAATTTGCATTTCTCATGTATTATATATAAACTTAAAACTCTTCTCAAGCATAGTAATATAATACTCAACACTACAGGACAGATGTAAGTTCAAATGAATTAATTTTAAAGCATTATATCTTCAAACATACTTCTGAACATTGTAAATGTCATAAACATGCATTTTAAAAAAATATTTTATCTTGGAAAATACTATTTGAATATTCTCTTATATATGTATTTATTCCTACAACACACAAGTCATTTCAATAATGAAAGGCCCGATGGTGTCCGGCGTCTGTCCGTCCATCCGTCCATCCGTCCATCCGCCCATCCATTCGACTTCTTCTCCAGAACCAATAACTCTAGAGAGCTGACCTTTTATGTGCAGACTCCTTGGCCAATGGGGATTCTAAATTGTAGATTTCGTGACCCCGTGACCCAAAATGGGGTCACAGGGGTCACAACATAAAAAGCCTATTTCCATCTTCTCCAGTTCCAAAAGGTCTAGAGAGCTGAAAAGTTGCGTGCAGACTCGTTGGCCAATGGGGATTCTAAATTGTAAATTAAATGACCCCAAGACCCAAAATGGGGTCTCAGGGGTCACGACCTTAAAAGCCTATTTTCATCTTCTTCTCCAGTTCCAAATGGTCTAGAGAGGTGAACAGTTGTGTGCAGACTCCTTGGCCAATGTATATTCTAAATTGTAGATTTTGTGACCCTGTGACCCAAACTGTGGGCACAGGGGTCACAATCTAAAAACCTATTATTTGCTTGTTACGAGAACAATGTATTACTTGAGATAACTTAGATATTCAGACTTACATAACAATCAATGAATTCCTGTTGAGCTATCGAGCCCATGGCTCTATTTTGTTTGTATTGTATTTTTGTTCGTTATGCCTATATTTTTACGGTGTGGTAAACTGTTGGTATGGTCAGTGCTGGCGATAGTTGCTTTACTCTGATTATTCATGCTATTTAGCCATAGTAATAGTCATCAAGTACCTAGATTAGTATTCAATAATGATCAACTGGAACGTGTACATCAACATAAACATCTTGGCCTTATCTTCTCGGACAATACTAAATGGTCCAATCATGTTGATCTTTCCATAGAAAAGGCTTCAAAACTAATCTCTTCTCTACGTGTGTTAAAGTATGTTTTGAATAGAAGTATTTTATCACGTATGTATGAAATGTATATTCGACCTATTTTGGAATATGCTTCTGAGGTCTGGGATAACTGTTCGGATGTTTTGTGTGACAAACTTGAAAAGGTCCAACTTGAAGCTGCAAGAATTGTAACTGGCTTACCAAAGTTTGCTTCAAGAGATAGCTTATACAAAGAAACTGGTTGGTTGCCTTTAATGAGACGTGGAAATAAGAAACTTTGTACTTTTTACAAAATTATTAATATACAAGCTCCAGATTATCTGATTAATTTACTTCCACCAGCCACTGAAACTATTTCTCATTACAACTTGCGTAACAAATCAAATTTATCTATTCCAAAATTTCGAACTGCAGTCCTTCAAAAGTCTGTTATTTATGACTGTGCTTATCTGTGGAATACTCTTTCCTCGAAAATAAGATGTTCAAATTCATTATCGTCATTTAAAGCAAAATTATCTGAAACAATGTAAAATCCCAAAATATTTTCTTTTCGGCGATAGGAAGATGAACATTATACACAGTAAGTTAAGAAATTTCTGTAGTTCCCTAAACGGTGATCTGTATCGTGTCAATTTATCTGAAAGTAAATCTTGCATTTGTGGTGCTTTAGTTGAAGATGTTTATCATTTCTTCTTGAGATGTCCAAGACATGCTGATCTTCGTTTAGAATTAAAGCAAAGATTTTATAATTTAAAGGCAGAATTTGATATTAATACAATCCTGTATGGAAACCCAAATCTTCCACAGTCAATGAAAACATATTTCACCATGTTCATAAATTCATTGGAAAGAGTCAACGGTTCAAATAATACATTAATACTAATGTACGTATTTACCATATTCAAAGTGCATTTTGTCATAAGAATAACATTTCCAATTGTGTCTTGCCTTAATAATGTATATTACATGTTTACCCACTTCGTCACATGTAGATTTCTTACTTTCTTGTTATGTATTCTAGCCTTGTAAAATAGTTGTTGATTACCTGGAGAGGGCTTCTATAAGTTTCACAACTTGTGCCCAATTCATTTCTTAAATGAATAAAATATGTTTTCAATCAATACTCTGAGGGTGGGGTTCAAATCCCGTATGGGACTCTGCCCGAGAAAGTACAAAAGTTTGCATTATTGATGGTAGTGTTATCCCAAATGTAAAAATGTTATACTTCTGAAATTTATACATGAAAATATATTGCACCATATGCCAGGTGAAATTTTAACATTTATTATTTGTCTTGTTTTATGTTGTAAAACACTTAGAATTTATTTTATAACTTCTATTACTCTTCAGGATAGATGACATTTCGAAGTTAAGCATTTAAATCTTACAGTGAGTGAGTTGATGTTTAACGCCGCTTCGGCAGTATCGCCACCATTGACGGCTTAAATTTTATGAAAAGCGTCTGAAATACATTGTTACTGTATCTCCCCTCTATTGAGTTAGTTTCTTAACATATGCAATGGCATCATGCATTATAATAATCATTTTAGGCGTTATATCAACAAAGAGAAAATGTTTGAGAAAAGATTTTGATCCTTTAGTGATAAGTTGACATTTCAATAGGATAACACAGGTGTTATCTGCTATTTTAAAATTTTGTAGTAAATTCAATTCAATTCAATTTTTCGATTTTTTTTTCTTTAGGTCGGGATTTTATTTAAAAGAATGCTATTAACACAATGTGTATGGAAATGCGAAAGAAAAAAAAAGTTTCAAATATTTGAAACACTTCATTTACTTTCAAATTTTAAAATGGCAGATAACCTCGGTGTTATCCTGACCCCAATTTTAAAACTCAAAATTGTATAATAAAATGATCATTGAAATTCTTGTTACTTAAATATTTGATTTTATGAACTAATCTCAGAACTAATGTTGCATATCCCCATATCTTATTTCAAACTTTAGGACCTTTATCCAAAGCATATTATTTTAGAAAACACATCTGGAATTTAAATGATTTACATTTTTTTACACATGAAGGCTGCATATCCCCACATCCCTTAGTGAACATATGATATTTCTAACATTAGGATTAAATCTTATGAATTTTAAAATTAGCTCTTAATAACCAATAGACTTTGTTCATGCATTTTCCTAGAAAATACTACTGGGACATATTAATGATGACTATTTCCCTGCTCTTACAGGACAGCAAGGTAGGTACAGTGACAGATGATGGGAACGACGGTAACCTCACTGTTAGATCACACTTGCTTCATTGTGTTTGTTATACATATACACCCGGAAATCAGTCATGAAGTGGGTAAACGTTTTGAATTACGAACAACGAACCTACTCCCGACAACTCACCCTAGGAACTTTCGATTCATCCGAACGCATAATCGACTTATTACGATTAGGCCGACACCAGCACGGCTCTGCGGGCTCCTTCCCGACACTAATCCACCATCACAATTCGGACAAAGACTCTTTCCAGACCCAGGAAGACTCACACGACTCATTCCTAACCGACAATAACGACTCGTTCACGACACGTTCACGACGATGGCGTCTCACCATGACTCAGATACAACAAACTCAAACACAATTCATATACGGAAACGTTTTAAAAGTATTCTTACTGTTTCAAAATTATCATCAAATGGATATATAGCTATATTGGAGATATAGCTGTAGTGTGGAGGGGCCTTAAAATGAGGATCTGCATTTCGAAGACATTATTTATAAACATTATATTTCCAAAAATAAGGTAGACCTACAATTTTAAATAGTGCCTTTTAAATCATATTGGTCTCAATTATATCTGAAATGTCCGTCGAAATGTAAGAACCTCGCCCGACTTAAAAGATCAAGAGTAAAAGTTTTTTAACAAAATTTGACGTACCGACTCTTCACGACTTAACTACGCTCCAGGGCGACCAAATGGGACTCACACAGGCTTCATCACGAGTCACTGAAGTCGTCCAGTCTATTTTCAGTCGACAACGGCTCCCACGTCGTAGGTCAGTGAATTGGGGGTATTAGACAGAAACAATGAGTCCGAAATATCTGTTGTAAGAGAACACTCGAGGGACGGCAGTGGTCTTCTTCATGTGTTTTAGCGTTTGAACTTGATTTCATTTTAATTTCGACACGGGCGTTTCCCAGCTTTGGGCTTAATGCTCCAAGTTACCCTAATAATAATTACAGAATATGCTTATACATTAATAACAAGATTTTCAAGATCAAATTTGTGGGTTTCATGACTCATGCATTTCATGTCATACAGCATGGCTCTAATATCATACCAAGAGAAAAAATAGAATTAGTTCAATAATAAACATAGATGATCAGTTACACGTCTGTACATTTCTACTATCTGTTTAAGTTATTATCAAGGCAAACATAGTAAAAACGGCACGAGTACAACATGACCCAAAGAACAAGTAGTTGCCACTAAGGTGACATAATCCCTCGCCGCAAATTAATACTTCAAAATTGAAAAATAATGCCAAGATCAACAACCCTGATTTTCCCTAAAAGAACCACTGGTGTAAGATAATGATGAGAATCCAATGAACAGTTCTTGTGACATCGATTCCCCTGACAAGCTGACAAACTCAAAGTTACGCTGTGACCTTGAAAATAATGTCAAGGTAATCACAATCTAATCAACCCTTTGCCTTCCCTGGGAGGTGCATTGCATAAGATATGATGAAATTCAATTGAATGGTTCTTGAGATATCCGGCTGACAAGCTTTACATGTACATTAACATGTCGAAAGCTTCAAAGTTCCGATGTGACCTTGAAAATAACGTCAAGGTCACCAAAATCTAATCAGCCATTTGTCTTCCCTTGATGAAGGTAGGTGTAAGATATGAAGAGAATCCAATGAATGGTTCTTGAGATATCCCGCTGACAAGGGTAAGATGACAAAGTTTCGTTGTGACCTTGAAATGCAAAATATGGATATGGATAGGATTTGAGATATTTTATTTCGTACGTACGGACGAACGCAGCCGAATACTATATCCCCCGTTTCGCGTTAAGGCGGGGGGATAATAAAAAACATATATGTCAGTAATGCATAAGCGCCCGAATCAGGTAAACTAAAATGAGCTAACGGTACCATAGTCCATTTATCGCTATTTTCTTACAAATTGTATTAATTTATATATGTAAACTTCATTACGATGTGTCATTATCTTTAAGGGTGAGTTTTAGGGAAATTACAAATTACTTTATTATGCATTCGTGAGTAGAAAGCTTTTGTCGCCAGATGATGTCAGGATCACGGCTCACTGAAGATTGTATCGGGAATAGGAACCGAGTTATTTAAAACAATTTAAAAGACTATACTTTGACTGATTTCCAGGTGTATTCGAATAGGTGATTGATTGGCAACCCATGGACGACAAGCCGAGGGACTCCAGTAGACCATGCGTTATCAGCTTGCTCTTTCCTTTACACCTAATTTACAGTAACACTTTTCACGCGGACGATGAAATCTGCACACGTGTCTATCACTTGCTTTTTAACGTTCTGCTTTTCAAAAGAATTCTTGGATAGATTTCAACCAACCAATTCCGTTAAAATGAGATTCCGGGGTTATTTAATAATTAGTGGATATTCTGTAAACCTTTATTTCAGTCCTAAATTTGGATTTGTAAGCAGCAATCTGATTGGACTATCAGTTTCTTTGATAGTGCACTTCTCGTAATTCACAGAAAGCCCAACACCAGTACGGAAGAGTCAGAACCCAGCTTGTGATCCACACCTGTACAGGGTTTACAGGGTGACAATACACAGAGTAGATCTCATCTTTCACGTGCGATAAATTTAGTACACATACTTTTTACCATTTGGTTATTTTATTCGACAACAAGTTAGATGTGACATATGCTCCGCTTCCATATTGCAAACAACATGGTATTGTACGTGCAGTTGTTTCGCTTTTTTCGCCAGTAAATATAGCAATGCTAACTAGATTCAACTCGCACATTCAGTATAGTTTTAGAGCACATTTGCATCGAGTCAGTGATAAAATAATCCGGAGATGATGAAATATGTGTACAGATATTATTCCTCACCGTTGCAGCTTCATGTGTTGTGAGCGATGTGTGTTCCGTGTGCTTATTGCAAAAAAATGTGATTGGTAAACAAGCAAATGTGTAGTACGAGTTATACGAACAACAATGTAAGTGTTGTGTATGTGATTGTCACAATGGTAGCTGGTAATTGATTGTTTCCACATTATACAAGATCTAAACAGGGCAAAAACTATTTCCCCAGGTAAAGTTTACTAAACTCTTGGAGGGACGATAGTTACTAGGCAATTCTTACATTGCATTCGTGTAGTAGTTGTATTTTATAATACGTTTTGTCAAAGAAAAAAATTCCAAAAAGGCAAATTATAAAAAAAGACACTTTCTGTTGATGGGTCTATTTGACCGACCAGTAGAACAATATTTCCCAGCCATTTAGGAATAACAGTAGTACAGTAAACACGGTCTATACGACCCGCTCGAACTGTGGCTCCAAGTTTCAACAATGCTACCATGTACGCTCTGTCAGAGGGTGCTTACTGAGTATTTAACGTTGCAGATACATCTTCTTGAGAAGGGGGGGGGGGGGGGATATTTAAGAAGATAATAACCTTTTCAAGGACTCCAAAATGCTGTCAGTGGGGGAAGGGGGGAGCAACTGATACTAGTTGTAACACAAGAAATATCCTTGATGAATGTATGACAACGTGACGATTACTGAATTAGCTATATTAAAAAACAATCTACTTTATTAACCTAAAGTTCTTAGTTACCTACATGTAGCCTACTTAAAGTGTAAAAACATGCAAACCTTTTAATTTTATAATGCAATAATCAACAATTCATACATCCAGTATTCGACATCAAATTAAGGTATCATTTACATTGAAATTAATATGCTTACCTTTAGAAAGAGGAAAGTCTGTGTCCTCCGACTTGTTTTGGAGAATTCCCTAGAGAATTAACGACATTGAACGCGACCAAACAACGACTTTCTAGTAAGTTTTCACTTGCAGGTTTGGACCACGCCGAGACATATCTGGGTTGGGTTACACCTCGAATGCGACATCTACTTCAGTAGGCCTACCGCGTTGTTTTACAGCAACACAGTCCCTCGTTTTCAGACAAGAGTTTCACTGGCAGATTTATGATGTACACTGCTTCAACGTTGAAAAAGACATGCTTTATTTGTCGGAAACAAACCTAACCTTTCGATACTGCAACCATGAACAGCCACATTCGACACAAGAACATGTTTTAGTCATGTCCATAACTTCATTTTGACACATCTTGCTTTATGTTTTTAGTAACATTTATGTTAATGTTTGGACCGAGCTTTAGTAGATGAAATACTGTGTGCTGAATTTATTTCAACGCTTTATATTATAGATTGATAAAAAGACAAAAGTCGACAAAAGATAAAAAGTCGAATACGTTGAGATAAAAGAATCATGGAAAGCAATGTTTTCTTCTACTGCTTATTTTATTTAAGTGTATTTCCTTTAAATAGAGGGGGCGGGATAGCGCAGTGGTTAGCGCGTCCGGGGTTCGAATCCCGTCTGCAGTAGAGAGCTGTTCTACACGCAGTAAGGTTTGGGTGCAATGCTACACTGAATTTCAGCGTAGAACCACCCATGGTTCGCTAGTTTCAGCCCATTCTCGCAGGTTTCACCGCACTGCATAGCCACATGGCGTTGCCGCAATACTAGCAGCCGCAACATTGTTGTTACCTTATACAGTCATTTATTACAGCTTTGAAAAACGCCAGGTTTGTTTACGACTTCAAGTGTGTTTCGTGAGCTAATACATGTTTATGACGGTACAATAAAACATATGCCACTTTTACAGCCTAGCGTTCAATCATTAGTGGCACACAACTTGAGATGCAATGTTGTAGGGACATGAATTTGTGATGTCATTTGATTAGCCGTGTCAAGTTAACCGTCGCCATGGAAACAGATAAATATCGATCCGGCCTTCACATACCATCGATTTTCACCTTTGTGAGAGTACTGGACTTTCTGGACAATGGTCAGAACTTTTATCACGCTCAGTTACTCAAACGGTTATCATAAGGATTGAATGAATGAATGTTCTTTATTTCCACAAATGAACAAATGACTTGGAGAGTTGTGTACACGCGGTACCTAACATTAATATGATGAATTTTCTGTTCTAATTTCAGATTCTTCGTGAGGAGTTTGACAACTATTACGCCGGTGTGAGCGCCTCTATCGACAACGACGCTTACTTCGATCTAATGATGCGATCGGCGTATAAACTCTGATAAAAAGTTTATTTTATTTTATTGGTATCAGATCAAAGGCACATTGGCACATGGCATCTTAAAGTTTCAAGAAACGTTCAAACGAATTCCATATCAAATATGACATTGCTGACATCGCTTTCAAATTATGTGTTTATCAAATAATGTTAACTCAATATTTTTTTTATTGAATTTCAACAAGATGCTCAAATGTTTTTCTTTGCATGTCAGCCGTCAGTTGTGCAATGATTTATTGCATCAATTTGAAATCACTATCACTTAAATTCTAACCTTTAAGTAATGTAAATTTTACTTTTTTTAATATCATCGTTCATCCGTCCCTTTCGTTTTTCAACAAATTGTCTATTAAGTCTATGAAAACAGATGGTCAAGTTGTAATTTGAGATATTGTCAACGTCTTGCAAAGTAACTGGGCGTACATGTGTATATTGTCCATTTATTCAGCTAATGCCCCGGTAAACACACTGCAGTTATCCCTCACTAAACACACAACGTCAGGGCCGGTTCAATATGTCTCCGAGACCAATGTTGGAATTTGAGTGTACATCTCTAACAGAATCTCAACAGTTAGAATATATATTATATGTATTTATCTCCAGCTTAATCAGAATTAGAATAACCGTGGCTGTTATGGAATGAATATTTCACTTTAAAGCCACGCTAGCTGCTTCAATGTATCAAGGGAAGACATCTATCTGTAAGTGCACATTTGTCTCCCATAATTAGGATATGAAGATGAACCATAACTGATAGTGTGGTGTATACTTAATAATATAAAATATAATATCAGTTTATTAAACCGTATGAGTCAAAGCAGGGACTTTTTTTAATTATACATATCTGTATACAGAGTCCCTGGTCAGAGTTAATTTGAAACACTTACCATAAATAATGTGCCTGGAAATTGGGAACATCAGTCTTGACATTGATGGTAACAAAGTTGTTTGATGTTGACTTAACTAATAAAGCTTTATCCTGTTTCACAATCATGTTCTGACTCGTCATTGGAACAAGGAGTATCATCACGTGGTGGTGTTATGGTCATTGATCCTGAAACGTAAACATTGAACATGCATTCACAGATTCATATATCAGTGATCATATATATATAAATGAATTGTTTTCCAAACTTTTGTCCCTTGTCTTTTCTCTTATAAATACCCCAAAAGCCCTGTTTTGAGAGCACAATTATAAGTCGGTAAATGCATTGTTTTAGACATTGCTAGGGGCTATCTTGGTGAATTTTGATATTTGGTGGTTTGTGTAATCGCTAGGGAGAGGGTCGGGGCTTGTCTAGAAGTTAAGGAGCTTGTCCAGAAAGTATGGGTCAGGAGCAGACATCGTAATAGGGTTGTTTTATTTTGACATATTAAGGGGTTATGTCGGTGCAGAACGAGATAAGGGGGTTCTCCACAACAGCAAGGGGCAAGAGTATCCATTGTTATAGGATTTGTTTGGACATGTTGCACATTCTCTCTAAAATAACGGGAATTCTTCAAATATTTGGGGCCAGTAGCAACACTTTTGGGGTTCATTTGTCATTTTAAGTTGAGGGGTTATATTGGTACCGTTTGAGCTAAGGGGAATTCTTTTTTTAAAAAGACATTGGGGATGGGAGCAAACATTGTAATACGTTTGCTTTAGATATTTTATGAGCTTTGCTGTGCAGTATGGGATAGGGAGTTTGTGTGATTGTGCAAACGTTAAAGGACTTCCAGAAGGTGTGTTTTGAACATTTTGTATATATATAGCTTGCAATCGAATGAACAATAATGATGTTATACTGAAACACAAACTAATGTCTCCTAACTACTGCCCACGAAGTTCGTGTGAAAGTCTCTAATCTGATACTACAGCAACATATACACTTACATAGCGGTGGTAGCTAGCAGTCAACTCTATAACAGTATTTGCTCCTGCCCACTATATATAGCTAATGTCTGCTCCTGCCAACTATATATAGCTAATGTCTGCTCCTGCCCACTATATAGCTAATGTCTGCTCCTGCCCACTATATATAGCTAATGTCTGCTCCTGCCAACTATATATAGCTAATGTCTATATAGAAATATTAGGTTAGAGTCATTCACAGGTGCTTGTATTGTCGAAACTCTGGCTCCTGTCCACTATATATAGCTAATGTCTGCTCCTGCCCACTATATATAGCTAATGTCTGCTCCTGCCCACTATGTATAGCTAATGTCTGCTCCTGCCCACTATATATAGCTAATGTCTGCTCCTGCCCACTATATATATAGCTAATGTCTGCTCCTGCCCACTATATATAGCTAATGTCTGCCCCTGCCCACTATATATAGCTAATGTCTGCTCCTGCCCACTATATATAGCTAATGTCTGCTCCTGCCCACTATATATAGCTAATGTCTGCTCCTGCCCACTATATATAGCTAATGTCTGCTCCTGTCCACTATATATAGCTAATGTCTGCTCCTGCCCACTATATATAGCTAATGTCTGCTCCTGTCCACTATATATAGCTAATGTCTGCTCCTGCCCACTATATATAGCTAATGTCTGCTCCTGCCCACTATGTATAGCTAATGTCTTCTCCTGCCCACTATATATAGCTAATGTCTGCTCCTGCCCACTATATATAGCTAGTGTCTGCTCCTGCCCACTATGTATAGCTAATGTCTGCTCCTGCCCACTATATATAGCTAATGTCTGCTCCTGCCCACTATATATAGCTAATGTCTGCTCCTGCCCACTATATATAGCTAATGTCTGCTCCTGCCCACTATATATAGCTAATGTCTGCTCCTGTCCACTATATATAGCTAATGTCTGCTCCTGCCCACTATATATAGCTAATGTCTGCTCCTGTCCACTATATATAGCTAATGTCTGCTCCTGCCCACTATATATAGCTAATGTCTGCTCCTGCCCACTATGTATAGCTAATGTCTTCTCCTGCCCACTATATATAGCTAATGTCTGCTCCTGCCCACTTTATATAGCTAATGTCTGCTCCTGCCCACTATGTATAGCTAATGTCTGCTCCTGCCCACTATATATAGCTAATGTCTGCTCCTGCCCACTATATATAGCTAATGTCTGCTCCTGCCCACTATATATAGCTAATGTCTGCTCCTGTCCACTATATATAGCTAATGTCTGCTCCTGCCCACTATATATAGCTAATGTCTGCTCCTGCCCACTATGTATAGCTAATGTCTGCTCCTGCCCACTATATATAGCTAATGTCTGCTCCTGCCCACTATATATAGCTAATGTCTGCTCCTGCCAACTAAAAATAGCTAATGTCTGCTCCTGCCCACTATATATAGCTAATGTCTGCTCCTGCCCACTATATATAGCTAATGTCTGCTCCTGCCCACTATATATAGCTAATGTCTGCTCCTGCCCACTATATATATAGCTAATGTCTGCTCCTGTCCACTATATATAGCTAATGTCTGCTCCTGCCCACTATATATAGCTAATGTCTGCTCCTGTCCACTATATATAGCTAATGTCTGCTCCTGCCCATCATATATAGCTAATGTCTGCTCCTGCCCACTATGTATAGCTAATGTCTGCTCCTGCCCACTATATATAGCTAATGTCTGCTCCTGCCCACTATATATAGCTAATGTCTGCCCCTGTCCACTATATATAGCTAATGTCTGCTCCTGCCCACTATATATAGCTAATGTCTGCTCCTGCCCACTATGTATAGCTAATGTCTGCTCCTGCCCACTATATATAGCTAATGTCTGCTCCTGCCCACTATGTATAGCTAATGTCTGCTCCTGCCCACTATATATAGCTAATGTCTGCTCCTGTCCACTATATATAGCTAATGTCTGCTCCTGTCAAGAAATGTCATGGGAACGACCCGAGAGGGGCTTGTATTGTCGAAATACTAGCAATTACAAAACTTATGAAGTCGACGATCCAGCCCCATATACTATAAAAAAAATCGCTTGTGTTCCGACAATACAAGCACCTGTGAATGACTCTAACCTAATATTTCACCAACATAAACATTTAAAGAAAGGTCAATTCAAGCTCAGAATCAAGTCTTTAGCAATCATTAATGTCTGTCCCTGTCGACTTATTTCTTGAGAATGTCCTTAATCTAATATTTCACCAACATGAACACTTGAAACGTCAATAAACGATCAAAATCAACCTTGTGACACTGTTCGGACCTGCTCAATAAGGGCCTGCTCGTTTTGCTTCAAACCGGCTGATAGCCGGTGCGCACGATCACGTGACCGGCTAAGCCGGCTCGCTGACCGAAACGAATGCACCGGGCGAAAGTCAAGATGGTGGACAAAACTATCGTGATCGTTTGGCATATCATTATAAAGCAAGCCAGCGATGACGAGGAGAACTTTTTATTCAAAAATGTATTTGTTCTTGAATCGACGTAATATGTTTTCAAAAAGCCAATATATAATTTAGTCAATTTTTGCTTTATGTCAATAAGGTAGATGTATAAGATTGCATTTGCATTTTCCGTTGATAACAATTTATTTTGTTAGTTGAATTCTATAATTTTATTCTGGTATTATTTCGTGTTGTATTTTTCTATACTGACAGTTTGTCAATAACATTGAATTTGGTATCTCTCTTTAATGACTTGTGTCCTTTTTATGAGTCATAACTTCACATATTTTATTAAATATAGATAGAAATTATACCAGAGTTTAAACCAGAGTGCATTCAAAGATATTTGAAAGCATAGACTTATTTCTTCCAATTACATTAGAAAAATGTAAGATATATGATAAAAACGAAATGTTACAGTCTGTTTATGAGTTACTTTACGAATATTTTATAAGTGTAACATAATATTTTTAAAATCCTGTGTAAAATCATTTTGTTCATGGATAACTTATTTTTTGCTCTATTCACGAATAAAATGTCATTGGTTTTGTACCAGTACAACTCATACATACAACAAATATTCCTTTTGTCCTTCGATTTTATAGGTTGCGCGAATTCTAAAATTAGTTATGAAATAATCATTTCAAGGTCCATTGTCACTTTTTTGGGCTAGAAGGACTTGTATTACAATAACAATGATCATGGATAAGAATTTTGCTGATCTTTTAGCCATTTATTGGCATGTACATACACAAGTTGTGAAAAAAATTTAAAACGTTGTTACGGCGCTACTCTTCAAGGGTAATATTTCCTATTGTATGCTGTAAATAGTTCTTTTCATTATCAAAATAGATAGACAAGATCACAATAAAGAGATTGAATACTCAAAAGACTTTTTCAGAAATATATAACTAATCTTAAAATGACCCAAACCAAAAAAATCACTGAATTTTTTTTTAAAATATAAAAAATTAAGACGGTGAGTGTTTTATCAACCCAAGTTCCTTTCTTTAAAAAAATGTGTTTGAAAATCAAACTCTTATGTTGTTATTGCAACTTCACTCTATATCCACACACAATTTGGTTGAAAATTTCCTAATTTAAAAAGAATGACTGGTTATCGCTGTCTCAGGTTCTTCCATATCAAACTGGACAAATGAATATTAGTTTAAACCAAACTTTTCAAAGCTTTTGATATGTTTACAACTCTGGGAAATTTAGTAAATTTGGTTTGCACGATGTTGTAATTCACGATACTGATCATGCGCCGCCATCTTGAACCGCCTTCAGCCGCTCAAACGAGACCGGCTGATTCGGCTGTCAGCCGGCGGGCTCAGCCGGTACAGCCGCTGCGAAACGAATACCTGAGCCGCCGGAAATCCTTTAGACCGGCTAGCCGGCTACTCAGCCGCCAAGCAAATCGAGCAGGCCTTAAATGTCTGCTATTGCTCACGTATTTTCTTGCTCCTACCTGCTATTGTTGATCCTGTCACCTAAGGCATCACCCAATACTTTCTTTAGCATGCCAGAACTTCACCAACATATAATACTTAAAATAAAAGTAAAAGCTCAATATCAACCGCGTTGTTTGCTCCTGGTGACTAATATCTACTCCTGTCCACTAATGTCTACTCCTGTCCGCTAATGTTTACTCCTGTCCACTTATATCTACACCTGTCCATTAATGTCTACTCCTGTCTACTAATGTTTCCCCCTGTCCACTACTAACTACTCCTGTCCACTAATGTTTGCCCCTGTCCACTTATATCTACTCCTGTCCACTAATATCTTCTCCTGTCCACTAATGTCTACTCCTGTCAACTAATATCGACTCCTGTCAACTAATATCGACTCCTGTCCGCTAAAATCGACTCCTGTCCGCTAATATCGACTCCTGTCCACTAATATCGACTCCTGTCCACTAATGTCGACTCCTGTCAACTAATATCTACTCCTGTCCACTAATATCTACTCCTGTCCACTAATATCTACTTCTGTCCACTAATATCTACTTCTGTCCACTAATATCGACTCCTGTCCACTAATATCGATTCCTTTCCACTTATATCGATTCCTTTCCACTAATATCTACTCCTGTCAACTAATATATTCTCCTGTCCACTAATATCGACTCCTGTCAACTAATATCGACTCCTGTCCACTAATATCGACTCCTGTCCACTAATGTCTACTCCTGTCCACTAATATCGACTCCTGTCAACTAATATCGACTCCTGTCCACTAATATCGACTCCTGTCCACTAATGTCGACTCCTGTCAACTAATATCTACTCCTGTCCACTAATATCTACTCCTGTCCACTAATGTCGACTCCTGTCCACTAATGTCGACTCCTGTCCACTAATATCTACTCCTGTCCACTAATATCTACTCCTGTCCACTAATATCTACTCCTGTCCACTAATATCTACTCCTTTCCACTAATATCTACTCCTGTCCGCTAATATCTACTCCTGTCCACTAATATCGACTCCTGTCCACTAATATCTACTCCTGTCCACTAATATCGACTCCTGTCAACTAATATCTACTCCTGTCCGCTAATATCGACTCCTGTCCACTAATATCGACTCCTGTCCACTAATGCCTACTCCTGTCCACTAATATCGACTCCTGTCAACTAATATCGACTCCTGTCCACTAATATCTACTCCTGTCCGCTAATATCTACTCCTGTCCACTAATATCTACTCCTGTCCACTAATATCGATTCCTTTCCACTAATATCTACTCCGGTCCACTAATATCTACTCCTGTCCACTAATATCTACTCCTGTCCGCTAATATCGACTCCTGTCCACTAATATCTACTCCTGTCCACCAATATCGATTCCTTTCCACTAATGTCTACTCCTGTCCACTAATATCGACTCCTTTCCACTAATGTCTACTCCTGTCCACTAATAACGATTCCTTTCCACTAATATCTACTCCTGTCCGCTAATATCTTCTCCTGTCAACTAATATCTACTCCTGTCCACTAATATCTACTCCTGGTGACTAATATCTACTCCTGTCCACTAATATCTACTCCTGTCAACTAATATCTACTCCTGTCCACTAATATCTACTCCTGTCCACTAATATCGATTCCTTTCCACTAATATCTACTCCTGTCCGCTAATATCTTCTCCTGTCAACTAATATCTACTCCTGTCCACTAATATCTACTCCTGTCCACTAATATCTACTCCTGTCCACTAATATCTACTCCTGTTCACTAATATCTACTCCTGTCCACTAATATCTACTCCTGCCCACTAATATATACTCCTGTCCGCTAAAATCTACCCCTTTCCACTAATATCTACTCCTGTCAACTAATATCTACTCCTGTCCACTAATATCTACTCCTGTCCACTAATATCTTCTCCTGTTCACCAATATCGATTCCTTTCCACTAATGTCTACTCCTGTCCACTAATATCGACTCCTTTCCACTAATATCGACTCCTGTCCACTAATATCTACTCCTGTCCACTAATATCGACTCCTTTCCACTAATATCTACTCCTGTCCACTAATATCTACTCCTGTTCACTAATATCTACTCCTGTCCACTAATATCTACTCCTGCCCACTAATATCTACTCCTGTCCGCTAAAATCTACCCCTGTCAACTAATGTCGACTCCTGTCCACTAATATCGATTCCTTTCCACTAATATCTACTCCTGTCCACTAATATCGACTCCTTTCCACTAATATCTACTCCTGTCCGCTAATATCTACTCCTGTCCGCTAATATCTACTCCTGTCCACTAATATCTACTCCTGTCCGCTAATATCTACTCCTGTCAACTAATGTCGACTCCTGTCCACTAATATCGATTCCTTTCCACTAATATCTACTCCTGTTCGCTAATATCTACTCCTGTCCGCTAATATTCACTTTTTTTTATGCCCTCCCGTCCTGCAGACATGCAGAAATGCAGACTCACGTGCAGGTTGCTCGTCTATCCAGGTGGAATCACAACAACAATGGCGCTGCCAGAACAACCGATCACATTGTTGAAGGATGTCGTGCAAACATGAATAAGAAGGAACATTCCCATCTTGACCGGTTTAAATTAATCAACGTCATCGAAAAAGACCAATCCACTAATGACATCGACAAAGGAAATCAAGGCGCTATTATGTCAGACACCGCCGAAGCTTCTGATAGTTAAGGTTAACAAATGAAAGCAATGGCATGTATTTGTAGAAAATCAAAATGAGCTTTTCATGAATACAGCTTAAAGAGACACCGAGTATGTTAGTGTTTCAAATTCCACAATATTTTTGTAAAACCTACTTATGATATCAATCGCTAGGGTTATCTTTTATCTACAACGTGGCATATATTATAATTTTCACATCACGATAATCCAATGATATTTGGTTTAAAAAAAACCCATTCGTTCGATTAACTCACGTCAAATGAATATGACGTCATGTAAACATACTTTCCTTATTGGATAAAACTACCATTCAGCAACAAGCGTTTCCGAGGCACCAAGGCTTGTTAATTTCATAAGTCGCCATAGCAACCCACGAAAAGCTCCTGCTTCTCGACTATTTTCGTCCCATTACTGAATGTGTCGATTATTGTATTAAGATGTTTCTAAATTAGAAATACTTGCCACTTACATAGTGAAGAAATATAAAATGGTTATATTTGGGATAACACTACCTTCAATAGTACAAATTCTTGTACTTTTTCGGGCCATGCGGGATTCGGACCACGCCTTCAGAGTAAGGCAACTATCGCCAGTATTGACTGTACCAACAGCGTATATAGTTTTCATGACTTCCTGTATTTCTTTTAGCTTAGATTTAGATTTCTAATTTCAGATTCAGTCGTGACTTCAATAAACAAAATTAAATACATACGTGACTTCAAATTTCAGAAAAATATATTTGAATTAAATAATGTTGATTTATCCTTAAAAGTTAATGTGCATTCATTGGTGGTTTCAGTTTCTTAAAATGTCACTTGATGCCTGTTGTGAATCAATTCAAGTCCTGATTTCAAAGACAACAATTTCAATCTACTCCACCCACATACACTCTGTCATTGCTCCAATGCAATCACAACTTCCCAAACTAGGGCATAACTCTTGCCAGTCCTCATTACTGGCTGATTTAGGCCTTGCAGTATTTCCTTAAGAAATCTGTGCTCAGAAATCCAGGCCCTATATGCATTTCTGGTGCAGCGATTCACTATCTAGGCAGAACAAAGAGAGGGAAATGTCGCAAGGCTTAAATCAGCCAGTAATGCAGACTGGCAAGAGTTAAGCCTTGCGTTTGGAATTTGATACAATCACAGTTGATGGTGTGTGTCAGCTCCACCCCATACAGTCTAGATGTTTAACTTGCTGCACTACACTCTATTCTATGCCGCATGTTATATTAAATATTTTGAATGAATTTGATACTGATTCATTGAATTATCAACAAACACAAACAATATTCAAACTTGTAGAAAAGTCAACACTTTTAAGCTTAAAGTATACCTAATCCTAAGATTTTTATATTATTAACAAGTAGGAAAATTGATGATACAAACATAAATTGTTCAGAAAATATGCTCAGTTGCTTGATATATGTAGTTTGTACCTTTAACATTTCTGATTATTGATTTAAAACTACTAGTTTTCAACAATTATATTCTTCATGTTGCGAACAAAACCAAAATGGCAATTGTCAAGATATATTTCCTTTTCACATATTTCATGAGATGTTTAATTTCCAGGCAGGATTGCTGCAAACACCTCAAATATTCTTTTTTTGTTCAGATCTCACGTGTTACAAATATAAAAAAAATAAAATTATTTATCAGAAGATATTTTTTTTAAATTTCTAATGAAAACAATATGTCTGCATGCATGCTGTCTGTAATTATGCTATATTTATAATATATAATATGTGTTTAAAGAAAAGTGCACATACAATATTATGTCTATAAACCAATTGCATGCTGTGTGTCAGTGCAACATGTAGTATGAATTATGGATATTATGAACCTGTTAAAAATGGTTTGCTTTCATTGACGGTGCGTAGCATCCAATTCTTATTGGTAATACAATGTAGGTATCACATGTCAAAACGTTACCACAATTAGAATTTGGACCCAGAGGGAATATGCAAACATAAACATAATTGATAAAGATTATAAAATACTTCTTTGACCCTTATTATTTGGATTACCTGAATTAGAAATTAATTAGGTAATTGTATCCCTGATTTCTGCCTTTGGTTGATGAGGAAATATTTCAAATGTAAATGTGACATGAGATGGAATTAATGAATCAGAATTAACATTATGTGACCTGGTAAAATGTTAATAACATGACAGAATTCAAATAAATAACTGAATAACATATTTTTGCATCGTGTCTACTTTGTAATTTTCAGCATTAATAAAGGTGTATTTGTAAATGTTTGTGGCCTGAAACATGTTATATGTTAGTGCTGTATTTCTTATTTGATATATCGGTTTGTTTTAATATTGTTTATATTAACCGCTGATATTCTAAGAAGGTTCCCTTTTATTTGTATTTTTTGTTTGAATTTTCAAAACTTACAAAGTCATTGTCGTCACATATATAGAAAAGGGAGTGTCCTGATTGGTTGCTATTGAATCTAGTTTGTGTTTTTTACATCAGACATATTCGAAGGACGTATGCTAATGAGCAAGACCCTTAATATAAGAGTAAAATGCCAATCTATGAAGTCACTCGATCGACTTGGCCGCTGAAGAATTAGTTTTCATTGGTTTAGAAGCAGTGATAGAGGATGAAGTTCAGCTTTCCTCCACTAGAGGACTATGCTTCTGCTCTCGATTTCAAACGTAAAACAACAGAGGGTAGGATCGGAAATCTGAAGGGAGTAACATCTGTGGGAAGAGAATGCAGTTAAAAAGTCGACCCCATTAGAGACTAGTTTGAGGAGATGCTTAAAAGTAAAAAAAGTTTGAAGTTTGTTCAAGTTTCTTATACTTTCTTTTCAATGAGTAAATATTTAAAGCGTTATTATCAACCTACTAGCCATATAACGTGATACTTGAAACGACCTTTCTAAACAGTATCACCCGATGCTAGGGACTTGCAACACTGTGAATCCCTCCAGGCGGGTTTACACAGACAATTGTAAACCCTATTAGGGGGGAATTCAATGAATATAAACCTGACATACTTGCTTAGATGACGGCTTGAAAGTAAAGATCTGAAGAAACGATTTTAGACTATTTTGAAAAAATTCTTAAATATAGTGCATTATGAACCGCAAATGTTTTGACGAAAGTGCGTCTCGAACCTGTACCCAGTAAGACCAGACGTTCGTGATCCAACGCCTTAGACTACTGCGCCAACAAGACAGATGGAAGACAATGGTAAAGAAGAACCTTATACAGAAAAAATGCCGTACTGGGATTTAGACAGTAAACAAGGATTTTACGAACGACTCTATATATAATCCGGGGTTTTCGATAACGCGATAAGAAAGCGACTTTTTCACTTAAAAACGTTTCATAATATGGAGAAACCATTCTACCTCGGATATGGTAAGGTTGTAGACCCTGACAGTCAGGAAAAAACCTCGGATGCTTCGCCTTCTCGGGTTTTTCCTTCCTATCAGGGTCCACAACCTTACCATATCATCATGTTTTCTCCTTATAATAAAACATTCTATATCAATTATCTTAGGCCTCCGTCTTGATAATTTATGCTTATACATGTAGTTGATCTCTTAATTTTTTTTTTCCACAAAAAAACTGTAGATTATTTCAATGAGTTCTTTAATGAATGTCTTAGGTGGACTGGGTAGAGAAGAGAAGATATGTACTAAGGTTGAAGTGTTAAATATTTTCTATGCGAACAAGCGAGTAGTCTGTTGAAATTTTCTAGGTGTTTTCTGGTGTTGATCACCCATAAATCACTTAATGAAGCATTCAGTATGATTCCTAAAATGTCCATTGAAATACTTTAGTTGGAAGTAGCAGATATAATATAGTGTATTCGAAGGAGAGTTTTGATTGAATTATGTTGAATAATCAGCATGTTTTAGTTTGTTTTGTATCAGTAAATAATCTGGTAGGTATCGTTTCATATACACTGAATACAACTATTTTCAACTCATTTATTTCAAGACGTTAGTTGGAACGGGGGATTGACAAATAGGGTTACAAGTATACATATAAGTAATTTATTATTGATATACTTCATGTGATATTCGTCCATGATTGTGATTTCAACAAATTTGATACAACATTTCATAGAGAAAGTAGTAGTTTACCGAGTTACTAATTACCAATAATCCAATTTAAATGCTACTGAATGTGTTCTTTGAATGCATAAGAGAGGTAATATTGTGACATCGATTTCCTGGAAGAGGTGTGCATGATTTGTAGAAATAACATGGTAAACTCAGGTTTCATTTAACGTTTGTTTATTTGTTGCTGTCACGTTTGATATCAATAACAAAGTATATCCATATCATATGTGTAAGTAACATTGTGTATTCAATATAAAAGGTTACCAATTTTCAAATTTGTCTATCAAAATATTTTATATACGATGTAATGTAATGCAAACCATCTTCACTTGTTATGCGTACCCTAGGGACTAAAGGCCCCTTTACACAGAGCCACGTCCTTCGTACGACCATTGAGCGACCAAACAAATTGACAGGACGCTCAATGGTCGGCTGATTTCACGAAATCCGTTTCTGTGTAAATGCTCCTGCGATCTTAGTGCGTCCTTTGTACGACATAAAATGCAAATAACGGTAATTTCCATGACAATCTTCACACTGCCTTCGCTGGGCGTTCACTGTGCAACCCTAGCAACATTTCGCATCAAGGGCGATCCCCGTACAACCCGTCAGCCACCTCTGCGCATTCGCTGTGCCTCCATTGACGACTATGGCGACAGTTGGCAACACTTCTGCCTCCTCTGCGATACCTGAACAATCGTTCAATGATAACTGGGAGAATTCGGCAACCTGGATAGACTAGGGTATATAATAAGCTGCATTAGACTTAATTGTTTCAGTCATATTCCAACAGTCAAAAACAAACAACCAATTAGCTTTTGCAGCTGCAATAAATAAAAATAAAAATATAATAATAATATAAATATACAAAAATACATGAAATTAATAAATCCACTGGTAAACATACGAATGAAACAGGTCTTCATGATTCAAATGGGTTAAATTTAAGTTTATGAAACATTTTCTGTTCATACTTCTGAAAATCATGCCTTGTAAAAACTAGTCTCTATTTAAAATCTTCTTAACGGGGAGATAAAAAAGTAAAAAGAGAATAAAATGGGGATTTTTGGCTTGTTTTACGATGTCCTATTTTCGGTATTTCTTAATTTTGTAAAAAAAATAACCAAAAATTCTCGACAAAAAAAAGCTATTCCAATAATAAATGAATGAATAAAGATCAGTATCAAACTCGAATGAATGAAATTGTGCGTACTTCTTTACAAAACTTGTTTTATGATCTAAGACATTTAAAATCGACTTTATCCGACAGCAGTATTCCGTTCATATTGTTAAATATGTGATGGCGTTTCTTTACAAGTGAGTTTATACATCTTTATTTGCTTGACTTTTCTGTTGTCTTGTTCCTTTTTGGTGCCATAGTCTTATCAAATATTTGCCAACAGAAACAAGGAAACATGTGAGAATCGATCATCTATTTTTTGGAGAATTTACAAGGACGCTCACAGAAGGCTGTGTGAATGCAGAAAGAAGGCACAACAGTCGTCATGATCGCACAAAGGTTGTCGTGGTCGCTGCATGAAGGCAGAACGGTCGTGATATAAACGGCTCTGATTGTCCAAAGGACGCAATAGGAAGGCACAAGGGAGGCAGAGGCATGCCCAACGTTAGCGAGTTTCTTACATGGCGATCATTGAGCGTCCTTTGCGACCTTAGAACGTCCATTGTACGACCTTTCTGCGTTATGGGAGCGACCCTTGAGCGACCAGAATCGTCGGCGACCCCTCTGCGGAAGTTTTGAGCATGTTCAAAATTTGTTGGCGTCCTCCGCGTTCTTTGCGATCAATCCCGATGTCTCAACATCCCTTGTGCCACCTCCTTACGACCTTAGCAACCATTCTGCCTCCCTTGAGCGTCCAACAACGATCTGTTATTTTTTTTGGTCGCACAGAGGACGCAAAACAGTCTTTATGTCTGTGTAAAGGGGCCTTTAGGGGACGTATAACATTACAGCTAGTTTTAACAAGATTGGTATAAATACATGAACTAGATTGGTCAACAAACTCAGTTAAATTTACATGAATATTGCTCCATTGTACAAGCACACATATACATTATGATGATACAAATTCATAGACAAAGAACAAGATGATGATGGTGTGTGTTGAAACACGTGTTTGTCGTCAGATTTGACAAACAAGAACAACGAACAAGGTCGAATGAAAGAATTATGTTACCAGATGCAACTAATACACATCTCGTAAATAAAAACGAAATGTATTGGAAACAACGCTGACAACTGACGCTGACAAATACAAATTCTCAGTTTCATAAATTGCCGCCTCAAGCTTGATTGTAGTGATCTAAATGCACACAAATATAATCGACATATATCCGAAACATCCAGGTGTTCAAGTGGTCACCCTAATGAAGATGTAATTCATTATCTGTTTATCTGCCGGAACTATCAAAATCTAAGAACAAGTATGCAGTTTACAATCAAGGATTCGACCTAACGACAATTTTATACGTTAACGGTTACTTTAGTAACTTGACTAACATTAACATTCTCAAATCCTTACATCAGTTTATCAACCAAAGTAACCGATTTTCGTGATATCTCAATAATCTGAACTACATGTATTTTGAAACTAATCTGTTTTATCTATAGCTGCAGGCAACCGTATCACTAGCCATGACCAACATCAATTGATTTGTATTACGTACTCGTTAGTTTATGACTTACAAAGATTTTGTTTTGTCTAGTTTTGAATAAGTATTTGTATCATATTTTCTACCTTGTTTTCTGTGTGACCAGTTTTATAATCTATGTACTGGAGCGGCGTTCAAATAAGCCTTAAGGCTTGTTCGCCAATCCAGATTTCTTCTTCGGAAATAAAAATATGTTTAAACCAAATTTTCAGTTTAGCGTATCAAATGATTTGTTCTTCCAGATAAAAGGTGAGAAATGTGGTTACAGCAAATTAGGTTAGGAAATGAATCTGATAAAAGTCAATAAGGTGTGAAGGAAGTAATGTGTTTACAGATAATGTGTTTACTGAAGCAAAAATAACTATTTTAGAATTGCTTGTCATGTTGTTCAAGTGGTGTTCTCTATCGTTTGTATTTCTATAACATCTGTATTATATCTATCATTTGTATATGTAGATTTTGTATGTGGGCCGGAGGCCTTAAATACAATAAACACTTTTGACTTGACAGATAACAAGTTCACTAGACAGGTTCAATTATATAACAAATGGCATGTCAATGAGCGGCATGTCAATTTTCATGTTAATTGTCAAACGTCCGTTCTTGGTGACACAAAGTAGATTGTGATTAGAAATACACATCAATGCGACATTCAGTCTAGATATTATCAGCCAATGAAAGTTAGGAACATATATTCGACCAATGGAATTTAGGAATAGGAGGTTAGCTGTGTGTTTTCTTTTGCGATATCAATCGTTTGAAGAAAACATACCGTTGTACAATTACTCAGGGTATACGACGATGAACATGGATTATCAAGCTCATGATGAGAACAGGTTCATTATTGTAATCACACATTCGACACATTGTAGATTGCTATTCGCATCCGAAATACATGAAAAATCATCACAATAGCATTTTTGTTATATTCACAATTAATTCTATGTAGATATACGTCGTATGTATGTTTTCTTGGAGAGCAATACATAAGTCCATGGCAGGTTTGCCGATCCACTTTTTTGTATCGTGATAAAAACCATTACATTGTAAAACTGTTAAGGTACTTGTTTCGATTAAAAGACATATTCGCAATCGAGGACACTCTTTAATGTTTGGACTATCCCCGACCCACCCCAACGGTTTCATAGCCACAGTATATCAAAATACACCAGGATTGCCCCTTATAACGTTATATCAATTGAATTCATATTATTTACAATACCATGAACAGTCCACTCAATCTTCCTAAAACTTCTGCAACAAACTGCTTTTTTTCTGCAAAACCGGTCTAATTTATCAAGCAACTATGAAACTATGTCAAAGTTGTCCTTACAATGACCTAAAACAACCCCAAAACAACCATATTAACAAGCATTACTGCAAAGTTTATTATCATTATGAGAATGTAAATGCATTGTTCACATTTGAATACTTTTATACAAATATGTAAGTACATTGTTAACATAGCCCTCACATAATCCAGTGAATGAACATTTTATTACTCATTCATTTTAATGCATTTTAATATTATTTCTAAACAACTCGAATGAATACATAAGCTGGTAAATATGAACACAATGTAAACGATGCTTAGTTGGTTAATATGAACACAATGTTAACAATGCTTAGCTGGTTAATATGAACACAATGTAAACAATGCTTAGCTGGTTAATATGAACACAATGTAAACAATGCTTAGCTGGTTAATATGAACACAATGTAAACAATGCTTAGCTGTTTAATATGAACACAATGTAAACAATGCTTAGCTGGTTGATATGAACACAATGTAAACAATGCTTAGCTGGTTAATATGAACACAATGTAACAATGCTTAGCTGGTTGATATGAACACAATGTAAACAATGCTTAGCTGGTTGATATGAACACAATGTAAACAATGCTTAGCTGGTTAATATGAACACAATGTAAACAATGCTTAGCTGGTTAATATGAACACAATGTAAACAATGCTTAGCTGGTTAATATGAACACAATGTAAACAATGCTTAGCTGGTTGATATTAACACAATGTAAACAATGCTTAGCTGGTTGATATGAACACAATGCAAACAATGCTTAGCTGGTTGATATGAACACAATGAAAACAATGCTTAGCTGGTTAATATGACTACAATGTAAGCAATGCTTAGCTGGTTGATATGAACACAATGTAAACAATGCTTAGCTGATTAATATGAACACAATGTAAACAGTGCATAAACAAACTTACATTGGAGTTATACAAACATTGGAATCAGAAGAATTATAATATTTTCAAGAGATACGCAAAAAATACACCTACATATGATTACTCATATGGGAATATGTGAATGCATTTTCTTACATAAACAAAAATCAAGTTTACATTTTAGGATTGATGTCCACAACAGCACCACGTTATCAAATGTCACTCTTGCAATGATGAGTCAGAACATTTTTGTGAAAAGATGAATGGTTATTCTCTCTAGCCAACATCAAACAACTTTGTTACTATTAATATCAATCTATATTTCCTCGGGCACACTATTTAAGGTGGGTGTTTCATTGTAAATTTGACTTATACAGTTTAATAAACTGCTTTTTTATGTTATTAGTTATTTAAATACCTATCTGTTGATGAGACCTACTATGCCTCGCCTCCTCAGACAGGGTGCTAATTCAACCTTAACACAGACGAAACTTCGAAAAGAAGAACAGGAATGGTAAAATCCCTACCCTATGGCAGTCACTCGGTGGTTTCGTGACGTCACTCCAATGAGCCTTCACTCTCCTCTCAGTTGCTGTGCTTTTGAGACGCACTTGTATCGCTTTCGAGTTTTTGTTTTTTAGTGTCTTTTTGCATGTGCAGACCGAATCGCTCAGTTTACTCACCTTTCTCGTTGGCCTGGTTGGTTAATGACTCTTCGTCCCTTACCTTGCGACAGTCATCCCTCCCTAGTGTTTTGCTTTGGCTTACGATAGTTTTCGTTGTTCACTATCGGAAGATTTTCAACTCAACTCTCACTAGTGGTTTGACTTTCGGACACTCCGATAGTGGACCCTCCCACAGTCGGACACTCCGCTATGTTCCATTGTCTCGCTATGGGACGACACTTACTTCAGTGTGTTTCGTCCGTCTGTCACTTTGTGAGTCAACTTCACCTCTCACCTGTGGTTCGGCTTAAGGATCCTCCGATAGCTTCCGTGGTCTCGCTATCGGACGTCTCTCACTTAGTACTTGTGCTCAGTGGGTCGTGTTCCCCTCTCACTAGTGAGTCATCCTCTTGTTTCTGACATTTGCTATCTGACGGCCCCCGTTATGGCGCATCTACACCCTCCGCTATTGAGTTGTCATTCTACATTCCTCATCAGAATGATCTTGCTCTAACGCGTTGTGTTCGTCTCTCGCTTGGTGAACCGCCTTCGTCTCTCACTATTGAATAGCCTTCGTCCTCCGCTTCCAACATTCACTATAGGGTCAGTTCGAGTAACTAGCTAACTCACATGGCTCGTCTGAGTGACAGGTGGTTTGTCAACATCTCAACCCTTCTGACCTACGCCCCTCTCAAGTTAGTTCCTCTTTGCCTTCTGATAGCTTTCAAGTTCGCTATCGGACGACACTCACTTTAGGGTGGTTCTTCCTTCTCTCACTTAGTGAGTTGTTTTCACCTCTCACTAGTGAATCGTCCTTTGAGTCTATCACAAGTCACCGCTCACTTGTCTCTCACTAAGCGTGTTTCGTCCGTCCCGCGCACGGCGAGTTGTCTTGACCTCTCACTATTGAGTAGCCTCCATTAGCTTCCAACATTTGATTTCAGACGGTTCCCTATAGCATGGCTCCATCCTGCGCTAGTGAGTTGTGTAATGAGGTTTGCTATCAGACGGTTCTCACTATAAAACGTTGCGCCTGTCTCTCACTTGTTGAACTGTTTTTCATCGCTTACAAGTGAGTTGCCTTCCGACCTCCATTAGCTTACGACTGTCACTACCAGTCGGCTCTCCCTATAACACATTTTCCCTTGGCCTTATCCTCTGTTGGCGAGTCACCTTACACCATTCTTAGTGTACGCCTCTCGTCTCTTGACTTACATGTAGGCTTTCACCATTCATCCGTTGCGCTGCCATGTTCATAGCCTTTTGCAGTAACTGTGGAGGCCAGAAGTCAGTGCAGAGTGATCCTCTTTTCCTTTGCAGAAATGTGAGCCCATGTGCGATAAGGACCTTTGTCGCTGTTGTACATAGGTCCCTGAGGGACCAAGCATATGTAGCTAAGCATGCCACCTTATCTGGCGACTTAATGCTGAGGGTTTGAGGTCTGCCAGTCATGCCTGTGCTTGCTTCCCTCGGCTTCTGTCTGTCAAGCCTCTGGGCCTGACACCACCCCAGACCACTCGAGTTAATCTTCGAAGGGGTTTGTAGACCTGTTTGTAGACGCTTCCACTCAGGGGTGGGTTGCTTATCTCGGTAACAACAGGTAGCAGTGATTTGGACCCAATCAGAGAGGGGCTTACTCATTAGTGTCCTCGATCGAGGTGGATGTGATCTGCGGTTCAGCATGGGTAGGTCTGTTAACAAGGCCATCAACTGCTAGTCCTTTCTGAAGGTTCAGCTGCTGCTTGGTCGATCAACAAGCAGGGCTTCACCAGGGCCATGAGTCTGCGGCAAGCCTTGTTCCGTCCCGATGCACCTGCTCCAATTGAGTGGCAACTGAATCCGCGAGTGTTCAGGGCGTTTTGTCTCCATTTCAGCTGCTGATCTTTCACTCACCAGGACCAGACCCACTAGCGATGGGCTTGGGAGCACTTAAGCTCTACGGCCTATTGCAATACTCTCCCAGGTGGCAGCCAAGATCTGGACCACCAGCGTCCTTGAGTCTTTTTCTGGTCGCCCCCTAGTAGCCAGGCCAGTCATGGTCTGTGCCGCTCCGGCAACTCTGACTATGGGAACCCATCCCCTTGTGAGAGGAACTGCTCCTCAGCAGCCCAAGCGGAAGGCTGGAAACACGAGAACCACGAGAAGAGAATTGTTCTGCCTTCATGCTCGGCTCGTGATTAGACATCTTCACAACGTCACGGGCGTAACGAAAAGATTTTCAAATCATCTCCCTCCGCCCTTGACTTCACGGCCCGCTTTTTCTGCGCTAACACTTTAGCGTACTGCAGGCTAATCGGATAGGCCAATCAGAAGAAAGCTTGCAATATGAACTTCTGATGTCAACAGCAAAGGCGTTTGCATTGATACATTGCCGCTAGGCCTACTAAACGAAAAAATATTTTGAACAGTTTAATTCAAGCATTTACTTTACAATCTCAAATCGTGTGCTAAAATCCCAATCATAATGAAATTGTCCGAGTAGACAAAGTCAATGCTTTACGCTTGAATGTAATAGACTTGATCTATATTAAGACTGGAAAACACCTTTTCTAATTTGTCGAATTTCTCCGCTAATTTTGGGTCGCAAACTGTAGCATACTTTTTTACAGTATTTTGATCAGTCCAGGACTTGTATAAACTTTCAATTGATGCAATAAAATAATTACAATTCGCTTTCATAAACCTGTAATCGATAATAAAAACGTTGAAGTGGACAGCTTCAAAAGCCATAAAGTTGGCACATGGAGTGGACGCACTGTTACGATGTTACTGTATAATGACTGCCAAACTGGATACATTCATGCAGCTGGAAGTTGAGTGATTCAATTTAGTTGGTTGTCATAGTTTTTAAAAAGTCATATGAGCTAAAAAATAATTAGCACATGTTATTCACTCCGAAATCGAAGAAATCAAGTGTTGAGTTTGAATTAAACTAGCATGAATGATTTCACACTATTTTTTTACATAATACCAAATAACGCGTGTGGCATCATGGTATTTCGATTAAACAATCTCAATTATTTAATACTGAACTACATACCGAAAATACAGGTTGTATAACGTTTGATAAACTCTTACTAACTCTTATTTATAAATGTTACAATTTTTAAATAAGCACGTTATACTAATTGAAATATTCTTATTCGTTGTTGTTCAATTTGGTTTAACGTCTGCTTCCACTCTATTCTTATTCAATGCGACGATGTGTATTCAAATCTTTTAACTTTGTTTGAACGTGTGTATTTCTCATTTGCATATGAACTACATATGTCTCTGTTATTAACTTAACAATCAACTAATAACACTTCATGGCTCGCATTTGGTTTTCTTTCTTAATTAGCATGTTTATGATAATATATTTTCATGTATTTAAGTACTATACGACGAGTATTGCAATGTACAAGAAGAAACGTTTACCCAACGTATGTTTCTAAAAATAATAATTTTAGAAATATCGCTCCTGCAGTACCGAATGTAAACGGTGATTTCATTGGCTGTCTGTAAGCAGCTGGTAAGAGGCGTAACTGTCAGGCTTTCTTTCTGTTCTCAGGAGGTGGTCGCCAGGGGTGGATGTGTCAGCACTCAAGGGCCTTGTTAAGATTTGTTGTGGACGGGAGGCATAAGCTTTTCCCTTGGATGGAAGGCATAAGCTCTACCCGTGGATGGGAGACGCCTTCCACCTTCCCGAATTGGACCTAGTTGGGGCACTCAACCACCTCTGGTCTGAGAGGTACCATGTACCACGTGCTGCAGGCAGGCATTCTTCCTTTTGTGACTATGGTCAGGGTCGACTCTGCTTGGATTAGCTCCCGAGTCGTGAGTACAACCTAGCAGCTGTTGATGCGGGACGTGCTTACTCCTTGCACTAGGGTCTGACTCCTGAGAGCCAGATCTCTCCCTGTGTCCGGTTAAAGCCTTGAGGGTTTTCATTGAACAAGCTCATAACCTTGGAGATGGCAGATGTTTGCTTTCTTGCCTCAATCTCTTGTTGTGTTGTGTTGTGTTTTGTTGTTTCTGTTACGCCTTTAGGGCGTCAGAGGATTCATAGGTTAGCTTACACTCAGGGCTAGTTTCCCACCCTGTCTCTCCCCAAGGACTTAGATAACGAGTGCTAAGCTTGTTACTCTGTCTAACTCCAACCCTCAGTTGGGACTGCTATCAGTTTATGTTCAGTTTCCGTTTCGTTTTGTTTTGGTTGTAACTTTTTCCAGATGAGGTTTTAAGAATTCATATACATAACTTCATACTTATGCTCCTTGTGAACTTTGTTGACATATTCACATTCAAGGTCAAAGGTTAAGGTCACGAGTTCTAAATTCACTAAAAAGAATCCTTGTAAACACAATTACTTGAAATGTGTGGGTGCTATCAATCTTATATTTGGTAAATATCAACTATTGAGAAAGACCAAAATTTAAAATCGCTAAAATCCGACAAAGGTCAAGGTCACAGCGAGGTAACGACTGAGAATGCTTTTGCTTGTATGCCTTAAGCTTATTTTAACAAGAGCACTTTAAATAATTACATGGTTGTTTTACACAACAAAAAAGGTATCATTTATTGTGTGACCTTGAAGGTCCAAGGTCAAGGTCACGAGATATGGTCAAAGTCACCATTTAAAGCATGTATTTGTGAATATGCCTTATTTTAACTTTGAAAACTTCAATACATAATTGTTAATAATAAGTGTATGACCTTGAAAATTAATTGTCAAGTTCACGAGTTCCGAAATAACTAAAATAATCCTTGTTAACATGATAACCTGAAAAGTTTCTGCGCTTTGAGGCTCTTATTTATCGTACATATCAACTATAGAGAGTTGCCAAGATCTGACAAGGTTTGTACTAAAATCCATCAAAGGTCAAGGTCACGAGGAGGTCATGACTTTGTGTGATGTAGCTCAAGTGATAGTCATGAGATCTGAATGGTTCTCGTTGTAAGTGCAATTTCCTGAATTTAATATTCAATTGTCTTTTGTGGTATGTTGATAAAAAAAAATAGCACATTGTGGCTGTGAAGAAGGTGAAACAATGGGAGGCGAGACCTTCAATTTCAGGTCTGCTCATGATCAGTGAACACATTTCCACTGTATAACGTCAGTTTCATGATTAAATTACATTGTCTCATTGTTCATCATATAATAAAAGGGTAATACACTGTATAAATCGGCACACGGCTACCCTGAACTAGTTTGAGATAAATGTATATGTATATCAACAGTAACTGGCCATCTATATATGTGTACACCAAGATACATGTACCATAAAACAGATTAATTATTGACGTTGTCCAAAACAACCGAAATATGTTTTTATTGTATTCCTTTTAAACATTGAATGTTCTTTGATAGTTGCAAGAGTGATATTTCGATACACAACATAATTCATTTAATCTTTGATAAATATCTTCATTATTATTTTCATGGTAATACATTAATTAGTATTTCAATATGTTAGTTATTTTGCTGTAGTTTATCGAACAATTGTCCTTATCAGTCTGAAATACTTGCTATGGTTACATAATGTAAAGTTAATTCAAAGTAAAACCAATTGAGTTATTCAGATCTCTTACTCAGATGAGTCTACAATTCGACAATATACAAACTTATCCATGAAAGGTTGTTATTGTGCAACAACCAACGCAATCAAAAGAGCTATTTTTATGAACGTTAACCACCCCGCGTCCGTCTAAACCTGTAGCCATGTTTTAATATAAAGCCCTGGACCAGTCAGCATATTATTTGCCTCTATTCACTAACCCTCAAATATGCAAAAGCCGTATTCCTTTTCTTCCCAGCTCGTCATACAACCTTCCTATATAAGACCATGCATATCATACCTTTTAAGGCAATGTAAACGTGAAAGGCGTGTATTTATGTGCGTGTAACGGCTGGCTCGGTCATTTCACCTGAGATCTCACAACCAGTACACACTCTCACATCAGCATGGATGAAGATGTCGCAGCTCTCGTTATTGACAACGGCTCCGGCATGTGTAAAGCCGGGTTTGCCGGAGACGACGCTCCAAGGGCTGTCTTTCCTTCAATCGTCGGCCGTCCCAGACATCAGGTACGTTGCAATTTATGACAACTATTTGAGTTTACCGATGTATGGATTCAGGTGATATATATTTGGGTGTTTCGTGTTGGGAAACAACTGTACATAAGGTAATCTTATAACGTGTCTCCTTAGTACAGGTTTATACAGTGCTTACCTTGGTTACTTTAAACTTAATGTTTGTAAATGTTAGGTTTAATTATTTTACAAATAAAAGATTTTATCTGTCAACCCCTCTTGGCAAATTAAATTTTCCGACAAGCCGAGAAGACTCGAGTAACGTCTGAAGGGACGGGTATAACGTCATATGAGAAATGTCATGATGATTTCTTATAACTAGGTGATTCGTTGTAACTTGGGATTAAATTGTACAGTTGAGATACACACATCTGACTAAATATGTCTCCCTGTCACACCCCATGTGAATCTTCTCAATCACCAAATGATGGCTGTCTGTGTGTATATGAGACTGTGTCTATGTGTCTCTGTGTCTATGTGCCTCTGGGTATGTGAGTGTGTGCACGTGTATGTGTCTGTCGCATTGTTTTGGTATTACATATAGGATCAAAGCGTACCTCTACAAAGAAGTGTTCAAAACATTTTCAACATACATGCGTATGTCAATAACATCAGACTCACCCTCCCGTTCAAACAAGAATGCTACTGTACATTTCGCCCACTGAGTGTGTGTGTGTGTGTGTGTGTGTATGTATGTGTGCAGTGTGGGGGAGATAGGAAGACACGCTTTATTCTTACATACCTACTCACCCCTCTCAAATGCAAATTTTACTTTAAACACGTGACAGGAGACATATGTAAAGACTAACTTTGCAAAATCTACGTGACTCATTTCTTATATTTGTTTGAGAACACATAAATTTACTAACCAAGTCAAATGTACACGGAAAAGAAACAGTCAAAGAAAAAGATCAACGCTCATTTTGGAAATTGCAGTTTTAATTTTTCTTTTGATTTAATATTTTTATTATATATTATAATAGTTTTAGTTTTTAACTATTTAATAATATAATATCATATCCAATATGATTAATACATTAAGTAGTTACGTTCGATGGAGTAATGTGTGAACAATTTTTATGCCATTATGGGGTTTGTCATTCACTTGAATTTATTTGGGTAAATCAAATATCTGAATGTCTCAATGTTCTGAATTAGCTCACAATTTGTCTTCTTTCCAGGGCGTGATGGTCGGTATGGGTCAGAAGGACAGCTATGTAGGTGATGAGGCTCAGTCCAAGAGAGGTATCCTTACCCTCAAGTACCCCATCGAGCATGGTATCGTCACCAACTGGGATGATATGGAGAAGATCTGGCATCACACCTTCTACAACGAGCTCCGTGTGGCTCCAGAGGAACACCCCGTTCTCCTGACAGAGGCTCCCCTCAATCCCAAGGCTAACCGTGAAAAGATGACCCAGATCATGTTCGAGACCTTCAACTCACCAGCTATGTATGTGGCCATCCAGGCTGTGTTGTCCCTGTACGCCTCTGGTCGTACCACGGGTATTGTTCTCGACTCTGGCGATGGTGTCACTCATACTGTCCCCATCTACGAGGGTTACGCACTTCCTCATGCCATCATGAGGTTGGACCTGGCTGGGCGTGATCTTACAGATTACCTCATGAAGATTCTCACAGAGCGTGGTTACTCCTTCACCACCACAGCTGAGAGAGAAATCGTTAGAGACATTAAAGAGAAATTGTGCTATGTAGCTTTGGACTTTGAGCAGGAAATGCAAACCGCTGCATCTTCTTCTACCCTGGAGAAGAGCTACGAGTTGCCCGATGGTCAGGTGATCACCATTGGCAACGAGAGATTCAGGTGTCCCGAAGCATTGTTCCAACCATCCTTCCTGGGTATGGAAACTGCTGGTATCCACGAGACCACGTACAACTCCATCATGAAGTGCGATGTTGATATCCGTAAAGACTTGTATGCTAACACTGTTCTATCAGGAGGTACCACCATGTACCCCGGTATCGCCGACAGGATGCAGAAGGAAATTACAGCATTGGCTCCACCAACAATGAAGATCAAGATCATCGCTCCCCCAGAGAGGAAATACTCTGTGTGGATCGGTGGTTCCATCTTGGCTTCTCTGTCCACCTTCCAACAGATGTGGATCAGCAAACAGGAATACGACGAGTCTGGCCCATCCATTGTCCACAGGAAGTGCTTCTAGAATGAACTATTAAAGGTGCATCCATTGTGTTTCATAAAATTGTATTTGGCTTTAGTACGTTCAACCACACCATATGTGCTGTTTACTATACAAACAAATTCACTTAGCTTGCATATTCATCCCCAATCGCCAAACATATCATCATTACTAGTTTCCAATTAAAATCGAGTAACATCATAATGCATGTGCAGAAACCGAAAGTGCATATCCCATTTACATGCACAGTAGTTATATGATCTATTGAACATTATGAACCCAAATTGGTTATTTTGTCTGGTGTAAATAAGATTCCAAAATTACGTTTGACTCATTGGCGCGCGCCACACGCGGTGCATTGTCCGGTTTTCGATCAGAAATCGATACTTGTTTTCGGTAACAGTTGGTACTTCTCGATAAAATAAGACCGTATATAACGTTTGTCATATTTGACCCCCAACAACACAATGGATGTACCTTTAACTGATTGATAGATTTCCATTCTAAGTATACATTTTAAGTGTTATATAATTAGATGATTGTTGAAAATAAATAAATATACAATTAAAATGCTCTTTGTTTTTTTTCTTTTTCGGATGTAATGTTTTGTAATGTGATATTGTTCCTTCTTACGATGAACGTATGAAACTACATCTTATTATGCGTTCACATTGACATATCTTAACACATCGAAAATAATCAAACGGGTACCTAATATTGTGAGAGTAACCAATATCGCATAGTCAATACCACTCATATTTCTTTGCATGTATGCTTTGAAAAACTATTGTTACGTGGAATTTATGCACTCCCCTTTAAAGGGGCTGTAGCACGTTTTCGAATGAAAATACAGTGATCTCACAAAATTGAAATGAACTGCTATCAATTGCAAAACAATCCTCCATTTTAATTAATAGACTTCTGAAACGAATGGTTTTGGTTCAATTAAGTAACGCGGATCCATTTCCAATATTCGAATTATCAAAAGGTCAAAGGATTAGACTTTACTTCAATGGTCTTTTGTCAAGGGAAACACATATTTAGCTTTAAAGACATTAATTATCCTTGAGCATTCATAAGTTTAGGGCAAGTTACTTTTCAGGAAAGTCAAGTTCTCTAAGTCAAGGACCAAAAGTCTGAATATGTTAATCCAATAGCTTAAAGCAAATGAGTATCACCCTTGACTATCCAAATTATGTTTATATTTCAGAAAGATTGATAACAAACTGTGATGGAAATTGATTTCAAAGCAGATATTAGTGGGTAGGAGATGATATTGTCATAGGGTTGATTTTGAACTTTTATGGTCATTTTGATGTTAATATTAATGTTAGTCAGTCAGTTGAGGGGAATTCACATGACATTAATTAGTGAGCAGGAATAGACACACGTGGACAGGTGCAACATTGTCATAGTAGTGATTGTGAGCTTTATAGACATGTTAAGTGCTTGTTGGTGAAATATTAGACTGGTGGTATTATAAAAGAATTACTTGACAGGAGCCGCCATTAGTGGGCAGGAGCAAACATTTAAGGATTGTTTTACATGTTCTGTGCCTCTATCGAAGTATAACAGCAACAAATTGTATAACATCGCGTAGCGTAGCGGAGCGATGTTATACAAAATTTGTTGCTGTTATACTTCGATAGAGGCACAAAACATGTAAAACAATCCTTATAATTACAAAATCAACAGGTTTTTCTTTAAATATTTACACAAATCTAATATATTTGTAATTTATCACGAGAAACAGCAGCGTGTTACACGCAATGATACATGGCTGAATCAAAATTTAGGAATCCTTCATCTAAAACGGCAGAAGATTTAATTTCGTTTTCCCCAACATTCACATACATACAATGAGAGTTCGTTTACTCCACATTCCGGATTTTTAGATTAACCCTCATTAGCATATCACGCGACGTTCAAACATGGCTACTGTTAGTGAAGCGCTGTGAGTGAACACGCTTGAGGACTTGTATCTATCAAAATTAAGTGTTCCCGGTGAAGTTAATTGTCTCATTCGGAAAAGAAATGTATATTCCAGTTATCGGTGTAGGTGTGAAGACGAAATGACATATGTATTTCATAGTTTGCATCAAAACGTTACGCTCAGTTGTAAGAACCGGCTGACCCGACCGTTTGTTCGAATGGATTGTGACGTCACAAGGTACGAATGCACGAGGTGTGGTTGCACATTTTATCTGCATTCATCGAGAAATGGCAGCAGGTTTTTAAGAGCTCTCGTCCAATCAGAAACGCGGAAATTAGTGTAACAAAATCATTTTGTAATTATTGTCATGTGGTTGATTTTGACATTTTATGGACATTTTTACTGTTTACTGACAAGAATTGAGTGGACGGGAGCAGAAATTAATTGGCACGAAGCAAGCATTATTGAGCAGTAGTTACGCTTGTGAACTATTAGAATAGAGACATTCTCAAGAAATACATGTACAGGAGCAAACATTTACATTGGGTTTATTCTGGACCTTTGTAGTGGTTATGTTAGACACGAGGCATTGCCAAGATATTATTGGACAGGCGCAGTCATTGGTGAGCGGGAGCTGCAAAATCCGCCAAACTCTCCTAATTGCAAGCTGATTTGGCACTGGCCCACAGAATGTCCAAACAGCTCCAAAATACTCTTTCAAAATGTCTGTACCAGCCCTTTAACTTTTGCACAAGCCCCCTGACTTTCTAATCTGTAGACTGCACAAACAACCTCGCTAAAATAAACCGGTTACAATGTTTTCTCTCGACCCCAATAACGAATTCCCAATGGCTCATACTGTTCCAACCAATAATTTGTTTTGGAAAAAGGTCACAAAACAACCCAAAAGTGTTGCTACTGTTCCCATTAATATTTGGTAATCACACATGCACCATGTCCTATACATCGTTGGAGAATGCACCTAATACCATACTGCACCGATCTGACCCTTAAATAAAACCATAACAACCCTATTACAATGTTTGCACCTTTCTCATTATGCCTGCTCCTGGCAAATACCTGACAAGCCCCTTCGTTTTTGGAACAGCCACCTGATATCATAAAAGACCAGGAGAACAACCAAACACATACTAAACAACCCTCTTTCATTGTTCACCATCTCCCTATTGTCCGGCCCCTTAAATATGCCCAAGCTCCGTAATTGAATGAGACCTACATTTCGAGTTGCACCAGATTGAGTTCTTACAATGCCAAGAACAGTCCACTAAAACCTTCCTCCAACTTCTGTAACATCCCGCTGTCAGCAACAACAGTCTCATGTCTGCACTCAAACTCCCAACCTCCAGACTGAGCCAAAGTTTCCCTTACATTGACCAAAAACAAACCCTAACCAACCTTTTTACAAAACACAAATGCAGTGTATATTACAATCATGGGAACGTGAATCCATTGTTTACATTATTCTCATGTGAATCAAAAACACACAATTAGAATACTCTTCTGCATTTAGGTAAACACGCCCACATAACCTTTACATATATCTGGAAAATGCACTTTTTATTATTTATTCAGAATGTGTAAATGCATTTGTATATCCCATCTAAACTTCAAAATCATGAAATGTTGTTATTGTGCAACAACCAACAAATCGAGAGAGCTATTTTTATTTACAAAACATACCCCGTGTCCGTCTGAAACGTTTTACCCATGTTTAAGAAACAAGCCCCGACAAGTCTGTACACTACTGGCCTCTATTCATTTACCCTCAAATGTGGTGGATTCAAATCTTCCGAGCTTGCCATACAACTAAAACAGACCATGCGTATCGAGCCTTTTAAGGCAATGCAAACGTGAAATGCTTGTATAAATGTGTGCATGTGCATGTGCGTGTGTGTGTGTGTGTGTGATAAATTTACATATATGACCTGCAGAGTCCAGGGACTCGCTACCACAAGCTACTGTGAGTCCCAGAAGATATTTGTGAGTCCCTCAATAATTTAAAGAGCAGCTCCCGGATTATTTTGCTCCAATTTCTTTCAAGTAACTGCCTAATGTTTACATGCACATTGCAAAGACATGGAAATTTTGTGAATCGGTTTATAAACAACAAATTCTCGCATCCCATTACCATTGAAATTATGTGTGACTTTAGCAAATCGTAAAAAAAAGTCAGAAAACTGTCTGTTTTTTGACGTGTCGGCCATCTTCTTTTACGGAAAACACCGGGAAAATCTCGATTTTCCCCGAAGGAATGTATGACGTCAACTGTTGAAAACAAAGCCTTGCAAATGGCGGCCGCCGTATCAATAACACTATCAGACTAGTAAACTGCGCGGGCAATAGGAATCATACCAGTCGACCATTTAATTTCAAAACTTGCAAGATATTGCATATGGCAACTTGAAAAGAAACAGAAAAGGAATATACTCAATATCAGCGATAAAGTTTTAAAAATGGTTCTTACTAAACCCGGAAGTAAATTCCCGAATAATTAACCGAACAGCTGATATCATACGTGTTTCAGTGCTGACATATCTGGCAAACTTACGTAGTTTAGATACATCATTAATAGTGTAAGCATGTAGTTAAATATTTTGTAATTTTGTGACTATAATATATAGGATATTTCATTTTTGGCTAAATAACTTTACCGTACCTGCATGGTCACGTGATGTCTTAATTCTCGGGATGCAGTGAACTCCTATGCATATCCACACGTTTCGCTGAACTCGTACCCAATTTTGTTTTTAGGATGAAAAGTGTATTGCAATAGAAATAATTTAATTGTAGTGATATTGTTGCATAAATTGTGAAATACAGTCACTGTGATAGAAAGAATGAAAATATTGTATCTAACTGATCCGTATTTTAGTGGATAAAGTAAGTAAGAATAGTGGAATTTTTGGTGATTGATATGTTATTTTAATAACAAGATAATTATTATTCATTTCAAAGTTTACATAATATTTTCCTGACTATATTTTGTCAAGTATATATATCTGATCAAATGGAAATTTCAGACATTTATTAATAACATTTGCAATTTTAACTAACCTGAATTTTCAGTTACAGATATAAAAAAAAACAAATACTTCATCACAATGCAAATGATTAATTTTAAAAATATAATTATCCAAAGGGACAAAGAGATTTAATTCTATAAAATAGATGTGTAACAGTGTGTAAATACCTATGTAAGCATGACTGTGTTTTTTTACATTTGCCTACACCTACCTGCATATCAAACAAATTTACCTTGAAACAGACCTAAGAATTCCGAAAAAAAATTATGTTCAAGTTTTCTATTTTTATTGTGACATTAAAGTCACAAAATGTATCGTTTGCCTGCTGTGAATACGTTACTAAAATTACGTTTCAATTGCGCGCAATATGATTTGAACTATGTAACTGTGTTGCCCAACAACCAACCGTCTGATAAAGCACGTCACTGTGCATGATATGACAAGATTCACATGCTCGTTGGAGCGGAACAGATCTATCTCTGAATCAGAATGCGTTTCATAATAAATCAAACGACTTGCTGGCTTCACTTTTCTATTCAAATGTATCTCAGTTAGGTATGACTGCAGATTTACAAATGGTGTACGACTTGACAAACAGGTTTCCCGTTCATTATTTGATCTTCTTTCGAATGGCTTTCTGAAAAGCGAAGTATTTCTAAAGCGCTATATTATTAAATTATGCAATAAAATAGCTCTATGCATAATGCTACTTTGTATACTTTTCCACATGATATTAGAATACTGATTCATGGGGTATTTCTCGCTATCAAATCGAGGCGCTAATAAACGGGATAACAGTTAAATAAAGACTGCAGGATGTGGATACATACAGCGGGTGGTCATATTATTATGTACACGTGACGTAATGCTCATAGACTTACGTATTAATCAATTGATCTTAATTAACATTTATTAATGAGATATTATTACACATGAGAAACGCTCGTTTATTGTACTTGTAAAATGACGTTCTTTCTGTTAACCTCGTATGGCAAACTAACTCGGGTACATGTATTGTTTCCAATTCGTGATATTTTCGAGTCTATCCTACCATATGTTACATAGACACCAACTTGAAGCTATTGGTGATATTGGTCACGCATGTACGATCTCGATGAAATGATTCACGCTTATGTGTACCAGTATATCTTGGGAATGATATGAATTATGCGTAATCACTGTATGAGACCTGCGTCGGCAGGATTTTTTGACGGCTATTGGATACGATGCTTCACCCGGGTAGGCTGAGGTCGTGCTTTCGGAAAAGTTTTTGTTATAAAAAACGTTTGAATTCAAGGTAAAATCTACTTTCTATGTACCTTGAAATGGGTGCATGATCAAGACGATATGTTCAAGCATAATTTCCCAACTTATGACCGAAATCTGTACATTATTAATATAGATATGGCAAAATATATCACATATTCCTTGAAAACATTGACTATTTATCAGTTATTATTCAAATTGAACGATCAAAACTTTGAGAATTAGATATATTTTGCATGATCATAGTCATTTTGCCTGTTGATGTACTGATTTCTGAATTTGAACAACGTGTTACGATTTTAGTTTCACGTTTAGAGCTACTTCATGACTAATCATTTGTAGAGAAACATGGAATTATCGTCAAATATAACACATACAACTTACACCATTTGCTCTGTACAGCCTTATCTTGTTGCATAGATGGATAGAAGCCTTGAAGAAGAGGGCAGAGTGATTCAGGCAGATTAAACACGGATTTAGACTTCTTCAACGTGAGCAAGGTTGAGGAAGTCCAAATAGCTCCTTTACAAAGACATGTTCAAGGACACTGCACAATTCAGAGAGACAAATAAATTACGACAGTCCAAGAAAAGTTATTAGTTTCCAAAATTAGTTTTTAATTTTTCAGCAATATGTTGACAATATTAGATTTGCAGGACTACTAGTTTGAAGTAAGACACCCTAAAACGCCAAGGTAATATACGTTCATGATTAATAAGCAGTAAACCATAACCCTACAGGAAATTACTGTTTTGTTCTCGTTTCGACGCAAACGTCTATAAAGGAAACAAGTTATTCCATCTAAAAACATGTATACACTACTCACAGTAAAGCATTTTTCATTGTGTTGACCTCACATGATACCTATTCAAAATTCAAAACTGATGGAATAATCTATACCACATTCACGTCGTATCAAAATTAATTCACACACTTGAAAATAAATCGTTTCCGTCCAATAAAATGCGATGGATTAACTTAACACTAACAGTTATTCAGCTTGATTTAAATTACTGAATTCCCAACAACATATCAAACAAATTAAATAGTTTTTAATAAACTTGTCGCCATACGAAATACAATATATTTCAACCAACGAGCGATATATTTATGTGAAACACACGTTTTAAGAAATCGCAATTTTGAAAACTCCTTAACTAGATGAGATGGGAGAGAACAAAAAAATTGGCTTTTTGTCTTATTTGATAATGACGATCTGCAGTGATGACGCGTCAACGAATTTTAAGTCGAAGAAGATACATATAGGGGTATAACAATAGATCGAACTATCGATTTATCGCAATACCTACTGGGTCAATAGTACTTTATCTATAATGACCTTAACAATTATCAATAGCATCGATGGCATGGCTAATTATCGATAGTTTCAATAGTTTATTTAATCTAGTTTACGTGAACCTAAAAGTAAATTTGCACACAAATACTGCATTAAGATTCTAAAATGCTGGAAGACTCCAAACAGATCACTGACAGCTAAACAAACAGGAAGATGTAAGAGTTATTAGTTTATATTTGGAAGGAAAAGTTTAAAGTAAAGACAATAAAACATTGTTTATTCCCAAATTTGTTCTTTTTAGTTTATTGATAACCTATCGCAATAGTTATTGCAATAGTAGGTCACAATAGACTATCGCTATCGCAATAGTCCTTGTTGGTCAATAGTCACCCTAGTACATAATGCCGACAATATCTTATACTAACATAATCTCCTATCAATTAGGGAGCTTTTATATAAAATCAGTATCGTAGGAACAGTTGTTGCAATCCTTTCATCATCTAAAATGTAATTTAGTTGTTTTATTCCGTGACCTTTAACATTTAAATATTGCACTTTTTTGTCGAAAATCGTAACACTTTCATTTACTCACGTTCAAAAATCGTAATGGCAAGTTCAAAATACGGAACAGTAAAACATAGGGTGCTTGTGTCTGAATGGAAATTTTGAAAAACTCTTGAATGAAATAGATTGCAGTCAGTTTTTACATGGATATACGAGGTTTATAACACTATCTCCATAAGAATTATTAAACAATAGTACTTAGTTATTTAGAATATTATGTCTCGAAAGTCAGAAAATATATTTTTTTACAATAAAATGACTGCTATGTTCATAAGAGATAATGTTCATGATATCGTACCAACTTCTTAATAAATGTATAAGTGATCAGTCACGTGTTTTTCTACTGCAGGGGTACCTCTCCGTTGCAAAATCGGAATACCCGAGTGAAGCAGCGTAACCAATACCCGTTAAAAAATTATTCCTGCCGACGCAGGTCCCAGGATATAATCGTCAGATGAGTTTATTGCACTTGTTTGCTTCAATAGGAATAATAAGAAACAGTTTATCGAAAACAGTTGATTCAATAAAATAATTTACTTTGGGTTTTGATCAACCGAATGTCACTTCCATCTACCCTCTCTGGGAATACTATTTTCAGGTTGAATCGACGCATTATCAAAATTTGTTGCCGATTCCTGATATGTTTACATATCGGCGGCGAGTTATTGCAGATGTAATTGTGTATGTTTTGAGATATAGGCCGCAAATAAAGTGAATAGTATGGCCGCAGTAACTCCTTTTGTTTATTATCGCACCGGTATGTAATGTAATGTTTTAGTCGTATCCATAGAAACGCGTTGGATTTGAACTTTGTTCAGAGATAGATCTGCTTCCGGAGCAGAACTCCAAAGCCCTTCATCATACCTGAAACTCATCATGTGTATTACCCACTAACTGAAGTAGATATATAATTATCTGTCAAAGATGTGTTATATAAATCATGAGGGACCAGTGGGATATGTAATCTTCTGATGACTCTTGTTAGTATTAAGGGGCGAGAATGTTTACACGTGTATTCTTTTAGAAAATAGCAACCTGCGGTTGTTTCAAACTCTGGACACCACCCTCTGCAAGCCTTGCGTGTTTACATGTACATCAGATAGGGGTGTCACTTACTTTCCTGCCAAACTATAGAGGGGGGAAGAAATAGCGAAATACAAGGCAATAGGAGGTGTACCTTTCAACGTTTACACAAAGCTTTTATGATACTATGGTATGGCTTGTTATGGGCTATGGATTCGCTTTCTTTGGTACTTCCAATCGCTGGCCGATCAATGACGAACAAGGCTGTCTTGGACTTGCAGTAAATGGTGATTCAGAATGAATTTACCCCGAGGTGCGACATTGGAAAAATGCAGTGGGACACTAGGCAAGAATGAAGAACACAAGTTCAAGAAAATTAAACAAGAGTGTTTTTACATGGGCAGATTCATCAACAAAAAGGAATTGGAATTTTAAGATAATGAGACACCTTGAAGAGATAGACTTTGATGTTAACTGCAACCGACCCATTGAGAAAAAACTAATAGTGAGACTTGAAGAACCAGGTACATAGGTACATAGGTACATGACATCATGGAAGACAGAGGTCCAGACTGACACAGGAACCTATGGTACCAGTAGAAACAAACTCAGGTCTTATATATAGAACCTTCAAGCACAACTACAAAACGGAGCCTTACGTCATGTTTCCTATACCAAGAGCCCATATAAGTGCAATATCAAAGTTTAGATGCGGTGCGCCATTAAGAGTGGAAACCGGATGATACGAGAATATGAGAATATGATACGAGACTCTGTTTCCATTGTAAAGATTGTAAAGAGGACGAGATCCATGTGCTTTTAACCTGCCCTGAAGAACGGAATGATCTTGTCAGTATTTGAATGGAAAAATCGCCAGAGCTTTCAACCAACCAGACTTTTAATAATGTTTTAGGAAACCCCGATATAACATTCACACCGATATTCACACCGCCAGAACGTCATTATAAAGATTTATCTTATACAACTAAGTTATAGCCTTTTAATTCATAATTAGCTTTTACCCTGTTTACCTAACTGTAAAATTATATTCTTATTCTGGTTTGTTATTTTAAGTAATTTATATGTCTCTCTTAAATTGTGTTTGTGTAATTTATGTATATATTTTATTATTTGTAATATGTACACAAGTGAAACAATAATAAAACATTGTTTGATTGATTGATTGATATGTTCATCACACCCGGTATAGATCCGCTACCCTCAAACTATGTCTATGTATGTACATCACACCCGGGTCCGCTCAGCTGATTGACGTGCACAGGTCGCTCATGTGTTTCCACCCAATTCCCAAATGCAGCCAAGTTAAACATACAATAATGTCATCATTTTCCTTCATATAATGGAAAATTGCTGTCTGAAAAAGTAAGATTTTGAATATATTTTACAGACACTAACAATTTCATCCACCAGTGTATGATACCTTTATTTTTATCTTTTTTTCAAATACACATGGGCTCCTGAAATCGCCTTTTCAAGATGTTTTTTGGCCACAATGGTTGGTATTTAAGGTTTAACAATTTAATTAGTAGAAATGTATATAATATATAAAATGACCTTAGACCTAAGTAACCTTCATGGATTGAAATTTGTTGACACGTCATTACTGTAGGAGATCAGAAAACAAGTCGAAAATCACTTTTTGACACTAGTTGAGGAGATTCCAAAACGACAATTTCTTAAAACGCGTGTCTTTTAGAAATAAGAACAGATACTGTTTTTAAAATTCATATTTAGTATAATTCCTGAGACATTTTTAGCTGTATATATCGCCCGTGGATTAAAATATCTTGTATTTTGTATGGAATGTTCTTTTGCACGTGTATAGGAAACATGACGAGAGAAACAGAAAACAGAAAGCATATTAATTGAAAAAGAGGAACATTTATATTCACAGTAGTTATTTTGAACAACATAACAGAGTCTTATTGTATAAAACAATAATCAATTTAATGGCTTGGGAGATGAACATTTAGAAAGAAAAATCAGTTAATCAGTTAACAGTTCATTCTAGAAGCACTTCCTGTGGACAATGGATGGACCAGACTCGTCGTATTCCTGTTTGCTGATCCACATCTGTTGGAAGGTGGACAGAGAAGCCAAGATGGAACCACCGATCCATACAGAGTATTTCCTCTCTGGGGGAGCGATGACTTTGATCTTCATTGTTGATGGAGCCAAGGCTGTGATCTCCTTCTGCATCCTGTCGGCGATACCGGGATACATGGTGGTACCTCCTGATAGAACAGTGTTAGCATACAAGTCTTTACGGATATCAACATCGCACTTCATGATGGAGTTGTACGTGGTCTCGTGGATACCAGCAGTTTCCATACCCAGGAAGGATGGTTGGAACAATGCTTCGGGACACCTGAACCTCTCGTTGCCAATTGTAATCACCTGACCATCGGGCAACTCGTAGCTCTTCTCCAGGGTAGAAGAAGATGCAGCGGTTTGCATTTCCTGCTCAAAGTCCAAAGCTACATAGCACAATTTCTCTTTAATGTCTCTAACGATTTCTCTCTCAGCTGTGGTGGTGAAGGAGTAACCACGCTCTGTGAGAATCTTCATGAGGTAATCTGTAAGATCACGCCCAGCCAGGTCCAACCTCATGATGGCATGGGGAAGTGCGTACCCCTCGTAGATGGGGACAGTATGGCTGACACCATCGCCAGAGTCAAGAACAATACCCGTGGTACGACCAGAGGCGTACAGGGACAACACAGCCTGGATGGCCACATACATAGCTGGTGAGTTGAAGGTCTCGAACATGATCTGGGTCATCTTTTCACGGTTTGCTTTAGGGTTGAGGGGAGCCTCTGTAAGAAGGACGGGATGTTCTTCTGGAGCCACACGGAGCTCGTTGTAGAAGGTGTGATGCCAGATCTTCTCCATATCATCCCAGTTGGTGACGATACCATGCTCGATGGGGTACTTGAGGGTGAGGATACCTCTCTTGGACTGAGCCTCATCACCCACGTAGCTATCCTTCTGACCCATACCGACCATCACGCCCTGGGAAAAAGACAAACTGTAAGCTTATTCAGAACATATAGACATTCAGATATTTGATTTACGCAAATAAATCCAAGTGAATGAGAACCCCATAATGGCATATACATTGTTTGATACATTACTCCATAGAATATAACTACTTAACGTATTAAAGAGTCATCAAGGATGTTAGTGTTCAAAATTATTTGTGGAAAATATATTTATAACGTCAATTGCTAGAGAAATCTTTCATCTACAACATGACATGTGATAAATAATTTTTATATCACAACAATGTAATGCAATTTGATTTCAAAGAGCAGTACCCCTTCGAGTAACGCGAGTCAAGGGTATCTGACGTCATGTAAACAGAATTCCTTTCATTGCATACTATGTAATACACAGCAGCAAGCATTTCAGAACCGTGAAGGCTCGTCTCTAGCTCAAGTCGCCATAGAAACCCATGTGCTGCACGTGCTTCTCTTTCAATTTACCCTCGTCACACATTACTGAATGTGACGATTGCTTTATAATGCTTGCTTTAACAATGTTTCTAAATGTCCTGAGAATATACAAACTATTGCCTGTTAAATGAACCTTTTATTGAGATAAGACCAGCAAATTATGACATTTTTTTTTACTCTCATTAATTATAAATTTCAAGCAAAATACCTAGTTGGGTGAAACAATTATTCCGATATATGTGGCAAATACATAATTCATGAAATGGTAAATATAATAACAACCAAAATTACATATTTCAATTTCTTTCATTGCTCATAAACTTTCTCTTATTCTTTAAATAATAGACTTTATCTAAATTTAGGCTGGAAAACACCTTTACTAATTAGTGCACTTTCTCGGCTTATTTTTTTTTGCAATTTTCTGATTTGATCGTCATCATCTTTGATGGCTCTTTAATCATATTTGATAAGGTATTATATTATCTTACATCCCTTGGAAAGGGATTTCTTTGGTTTAAGTTGCAAGTTATATGTCAAAACAATCATCTGCGCAAGTTAGTCGGTTATGATGTATTCAAACTCCGGAAACAAATTTGGTAATTTTATCAAATTAGAAATGAAAATGTTGTAAGGAACGAAGGAGGGTATCGAACCCTGGACCTCTCTGTCGTCAAGCAGCGCCAACTGAGCCATCGAGTATCAATACCAATGAGTGTACATTCTGTTGTGTCATGATTGTATTGATATTTGTTCAAGTATTATATATACATGTATAGGTACTAATTTATGTCTACTTTGTGTAAGGAAAGAAGAATTGAGAATATTTGATTGAGATATTATATATATATATATATATATATATATATATATATATATATATATATATATATATATATATATTGTAAATCAACAAAATATTGCTTTAAAAGGTATATATCAAATTATTTCAGAAATAGAATGTTCCCTGGGAGTGTAAGGCAAATAATGACACTCGCGAGTTTATGTGCCATAACTGCTAGGCACCAGGTCATTATTTACTACAAATAGTTAAAAGCTAAAACTAAACTGATTGATTAAATCCAAAAAAAAATTAATTAAAACTGCAATTTCCAAAACGAGCTCTTTTTTCTTTCACTGTTTCTTTTCCGTTAAAGAAAGTGTGTAACAAAGGCGTAGATTCTCACACAAATATAAAAAAAATAAGTCAAGTAGATTTTGCAAAGTTAATCTTTACATATGTCTCCTTTACAGCACGCATGTCACGTGCTTGAAGTATGATTTGCATTTAAGTGCGGTGGGTAGGCATGTAATGTATAAAACGTGTCTTCCCATCTCTCCCACACTGCACACATACATATACACACACTCAATGGGCGAACTGTACAGTAGCATTCTTGTTTGAACGGGAGGGTGAGTCAGCGCCTATACATTGCTTCACTTCACACTGTCGCCTGATCTCTCAGCCGTGCAAAATGCAGAGTATGCAATTAGCGAACGTTGCAGGTAGACAGACAGACAGACAGATACTTTATTTTAGTCTCACCTCAACATAATAAATACAGGTACAGTATATATATATATATATATATATATATATATATATATATATATATATATATATATATATATATATATATATATATATATATATAAGCAAATTACAAAAAACAAACTGGTTTTGTGTATTTTAGCCTTGTTGGGGAATGGCAGAGTGCTCAGCATTTGAAAAAATGGAGCTAGATATAATGTAGAAAATAAAGTCAGGTTTTTCTACAAAGTCATTGTTTATCACTACATATTTTAGTGATAAACAATGACTTTGTAGAAAAACCTGACTTTATTTTCTACATTATATATATATATATATATAATAATAATAATAAATAATATACATTTTAACGCCTATTATCCAGTGCTCAATGCACTGCTCAATGGCGGTACAATTATTACCCTGAAGGAATTGTACTTTCGGTGCAGCTACTAAGCGCTCCGCGCGACCATATAGATCCGTACCTCCCGTATTCAGGTACCCATTTAAACAGCTGGGTGGACTGAGTGCAATGTGGATGAAGTGCCTTGCCCAGGGGCACAACACAGTGTAAGACCCAGGTCACAAATGTTTGGTGTCTCCACCGGGATTCGAACCCGGGCCGTTGGCGTGAGAGGCAAGCATGCTAACCACTACACCACTGTGCTATATATATATATATATATATATATATATATATATATATATATATATATATATATATATATATATATATATATATATATATATATATATATATATATATATATATATATATATATATATATATATATATATATATATATATATATATATATATATATATATATATATATATGTGCTATATATATATATATATATATATATATATATATATATATATATATATATATATATATATATATATATATATATATATATATATATATATTATATATATATATATATATATATATATATATATATTTAAAAAAACAGAGACTTAATGTTGAGCCAATCTTTACAGACTTCACAGAAAGACTGATAAACGTATAAAATAGGAAACTAAAGAATGAAGGATATGTCATACAATATAAGCCTTCATAGCCATGACGCAAGTTATATCATGGTTTCACATGTTACTGAATCTCCCCAATATTCAAAATTTAAGCATTATCACACTTACCTATCATTATAATACATAAGATGTCAATGTTGGAAATTTGAGTGGTCCTTGACGATTGTTTAAACTATTTTGAAATACTTCTTAGTAGAGGCACGCCTTGATCCTATACGTAGTAAGTACTACAAAAACTCTGTGACACACCCACACACAAAAACACACACAAAACCACACAGACAAGGGGTGTGACAGGGAGAAATATTTAGTCAGATATGTGTACCTTACCTCTACGAATTACAAGAAATCATCATGACATTTTTCTATGATTTCATAGGTTATTCCTGTCCCTACAGATATTACTTGAGTCTTCTCGGCCTGTGGGAAAATATAATTGGTAACCCCCAATAGGTAATGTCGGAGACATATTTTATTTATAAAATAATTAACCTCAAATTTACAAACAATACGTTGAACGTAACCAAGGTATGCACTGTACACAAAATTTGAAAGGAGTCACGTCATAAGATTATTATCCTGCTGTTACAGGTTCTCTCGCAGTGGACATGACACACCCAAATCATCTGAATCCAGACAAGATAAACCTAAATGACTGTCATAAATTGCAACGTACCTGATGTCTGGGACGACCGACGATTGAAGGGAAGACAGCCCTGGGAGCGTCATCTCCGGCAAACCCGGCTTTGCACATGCCAGAGCCGTTGTCAATAACGAGAGCTGCGACATCTTCGTCCATGTTGATGTGAGAGTGTGTACTGGTTGTGAGATCTCAGATGAAATGACCGGGCCAGCCGTTACACAATCATATATACAAGCCTTTCACGTTTGCATTGCCTTAAAAGGCACGATACGCATGATCTGTTACATTTGTATGGCAAACTGGGAAGAAAAGCAATAGAGCGGGCGGATTTGAATCCACCACATTTGAGGGTAAATGAATAGAGGCCAGTAGTGTACTGACTTGTCGGGGCTTGTTTCTTAAACATGGGTAAAACGTTTCAGACGGACGCGGGGTATGTTTTGTTTATAAAAATAGCCCTCTCTCTTGATTGGTTGGTTGTGCGTATATTGTCGAATTGAGGAAGCAGCATAGTAATAGAACTTGTTAATCCATGGTCATGACGTCACTCTATTGTGTTATCAGTTGATTATTATTTAGGAATCTACTGGGCATTGACTGTCCCAGTCAGGAGGGGTGTTAGGTTTAGACATTTTCATTAATGGCTAATCGAGAACATTTTTCGAGACTGATGTATTTTGTCTTGGTGTATCTGAATAGGATCTTAAACTATCTCTCAACTAGAAAAAGTAAGTTTGTAAGGATTGTTTGAGAATCCCACGTTCTCTTCAAGACTTGTAACGCATGGAAGGCATGGAAAGGCAGAGTTTTAGCTGTCAATCACATTGCTTCGTGTGGAAGTGTTGACCTGCACGTGCGTGGAAGAATCCATTTCATGAGGGTCCCAGCTGCTAGTACCATATGCGATGAATGAGCACCGAAACTTTCCCATAATTTCAATTTATTGTTTTAAATGTAAAATGATCACATATGCATATTTTGTGACGTCATACATGGATTAAGATGGAGAATTCATGAGGAGCTGTGGATTCGTTAAAAATAATCAACGAGCCCCTTCTCGTTGATTATTTTTAACGAATCCACTGCTCCTCATGAATTCTTCATCTTTAACGAATCCACTGCTCCTCATGCATTCTTCATCTTTAACGAATCCACAGCTCCTCATGCATTCTTCATCTTTAACGAATCCACAGCTCCTCATGCATTCTTCATCTTTAACGAATCCACAGCTCCTCATGCATTCTTCATCTTTAACGAATCCACTGCTCCTCATGCATTCTTCATCTTTAACGAATCCACATCTCCTCATGCATTCTTCATCTTTAACGAATCCACTGCTCCTCATGCATTCTTCATCTTTAACGAATCCACATCTCCTCATGCATTATTCATCTTTAACGAATCCACATCTCCTCATGCATTATTCATCTTTAACGAATCCACTGCTCCTCATGCATTCTTCATCTTTAACGAATCCACATCTCCTCATGCATTCTTCATCTTTAACGAATCCACTGCTCCTCATGCATTCTTCATCTTTAACGAATCCACAGCTCCTCATGCATTCTTCATCTTTAACGAATCCACTGCTCCTCATGCATTCTTCATCTTTAACGAATCCACAGCTCCTCATGCATTCTTCATCTTTAACGAATCCACAGCTCCTCATGCATTCTCCATTACAGCCGGATGATGAAACAAACTACCGTGTCCATGTAGTCAGTAGGTGTTGTGTATGCCCATATATAGATGGCGGGGTTTATTGATATACAATGTACATAGAGCTAAAAAAAAGCTCAGGATAGCCGAAAATTAGCCGAAATATTTGATTGTTTTTACCTACTGTAAGCAAATAAATGTAACTTTACTTTACTTCTGGAAAGTGAGGGTCTAAAGGCTAATTATTCAATCGATGCAAACTTAAAGGCTATTGAATAAAAAATTATGTACAGCAGTCTCTAAGAATACAAACATCCCTAACCAAAATAGCAAAGCTCCATTACAGCAAAGAAAAGACGCTCGAGATGCCTCAACGTCATCATCGAAAACAGTGGGCAACACAACCCCAGAGACAACATTGACTGCAGAAGACAGTGAACCACCTCATATCGATGTGCTGACGGGACATCATCTGGAAACAAATCAACCCATAACACAGCGGACATCGCAGAAAATTACACCAACAGCTACGACCTCAATTGCAAGGACTACGACACCGAATTCCCTTCGCTCTGCCCCCCGCAAGCAGACAACACAGAAAGTCACTGTATGCGGACAGACAAACATACAGAGAAGATAAAGAATGATTCATCTCATCCTATAAGATCACTCTCAAAGCAGTACCACACGCCACAAGCTGTTCCAAGAGTGAGAACTAAACGACGTGTTGTACAAAATGGCAGTGCAGAATAATCCTTTGATTTAATTTATGATTATGCCCGGGATCAGAAAATTCAAGAGACTTATGAAAAAAAACATTCGTAATATAGCAGGACACATAAACTATACAAGTGAACCTTGGTTAGAGCGCTTTCTGGTCCCCTGGAATACGTGTCAGAGATTATATATTATTGTTTTGGGCGACTGCATCGTTACTCACCTATGCTGATTATTTAACCTCACCACTGCCTACAAATATGTTCCTAATGAATATAGATTAGGTATGGTTATACCAATATATAAAGGAAAAAAAGACAAAGGTGATCCACGAAACTACCGAGGTATAACTCTAACATCCTTCCTTGGTCAGCTTTTTGGAAAGCTAAGATATATAGTTATATCAAAGTTAGATTTCTCAAACCTCACTACATTTCGGCTTCCGACGTGAATACTGGGCTTCAATGTCTTTTTTTCACACTAATGGAATTATGGTATTTCATATGCATAGGTAATCACCTGTTTTTTTCGTCGTTTCTTGACAGTGAAAAAGCTTTTGACGGCATTTTGTTTTTATAAATGATCACATCTCTCAGAGAAGCTAATTGCAGCATTGTGTACATGGTATGCATTTTCATGCTGTCTTGCTTCCTGACGATACTTCACTTGTAAGCACATCACCAAAAGGCTTACACTCATCATTAGACCTCGTTTCCTAATATGCCTCTAAATGTCGGTTGACTTACAACCTCTGAAAAATATAAATAATTATCTTCAATAAAAGCAAAAACACTTAATGTAGAGCAAAATATATCGCCTTGGTGATAGGATTATCTCTCAATCTGAATCAACGGTATATCGAGGCGTTCTTCTATCTGTACATTTACAACAAAAACAAGAACTGATAAATATATAATTTAAATGCTTTTGTTCAGTAGGACTTAATCATTGTCAACTCTACCCATTTACATGTGTTAAAATCTGTTGAGAATGATACTTACAAAAAGTGACTATAGTTGTGAAATATTACCTTATATTTAGCGTAAACAAGCAGATGCATATAGTTTAAACTTATGCAGCGATATTTTGCTCGTATTGTACAGGGGCTTGCGACATATCATCAACACACTTTACTATTGTAAATCTGTGATTGTGGGCACTTGTTGGATGTAAACTCATATTTTTGGGTGCCTACGCAAACTTTCCTATAACAACTTTGCAACAAATATATTCTATGCAGCAATTTCAACCTCGACAACATCCCCTACAATTATGCAATGATCTGCTATCGATACTCTCTAAATTTTATCTTAATGTACATGTTGGAAACTATACTACAAAAGGCATATTCCCCTTGAAACATGAATGGCTACGAATTGTAAATACATCTGTACATAATTACGAGGAACATTCATGGCTTATGAGATTATCCTTAAATGCAAATATGTATCTATACCAACGTGTTCACAACAAACAAAGCTATCATATACTCTGGAAATTAGCATATCTACATCCTGACTATAAATCAACCTTCCAGTATGCATACAAATTACATCACGTGGTAAAATGTCTACAGCGTGCAAACCTTGCCATAACATGCCTTCCACTATGATGCTCTTATGTTGCCACACTGCGAACATCTTAACTGTGACAGAAATAATTTCTTTACGTTTATGATCGATTTGGCTTGAGGTTGAAACTATGTTGCATTTGAGTTACAAGATGAAATAGACATGCTAGGTTTCATTCTGGCAGTCATAACTGATTTTAACCATTTTATTGAACACGACACTTTGGAAACCATTGTTCTAAAATGTTCACAATAAGACGCCACCTGTTACAATATTAGACTTAATTATTAATCTGCTCTATTATCTCTGTTATGGCATGTTACCCTACATACTACTCGTATATGATTCATCATTGTGCATATATTCTGTTTTTAATTTCATAGTTTTCAACAGTTTTGTAATATATGTATATAATCCAATTTGAAAGTTGTATATTTACACCTAATAATGTATTTGTATAAGTGTTGCTGATCTTCGGTATAAACTGGAGGAAATTTTAGTAACAAATCAACCTTAAGTACAAATTTTAACTTGTTAATTAGAAATATGTATCATAGATTAACACCTTACCACTTCGATATGATGTAAATTTGTCTTCAGTTTTATCAGACGTGGTGTGGCCGTGGCTGTTTATTAAATATTTAACTTTAAAGCAATATTGCTTCATTGTATCATGGGAAGAAATCACTTATCTATAAGTGCACATTTGTTTCTCATAATAAGGATATAATGATGAATGGAATAACAAAACTGATAATGTGGTGAAGACTTACTGCATACAAATATCAGTCATATACTAGTGACAAGTTAAACTGAAACACAAACCTTAAATAAATTGCCTGAACTGTGGAGAAATAGAAAAAGGTATTTATAGTAACAGTTCTTTGATGTTATTTATAGCAAATAAAGCTTTATCGTTTCACAAACATGTTCTGACTCGTCTTTGCAAGAACAAGTTTAGATCAAAAGGTGCCTGTATGGTCATTGATCCTGTAATGTTAAATTGGATTTATTTTGTAAGAACATGCTTTGGCCGATCCACATTTGAGTAATCATATGTAAAGTAATTGTTTATGTAATTCTTGAAAATCTTATAAATCCCATGATTGCAATGTTTTGAGAACTCAAAAGTTAGTTTGTTTATGCATCGTTTTCACATAAGCCAGCTAACTTAATTGCTGTTTGAAGTTTAGAAACGTCATAAAAATGCATTAACACATTCTGAATAAATAAGTGCATTTTCCGGATGTATGTGAAGGTTATGTTGACGTGTTTAATGTTGTTGTAATATGTTTGGTTTGGGTTTGTTTTTGGTCATTGTAAGGGGAACTTTGGCTCAGTCTGGAGATTGGGAGTTTGAGTGCAGCATTAGACCGGTGTTGCAGTGGGCTGTTCTTGACATTGTAAGAACTCAAATGGTGCAACCCGAAATGTGGGTCTCATTCAATTTCGGAGCTTGGGCATTTTTAAGGGGCCAGACAATAAGGAGATGGTGAACACTGAAAGAGGGTTGTTTAATATGAGTTTGGTTGTTCTCCTGGTCTTTTATGATATCAGGTGGCTGTTCCAAAAACGACGGGGCTTGTCCAGTATTTGCCAGGAGCAGGCATAATGTGAAAGGTGCAAACATTGTAATTGGGTTGTTATGGTTTTATTTAAGGGGCTATATGCAGTATGGTATGAGGTGCATTCTCCAACGATGTATGGGACATGGTGCAGGTGTGATTCCCAAAAATAATTGGGGACAGTAGCAACACTTTTGTTTAATATTTTGTTTCGGATTAATATTTTTAGAGTTATGGCCTTTGACTTAGAGCGCTCAGCTTTCTAATTTCAGACTGACAGGACCTGTGTTCTGAAATCAACTCATCCCACAGTTTTTTTAAACAATCTTTCTGAAACGTTACACATGCATTGGATAAAAATCGGTGATACGCATGTGCGTTTTGGGACCGATCGGATTAATATTTTTAGAGTTATGGCCCTTGACTTAGAGCGCCCAGCTTTCCAATTTCAGACTGACAGGACCTGTGTTCTGAAATCAACTCCTTCCAAAGTTTTTGATAAATCTTTCTTAAACTTTACACATGCATTGGATATACATTGATGATACGCATGTGCTTTTTGGGACCGATCAGATTAATATTTTTAGAGTTATGGCCCAGCTTTCCAATTTCAGACTGACAGGACCTATGTTCTGAAATCAACTCATCCCACAGTTTTTTTTTATCAATCTTTCTGAAACGTTACACATGCATTGAATATACATCGATGACCGATCGGATTAATATTTTCAGAGTTATGACCCTTGACTCAGAGCGCTCAGCTTTCCAATTTCACACTGGCAGTAAATTTTAATTCCTCAGCATTTGAACATGTTATGTTTCCAATGTCATACACTGAAGTTATAACCTTTGACCATGTGACCTTGACCTTGATGTAGGATCTCTTTTGTGAGAAACTTAACCATGGCCATAATTTTTCGATTGATTGGTGATATGCTTTTGATACTTGAAATGCTGATTTATTTTTAATAGATCATGAAAGTACCCTTACAATAAAACTGCTGATTTGGAGGATAAGGAATCCGGGGGTTCTTGTGCTCTCAGAGCACTCTTGTTATCAATCTTTCTGAAATATAAACATGTCCGTGACTTAGAGAACTTGTTTTTCCTCAAAAGTAACTTGCCCGTAAACTTATGAATGCTCAATCATAATGTCTTGAAAGCTAGATATGTGTTTCCCTTGACATAAGACCATTGAAATAAAGTCATACCCTTTGACCTACAGCCTTGGCCTTGATAAAATATCTTTTACCTTGGCCATAATTTCAATTCGTCAGCATAGCTCTTTATTGACAATGCCATGTCACATACCGAGGTTAAAACCTGTGATCTGTAACATTCACTGTAACATATCATTTTTGACCAGTGATAGGCCTTCACTATTTGACAAGTTTGTTCATTGTCATCAGATCATTCAGATGATGGCATACTTTTCACGATGATCAACTACCATCTCCTGTTAATGCAGGCCAAGATCTGATCTTCCGTAGATAGCCCTTACATTTAAACTGCTTATTTAGAGGACAGTTTGTGCATCAATAGGACAAAGCCCGAATGTTATTGTGCTTCCGGAGCACACTTGTTTCAAATCTGTGAACTTCTCTATGTTTTATGACTGCATGTATGACTTTTATGATTATTATTATTATTATTATTATTGGAGACTCAACCACTTTCTATGGTTAAGCTGTATATAGTTGTTACTCAATATGTTGCTGTGATTTGTTAATAATAAAACAGAATTTTAGCCGAAAGCAGGTATTAAACAACATTAAATAAGTGCCAATATTGAGAGTGAAAAGTACACTCAAAAGCTTCTGAAGAGTAGCAGCGTTTAGCCAGACAGTTATTTAAACTCGAACTCTGCTTGGAATATATAGCACAAATCACCAATTTCCGGGCTTATCAACAGAAAACAAAATTAATATCTTCTCCCTGTCTGTGTCATTTGTTGGATCTCGATTTTTGTTGAGGCGAAATGGTCGTATGGTAAGCTGCTGGTACGCTCAGTGCTGGCCATGGTGGCCCGAAAAAGTACAAGAATTTGTACTATTAAGGTAATGTTATCCAAAATATAATCATGTTATACTTGTTCACTATATATATGGCATGTATTTCTAATCATTATACATGTACAGACACTGAAACTACACGTCCCATTTACATGCAAAGTAGTTAAAATGACCTGTTGAATGTATCGCTTTGCCTGTTGTGAATACGTTTCTAAAATTACGTTTCAATTGCGCGTTAAATGATTTGAACAATGTAACGTTGTTGCCCAACAACCAACCGTCTGATAGAGCACGTCACTGTGCATGATATGCAGCAGCTGACGGTCTCGCTCATTGGAGGGGAACAGAAACCATCTCTGAATCACACTGCGTTTCATAATAAATCTAACGGCCTGCTGGCTTCACTTCTTTATTCAAATGTATCACAGTGAGTAAAGACTACAGATTCATAAATGGTGCACGACTTGACAAACAGGTTTCCGGTTCATTATTTGATCTTCTTTCGAATGGCTTGCTGAAAAGCAAAGTATTTCTAGAGCGCTCCATTATTAAATTATGCATTAAAATAGCTCTATGCATAGCGCTACTTTGTAGTACTTTCCACACGGTATTGGAATTCTGATTCAGGTGGTATTTCTCGCTATCAAATCGGGGCGCTAATAAACGGGATAAAAGTTAAATACACTCTGCAGGATGTGGATACATACAGCGGGTGGTCATATTATTATGTACACGTGACGTAATGCTCATAGACTTACGTATTAATTAGCTGATGCAAGAATAATTTTCATGAATTAAGTTAAAGTTCATTTGCTATCATTTTTGCCGGACAGATCGTTAATCATCTCCGCTATATTAGTTAATTAGTTTTGGAATGACTCTTGTTCAAACATCGTATGTACAACCTGTGCTTCGAATGTCCAATTGACGGCCATGTTTGTTTGGGATGTAGGTTTCTTGATAATTATCAGATAAAATTATGGAAATATGTATCTGTAGCTGAGATGATTTCCTATGTTTTCGTAAAGATTTAAGAATCAATCGACAAATGATAGTCATGGACATTATACTTGCAACAGCTACTTAACACATAAGCCTATGGGAATTATGTCACATATATGTACTAATATGACCACCCGCTGCAGCTTTACAACAAAGTCTTTATTACAGTTTATTACACATACAGGAACACATAACAAGTGTCATATATATCACATTGCCCATGTGCACACATTGCCTTTGTCTAGTAACTGTATATTTGATCGAGTTCCCATATTTTAGACTGCTGTCATACCAATGGAACGTGTCCTCACTAAAGAGGATCGTCACGCTAAAGTTTATTTTTTGTGCAAATTAACATTTATTAATGAGAAATAATTGCACATGAAATAATATATTACGCTCGCTCTCGTTGGGTGTAATGTAACACATTACGTTCTTTTCGTTAAAATCGTATGACAAACTAACTGTATATAATTTTCAATTCGTGATAATTGCTATTCTATCCTACCATATGTTACACAGACACCAGCTTCAAGCTACAGGTCGATATGTGTGATAGTGTTTAATAATATGCATGTACGGTCTCTGTGAAATGAGTCACGCTTATGTCTACTAGTCTGTCCTCTGAAGGATAAACTCACGGGCAAAATAAACTATACCAACATTGTTTTGTTGTTATCAACATTATCAGATATGTCACATAAATAATGTGATACTCGCTTGAATGACAATTTAACTGACCATGTTTGTTTTGTTTTTTATCGAAATTTAATAAAAGTGGCACGTACATTTAATGCAATAGAATGTAATGACTGGTACTTGGGGTAAATGTCAATTTACAAAAAAGAAACAACTATTTTTTAGAGACTACAGAAAACGTTTTTATTCACAAAGGGAACACAATTAAAACTGTCAAGTTCTGGTATACACACAGAATTTACAAGGCGTCTTATGACATCATTGGGATGGCTTGCCATTTTTCCACGAGTGCCAGGATTAACGTTTGCCGACTTGATGGACGTGGATTTCCCTGTCTTATCTGTCTATCCAATAATCCCACAAGTGTGATAAATCAGGTGATCTCGCTTGACCATTGCAAAAGGTTGATGTTGTTTGCCGTTAGGAAGTCTCTTGTGTCTCTGGTTGTGTGGGGGCGTGCATTATCTTGTTGGATGATTACTCTTTGATAAGGTAAGTGAGCACCATAGTACGTCGAAGTAGTCTTGGGCATTCAACTTACGGTCAAAGACAACCAGTTCAGTTGTATTGACCCTACACATTCCATCCCAAACCATGACGCTACCGCCGCCGAATGGCACAACCTGCTGGACCCGACAAGGGGCCATTCTCTCTTCTCTCCGACGATAAACACGCACTCGGCCACCAGCTCTGAGTAGCTGGACCTGCTTTCATCTGTAAACGAAATTATTTGCCAGTTTCTGTTCTAGCACCACTGTACCATTCTTGCCAATTGGTGACAGTTATGTCGGTCACGTCGGCTCAGCATTATCCTATGAAAGGGTCGGTACGCTCGAGTGCCATGCTCACGAAGACGCCTGGGCACTGTCCTTCTGCTGATAACACGGTGTTGCTGCTGATGACGTCACGGTGACGAAACGATTGCGTATGTGAATCGTGCGGATGTAGCGGTCGTCGTTGGCGGTTGCGACACCAGGTCTTCCACTTCTTGGCCTGTCTTGGGTCCCACCATTCTGTGCCGTAGCCCGGGTAAAGTTGAACATACAAGCAAGTGGGAGTGACGTGCTCCCATCTGTACCATCTCTCTCTCTCTCTCTCTCTCTCTCTCTCTCTCTCTCTCTCTCTCTCTCTCTCTCTCTCTCTCTCTCTCTCTCTCTCTCTCTCTCTCTCTCTCTCTCTCTCTCTCTCTCTCTCTCTCTCTCTCTCTCTCTCTCTCTCTCTCTCTCTCTCTCTCTCTCTCTCTCTCTCTCTACGTCTCGGAATGTCACTTGTTGTGTTCGTTACGACTGAGGTCCAAAGCATGCAGATTCGTCAATTTTATACAGCCATATTAACATAATGCACGTACATGCCATTTGCTCTAAAAACGTGTGACAAATCCATATTTAGTTAGAAGTATGATTTTTTTCTCGGTAATTATGAAGTTATGTTCGTGTGACATAGTTCCATTTGAAAAGCTAGTTTCAACTTTTTTAAACAGGAAATATTATGGTTTAGTTTCTTCTGCCCCAGAGTTTATGAATTATGCCAATAACCCCATTTCACCGAACTACGGTTCAAAAATGTGTCTGGAATGTTAGAAATAATACAAGCATATTCGAAATTTTACCTTGTAACACCATAATTCCATTTTCACAGTGTATAATTTTAGATATGGAATGTCAAGATTACATGTGAGAAAAACATGGTATACTGTTGTTTTCTGTGCTTTTATAATCTATCTGTGCGTATATGCAGTCAAAATTACTTTTAGGACGTTTTTCTGGTATTTCTTAAAGTTTCAAATTTATAAAAGGTTTCGGCAATATATATCTTTAATAAAAGGGGGAAACAGCCCATTACACGACTCGATTACCTGTAGTCGCAGTATACGCTGTCATGTGTAAAACCAAACTGCCAGCGGCCATTTTCGTGTGAACACTTTTAATAATTCGTGGATGGTGTTGGATCCGCGTTGCTTAATAGAACCAAAGTCATTCGTCTTAGAAGTCTACTTATTAAATGAGAGGATTGTTTTGCAATAAGTAACATTTCTTTTTTATTTTGTGAGATCTCTTTATTTTCATTCGAAAACGTGCTACAAACCCTTTAAAAGAGAGTGTACGAAATACATGTAACAATGGGGTTTCAAAACATGGTTTCGACCATGCATGAGTTATGATGTTCACAATATTAGTTTTGTAGAAGAGACAATATCATATTACAACATATTTAAACCCGAAAAAGAAAAAAAAAACAGAAAAAAAGAGCATATTAATTGTAAAAAAATATAGTTTCACAGTTTTTATTTTCAACTACATAACAGTCTTTTTTAGAAAACAATTACTAATAATATAACAATACTGACTTAAAATGTATATTTACAATGGAAATCAGTCAATCAGTTAATAGTTCATTCTAGAAGCACTTCCTGTGGACAATGGATGGACCAGACTCGTCGTATTCCTGTTTGCTGATCCACATCTGTTGTAAAATGAAATTTTCAAAAGATAAAAATGTTGTTGTGAACAAGCCTGCCACTCTGCTGTTCAAGAAAGTCCCAAGGATTATTTATATTGTATGTATAACACAGTTTTTCCACTGAATTGTACATTACTGTTTTAACATGTGATAAATTTAGACATGCAATGGCTCGTTTACGATGTTGCTCTAGTCATCTTAGAGTTGAAACCGGTAGGCATAATAAGGAACCCAGAAATTAGCGAATATGCAATGTATGTAAATGTAATTATATAGAAGATGAATATCACTTTATTTTAATATGCAAATGTTATGATGATTTAAGAAATGAATTTATTCCTAAAAGATATTTTCAATTTCCAAGCGGACATAAGTTTTATGTTTTAATGTCGTCATGTAACCCAATTACCATCAAGCTGTTAGCAACTTTCATTGTTAAAGCTATGCATCTAAGAGCATCAATTCTATAACACATGCATTATGTACATGCTGTATTATGGACTTATGGCCTACATACTTCAATTGAATAAACTATTTCTAAAAGTTCATTCTAGAAGCACTTCCTGTGAACAATGGATGGGCCAGACTCGTCGTATTCCTGTTTGCTGATCCACATCTGTTGGAAGGTGGACAGAGAAGCCAAGATGGAACCACCGATCCACACAGAGTATTTCCTCTCTGGGGGAGCGATGACCTTGATCTTCATTGTTGATGGAGCCAATGCTACGATCTCTTTCTGCATCCTGTCGGCGATACCAGGGTACATGGTACTACCTCCTGATAGAACAGTGTTAGCATACAAGTCTTTACGGATATCAACATCGCATTTCATGATGCAGTTGTAAGTGGTCTCGTGGATACCAGAAGATTCCATACCCAGGAAGGAAGGCTGGAACAGTGCTTCGGGACACCTGAACCTCTCGTTGCCAATGGTGATCACCTGACCATCGGGCAACTCGTAGCTCTTCTCCAGGGATGAAGAAGATGCAGCGGTGGCCATTTCCTGCTCAAAGTCCAAAGCTACATAGCACAATTTCTCTTTAATGTCTCTAACGATTTCTCTCTCAGCTGTGGTGGTGAAGGAGTAACCACGCTCTGTGAGAATCTTCATGAGGTAATCTGTAAGATCACGCCCAGCCAGGTCCAACCTCATGATGGCATGGGGAAGTGCGTACCCCTCGTAGATGGGGACAGTATGGGTGACACCATCGCCAGAGTCAAGAACAATACCCGTGGTACGACCAGAGGCGTACAGGGACAACACAGCCTGGATGGCCACATACATAGCTGGCGAGTTGAAGGTCTCGAACATGATCTGGGTCATCTTTTCACGGTTAGCCTTGGGGTTGAGTGGAGCCTCTGTCAGGAGGACGGGATGTTCCTCTGGAGCCACACGGAGCTCGTTGTAGAAGGTGTGATGCCAGATCTTCTCCATATCATCCCAGTTCGTGACGATACCGTGCTCGATGGGGTACTTGAGGGTGAGGATACCTCTCTTTGACTGAGCCTCATCACCTACGTAGCTGTCCTTCTGACCCATACCGACCATCACACCCTGGGAAGAAGACAAATTGTAAGCTTATTCAGAAAATTTAGACATTCATATATTTGATTTAAGTGAATAACAAACTCCATTATGGCAATTGTTGACACCTTAATCCAAAGAACATGACAACTACTCAAAATGTTAATCATATTTGTTAAGGGTGTATATCATTAAATAGTATAATTGAAATGATAAAATAAAAAGAAAAGGAAAACTGTAATTTCCAAAATGACCGTTGCCATTTTCCTTTATTTCACTGTTTCTAATACCTGCCGGTTTTCCTTTTTAGTTTAAGAAAGTGTTAGACAAAAGGCGTAGATTCTCAAACGAATTTCGAAAAGGATTAACTTATACTTTTATTTTATTTTTATTTTTTATTATTTTAGTTAATCATGTGGTGTAATTTGCATTAAGGAGCCGCAGGTAGGTATATAAGTATAAATCAATGCGTGTCTTCCCATCTCTCCCTCACTTTAGACATATATGTCCACATAGTAGGTGAAGTGACAACCGGGCACATGCACAGTTTGGAAAAGATTCACAAACAGGGGTATAACAGGAGACATGTTTGCTAGGATATTTTTACCTCAGATCTAGAATTTTATGTTAAATCAAAACGTTTTCAAGAAATCGTCATTTATTACATTACATTACTTTAAACATTTATCTGTGATTTCGTATGGTTATTCCTGTCCCTACAGATGGAACACGAATCTTCTCCGCCTGTGGGAAAATAGTTTTTTATTTGTAATTATTGCATTATTTCTCATTGACATAAGTTGAACGTAACCAAACACTATATAAACCTTTACTAAGGAGTCACGTTTTAAGATTATTATCCTGTCGTAACGGTTTCCCTTGCGGTGGACACGACACACCCAAATCTGTATCATCGGAAACCAGACAACGATAAACTCAAATGACATTCATAAATTGCAACGTACCTGATGTCTGGGACGACCCACGATTGAAGGGAAAACAGCCCTTGGAGCGTCATCTCCGGCAAACCCGGCTTTACACATGCCAGAGCCATTGTCAATAACGAGAGCTGCGACATCTTCGTCCATGTTGATGTGAGAGTGTGTACTGGTTGTGAGATCTCAGATGAAGTGGCTGAGCTAGCCGTTACACGAGCATTTATACAAGCCTTTCACGTTTGCATTGCCTTAAGAACTATGATATGCATGGTTTCACAATTGGGTTTGTATCTAATATTGAAAACCTGTATGACAAGCTTAGGAAGGAAAGGAATAGGGAGCGTGGATTTGAACTTATGCATATTTGAGGGCGCGTGAATAGAGAGTAATAATAGTATGCTGAATAGTCGAGGCTTGTATCTTAAACATGGGTAACATGTTCAGGACGGGCGACGGGCGGGTAATGTTCATAGAAATAGCTTCTTCCATTGCGTCGGTTGTTGTACAATAAAAACAAACCTTTCATGGATTAGTTATGAATTGAGGACACTGTTCAGTAATGGTTTGATTAATTCAATTGGCTGCATACACAACCACTGCAAGTAAATTCGTAAATGAAACATATTACAGAGCCTTATATTAACATACTGACAAGCGTGGTTATTGTAGGAACCACATCATATACTACTGACATATTGAATTAGGGTCAATACTAATAAACATATTGCTTGAAAAGAAAAGAAAAGACATTATTCAAAGATTAAAAGAATGGTCTTGTTGTCTTTCACAAAATCATTCTTGAAGATAACAGAGAACATTCAATACCAAAACTATTACATCTCTTGTCAGTAGGTGCATATTTGTTTCCATTTCTAAGATATGAAGATGAATGAAATGATCATAATGTGATAATGTGGTGTGCCTTTATGGTCATTGAACCTGAAACGAAAATTTGGATTTATTTTGTAAGAACATGCATTCACAGATTCACATAAGACTAATCATATATAAATGAATATGTAACTCTTGAAACTCTTATTATTCCTCTGATGACAATGTTTTGATTACTCCAATGTAATTTTATTTATGCATTGTTTACATTGTGTTCATACCAACCAGCTAATGTATAATGATTCGAGATGTTTAGAACTGATATAAAATCATTCACACATTCAGAATGAGTAATAAAATGTGCATTCACTTGATTTATGTGAGACCGATGTTAACAATGTATTAAAATTTTAAAATATTAACATATCTACATTTATAGGAGTATAAAATCAAGGACCACAACCCCGCAGATTTTAAATTAAATTAGGCGGGTTTTTTTTTTTTAAAAACGCATTTAAGTAAGTTATGGGCCAACTTCAAATGGGATGCCAAATGTGACCATATGGCATGACATCTAACCTTTAAGGTTTTCAGGAAAATGGTTGCCGTGCCTATATTTGGACGGGGTCTGGACCAAATGTATAAAAATCGATCCCCTAAGTGCCAGCTGTTCTAGAGGAGAAGTCGAAAATGTGAAAAGTTTACGGACGCCGTATCTAATAACTCTTATAATTCTAAAAGTTAGTTTACCATAAGTAGTACTTAGGGCAGTCTAGACTTTGTTTGAAGGTCTTACATAATAAGTGTGATGGATAAGTGATTAATGAGTTTTAAATAACCCCCTTTATGTGATTTAAGACATGTCAGCTGTCAATAAAAAAATCAGTTGACCTACAGTTGACTTTGTACTTGCCGAGATACATCCCGTTGACCTTTCGATCGTATTGCAGTTGGGGTACTTGGTTTCTTGGTGACATTATCATGGGACCTCATTTTTGTGCATAAAAAGGACCTCTTTCTGAAAACTCCATCAGTGGACACCATTCCCGATGGATGAAAATAAGACAACATTTCCTCTTTGTCATGTGGTTATAGAAAGTTATGTCTACGTGATGGCAAAGACATGGGACGGAATACTGGGTATTCACATTCGGAAGTATGATGTCTACCCTAATGGATGTGTGTGGACGTCCCGATGAGACTTTTTGACAGATTGCTGTGCATTTCAACCTAAACGTGACTGGAGTGTATATGAATAATATCATCCAAGTAATTGGTAAGCTTAGCCAAATACAACAATGTCAAATGTGAGTTAGTTATCATCGATTTATTTTCACGTTTTCTTTGGGTCTGTCCACTGCAGTCTACCAAAGGTCAAGAAGTGGTGAAAGCCTTGATGGATTTATGACAAACATAAGATCGTATACTTGGTATCTATCAGACTGATATGGGATCTGAATTCAATATAGGTTGACAGAACTTATATAATAGGTCGAGATAATGACTAACTTTATTGTCTGAAGAACTCTACAACTGTGAACATAATGAGTCAACAATATAAACTATTTGTTCCAGACACAGAGAAATGGACTCGTTATTATATGTTACAAGTCCAGGGTAAACTGAAACCTTATAACTGTGTTATGAGAGGTGGAGAAAGAGAGGGTATCATGTCTGTAGACAGAACACTGGACGGTCTTGTTTCCAGTCGGACGGTGAATTTTCAAAAGCAGCCTGTCCTGTGGTCGGGTAGATATTTTAGTCTTTTACCACATATTTTTCACAATGACAGGCAGAGTAATCTTTTGTCAGTCTGAGGTATAAAGGTATTGTGAAACATTAAGTAAAAATAATAGTACGTTTTTTATTAAACATCATTATTTATGCTCACACTTGATAACTCACCGTAGCCATTGAGTCTCTCTCAAATAATCACTCGACCAATAAAACACAGTAAAATGAATATAAAATGAGTTACCTTCCTACACCCTCGCTCCCCGCTAGATGGCTACCCCAGTGACGTCACTTCTTTCTCCTTGAGTCTGGACACAGACAGCTTTCAGACTTGCAGGAGGGGAGGTGCGAGGGGTATACAGACCGGTGATTTATCAACAGTGAATATAAATAATGATGTTTAATCAAAAACGTGCTATTTTTTACATACTTTAGTTGATAACTCACCGTAGCCAGCATGGAGTCGGGAGGCGGACTGCGAGACCCGAGAGCAGAGGAGTCAACTCTCCCCCTTAAGGGGGGTGTTACGGACAAACATAGTATTTACAGATCTCAGATAGGGTCCGGTTCATTGTCCGGATCAATGACAAAGCTCAAACGGAATTCTCCAGATTTTAGGATTCCCGCACGCTTTTCAAGTGTGTTTGGCTGCGGTCAGACATGCATGCTGCGGCATGAGGCAAGATATTGCTTTAGATAGGGCCAAAAAGAATTGTGAGTATTATGTTTATCATATTTTTATCATCTGTAATGCAAATTAGTAAGTAGTAATGTGTGAATTAAAAATTTAATTGAATACTGAAATTGTCAGGTTAATAATTATGTTTGTACTGCAGCATTGTTTTCTGAGGTGTCTTTTCCTATTGTATTTCAGCTTGAACTGTACCTCAAACTATACACGTTCAGAATAAAGGCCCTATATCAGCAATATTGTTCAAGAAAATTTCGCTGTGTTAGAGACGGCCGTCACTGAGCGTCAGACATCAGCCAGCCTTGAGGTCTGTGCATTGGATGTGAGCCGAGTGTCAACACTGCCATCGTCGATTGGGTTTCGGCATGAAGAAGGTCTTTTGGAAACTCTTTGTGTGAGAGACATTTGAAATAGTTCGACAATGTTTGGAACCTCAGAATATAATCACGAAACAGAAAACATGAACTTTGACTTTGATTTAGGAATTTCGAGGGAAAGGTCAGTCTGTCTTAGAAGAGAACGAGGTGGTTATTTGTCAGCATTTACCAAATCTGAGAAGAAAGTATTTGATCTTATCGCTGTGTCTGATAGTTGTGTGGACACTGTGGACAATGAACTTTTTAAATTACTAGATTTACTTGAGAAAATTGCCATTAAAACATTTGAACTGAAAGCATTGGTTAATAATGCTGCTGAATGTGATACTATGTTATCTACTGATAAGAACTTGCCACCATGTAGATATTGTTCTGCATATCATGCCATTTTTATGTGTGATAAGTTCAAGTCACCCCAGACTTAAAGATGAATTTTGTTATGAATAACATGTTGTGCTTTAATTGTTTTTCAGCCAATCATTTTTCTTACGACTGTCCTAAGAAGAGCAAGTGTGGTAGGGACGGGTGCAACAGGAGACATTCATGGTTACTTCATTCAGGTGTCCGGGCTTTGCGGAAACCACAGGGACATACACATTCAACACCGGATCAGGTCACAGACTCACCGACCAGAACAGTTGTGCTTCTCATCCTCAGTCCAGTCAACCAAACCACGTGAACTTTAATTCCCAACCTAGTTCTGTGCTTGGAGTAAACGGGGCCGGTAGTTCACGTATCGCTTTACCCTGTGTTAAAGTTCTTGTGTCATCTAAAGATGGTGAATTGTTGAGTACCTATGCACTTCTTGACTCTAGCAGTACCAGTAGCTTTTGTTCACAGAGCCTTATGGATAAATTAGGACTTGAACCAGAAGAAAGTACAACATTATCACTTACTACACTTACTCACGAGAACTGTAAACTGAAGCTTGTTTTGTGAGTCTGGAAGTCACTGATGGTAAACTGGATCATTCTTTGACTTTCTTTATAGTTCCAGAAATACCAGTACTGAAGAGAAATGTGGCGAGACAGTCTGATATCGACATATTTCTTCATTTACATGACGTTAGTATACCTATTGCAGATCAAGGTATGGCTATTTCACTACTCATTGGGCTAGATAATCCATCGGCTCTGGTGCCTTTAGAAGTTAGAAGGAACCCTTATGCTGTCAGGACTGTATTGGGATGGACCCTTAATTGACCCCTCGAGTTTGGATCCAGTGTACATGCATCAGTAAACAACATTGGGGTGACAGAGATAACGATGGATGATGATCTTAGAGCATCAGTAGAGAAGTTTTGGAAATTGGATTCAGGCCAGTTCTTGTCTGATAATGATGTTGCTATTTCACCTGATGATAAACGTGTTGTAGACATTTGGAATGATTCTGCTCAGATAGATGATGGACACTACAAGTTCGATATTCCTTTCAAGCAGGTTCACCCATATCTTCACAACAATGTTAGTGTTGCAGAGTCTCGCCTACAGTCTCTTGCAAGGAAGCTGTCCAAGGATGTGAAGCTATAGACAAGATATGCTGAGGAGATGCAGAAGCTACTTGATGCTGGTTACGCGGAGCGACTTCTTGTACAATATGCTTTGGAATCCAAGGATGATCCAATATGCTAAATTCCACATCACGCCCTCTTCAACGAGAATAAGCCTGACAAGCTACACATAGTTTTTGATTGTGCAGCCAAGTATGGAAATACAAGTCTCAACAGTGAAGTCCTTCAGGGTCCTGATCTAACAAGTAAGCTCATGTGTGTATTACTTCGCTCTCGTGAAGGAAATGGGTGATGTGGAAGCAATGTTCCATCAGGTTAAGGTTTCAGTAAGACACAGGAATGCATTGCGGTTCTTATAGTGGCCTGGAGGTGATACCTCTCAATCAGCTGAGATTTACAGAATGACAGTCCATTTGTTCGGCGGAATATGGAGTCCCATTTGCGCCAATTTTGCCATGAGACGGACTTCTACAGATAGTGAGGATGATTTCGACCCTGAGGTTGTTGAAACAGTTTTGAGAATTTTTGTATGTAGATGACTGTTTGAAGTCACTTTGCTCAGAGGAACAGGTAATTCATATGATGCATGAGCTATGTCATTTGTTACAGAGAGGTGGTTTCAGACTTACCAAATGGGTCTCTAAGAGTAGAGAGGTATTGGATGTTATTCCTGCAGAGGAGAAAACAAATCAATTCAAGGACATAACGTTACAAGACCACTTACCACAAGAGAGAGCCCTTGGAGTCACTTGGCATACTGCATCTGACACATTTGGATTCAAGGTGAAGGCCAAGGAACGTCCACTTACACTGAGAGGAATTCTCAGTGTCACCAGCTCCGTCTACGACCCCTTTGGTTTTATTAGTCCAGTGGTTTTAAAGGCAAAATTGATTTTCCAAGAAGAATGTCGGTTGAAGAAAGGATGGGATAAGCATTGGAGTAGGTCAATGCTGAGAGGTGGACGACCTGGTTGGGCAAGTTGCACTATATTGAGGAGTTGATGATTCCAAGATGGTTGATACCAGTCAATTTGTCACTTGTCACGCTTCCACTGTTTGATTTGGTGCTGTATCCTATCTTAGAATTGTGCATGACACGGGAGACATACATTGCAGGATGCTTATGTCCAAGTCCCGACTGGCACCACTCAAGAACCTTACAATTACACGACTAGAGTTGTGTGGCGCCGTCATATCCGTACAACTTGACCAGATGTTTCATCGTGAGATGACAATACATATTGACAGATCAGTCTTTTGGACAGATAGTACAGTGGTGTTGTATTACCTCAAGCACACATCTCAACGATTTCAGACCTTTGTTGCCAATCGTGTTAGCAGGATTCTGGAGAGTTTCTCAGTGGAAGACTGGCGACATGTTCCATTTGAACTTAACACTGCGGATCATACTTCTAGAGGTTTGGATGCAGACAAGATAGGAGATTGCCAGGAGTGTTTTAGAGGTCCCGATTTCCTTTGGAAGGAGGAAGAGTCATGGCCTGAATGCCCAGTAAGTTTTGAACCATCTGCAGATCAGGTTGAAACCTTGAAATCCAAAATTTGCTTTATGTTATCAGATCATCATGACAATTCTACATCTGTTCTCCTGAAGTACTACTCCTCTTGGTATAAGTTGAAGAAAGCAATAAGCTGGATTCTGAGGTTGAAAACACTCCTGCTTCAAAAGGTAAAGAAATCTACGTCATTTACAAGTTCGTGCATTCCATTGACAACCTTAGAACTGAAATCGTCTGAAAGAGAAATTGTGAAATATCTTCAAAGATGTCACTTTCCACAAGACTTTTATGACCTGTCACACTGTAAACTTGTGAAGAGAACAAGTGATATCTTCAATCTTGAACCACAGCTTTGTGAAGATGGACTGTTGATTGTTGGTGGTCAGTTGAACAATGCATAAATACCAATGCAGATGAAGCATGCTGCAATTCTTCCCAAGTGTCATGTTTTCAGCAGTGTGTTACTTGTAGGCGCATAAGAGGACCTCCTTTAACTCAGAAAATGGCGCCTTTGCCAGAGGAAAGAGTTCAACCTGGTAAACCACCGTTCTCTGCATGTAGTGTTTCGGTCCATTCTTTGTGAAACGAGGACGAGCATCAGTAAAGAGGTACGGTTGTCTCTTTACATGTCTGGTAATAAGAGCAATGCACATTGAGAAGTTAGATTCCATTCTCACGGATTCTTTCATAAATGCCATGAGGAGGTTTGAGGCTCGACGAGGACATCCAGAACTAGTGCGATCTGACAATGGCACTAACTTCACAGGAGCAGAAAGGGAATTGCGGCAGGCTCTCGCATCTTGGAACAGTTCAAAGGTTGATGCCTATATGCTGTAGAAATAAATAAAGTGGATCTTTAATCCTTCATCAGCTTCCTACATGGGAGGAGTGTGGGAGCGACAGATACGAACTGTAATCAAGGTTCTGTCGTCCCTGTTGGTTCATGATCAAGGTATTCATGATGAAGATTTGACAACATTTCTGTGTGAGGTTGAGTCCATAGTATAGTAAACAGCCGATCACGTACGTCTCGGAGTCTGTCAAGGATGCTGAGCCTTTAAGTCCAGATCATTTACTGTTGCTCCGTTCCAGTCAGCCATATCAGCCAGGCAACTTCAGTCTTCATGATGTCTATACTCGACGTTGGAGGCTATTCAGCATATTGTGGACGTATTTTGGAAAAGGTGGATTAAAGAATACCTCCCAACGATTCAATTGCGAAAGAAGTGGCATCAAGGAAAACCAAATGTGTCTGTTGGGGACATTGTTTTGATCATGGATGAGAGAACACCGAGGAAGTTGTGGCCTCTTGGACGAGAAGTCACGATTTTTCCTGGACAAGATGGATTTGGTCTGTGATCACCCGTCCCATCCACAAGCTCTTTGTCTTGGAATCGGCATCTTAGGTATTTTTGTGAATTTGTGTATATATCAATAGTTTCTCAAGTTTAATCGTTTGAGTAATATCTATTATGCCTCAGAGTATTTACAGATCTCAGATAGGGTCCGGTTCATTGTCCAGATCAATGACAAAGCTCAAGCGGAAATGCTCCGGATTTTAGGATTCACGCACGCTTTTCAAGTGTGTTTGGCTGCGGTCAGACATGCATGCTGCGGCATGGGGCAAGACATTGCTTTAGATAGGGCCAAGAAATTTCGTGAGTATTATGTTTATTATCAGTTTATCATCTGTAATGCAAATTAGTAAGTAGTAATGTGTGAATGAAGAATTTAATTGAATACTGAAATAGTCAGGTTAATAATTATGTTTGTACTGCAGCATTGTTTTCTGAGGTGTCTTTTCCTATTGTATTTCAGCTTGAACTGTACCTAAAACTATACACGTTCAGAATAAAGGCCCTATATCAGCAATAGGGGGAATTGGCGACTGGTCCATTAGGACTAGCCGGACCTCAAGGCACAGTGTTAGGAGCCTGCTATAACCCTAAGGATTCAACTACCCGCGCCCCTGAGGGGCGGTAGAGACCATAGGGGTTGTCTCGAGAAGGGGGTGTTTTGAAACGACGTCGTCTCGAAAGGCTCCATTCGTCTGCCTATCCGTCAGACGACGAAGGCCAACACTTCCAAGGCGTCATTTCCAAACGCTGTTGGAGGAAAGGAGAACGAGTGGACAGATGACGGAGCGTCTAAGCGAATGAGAGGCAGTGGGAGGACACGCCTCCTAACAGACGCTACTAGCGAGTAGCGACAGTCCTCTGATCACCTGCCAAGCGCTCGAGCACGAGCCTGCACGTGCCGCATGGGTTGAAACTAGATGAGCGGGACACCGCAAAAGCAGAGCAGCTCCGAAACTTTGGGTCTCGCCTTTCCCTGTTCTGCCTTCTCCTCAGCATAAATAAAATGGGAATTTTTTTTGGACAAAATTTTGTTCATTATTCAAGTTATTCTAAGAAGTTGAATCATCACCGGGGTCACTTTTCACAAACTTGTTCTTAAAACCTATACCTGATTTCAAAATTGGATCAAAGGATTAACATGGCCTTAACCAATATCTCATGACCTTGACCTTTGACCTTCAAGGTCACACCATCAATGATTACTTTTCATTGTGTATAACAATCATGCAATGACTCAAAGTGTTCATTGTTAACATAAGGCATATTCACAATAGCATGCTTAAGTTGTGACCGTGCTGTGACCTTGACCTTTGACAGATTTTAGCGAAAAGGTTTTCAGATCTTGGTCTTTCTCCATAGTTGATATATACAAAATAAGAGCCTGACAGCACACAAATGTTTGAAGTTATCATGTCTACAAGGATTATTGTAGTGATTCAAGAACTCATGACCTTGACCTTTGACCTTGAATGCGAACATGACAAAATCATTCACAAGATTTATAAGAAAGAAGCTATGTATATGATATGTTAATACCTCCTTGGAAAGAACTTATTTAGTGATTTCAGAACTGGTGACCATGACCCTATCTCGTGACCTTGACCTTTAAAATTCAAGGTCACACCATCAGTGATCACTTTTCATTGTGTATCACAATCATGTAATGATTCAAAGTGTTAATAGTTGAAATAAGACATTTTTGCAAAAGCATGCTTAAGTTTCGACTTCACTATGACCTTGACCTTTGACGGATGTTAGCGAAAACCTTTCCAAATTTTGACCTTTCTCCATAGTTGATATACACCAAAGAAGAGCCTGATAGCACAATATTTTTCAAGTTATCGTGTTTACAAGGATTTTTTTAGCGATTTCAGAACTCGTGACCTTGACCTTTGACCTTGAATGTGAACATGTCAAAAAAATTCTCCAGGGGTATAAGTAAGAAGTTATGTATATGAGTTCTCAAAACCTAATAGGAAAAAAGTTATAGCGAATACAAAACGCGCCGGCGGCGGCGATGGAAACTGCACAAAAACTGATAGCAGCTCCGACTTAGTCGGAGCTGCTAATAAGCAACTCTCCAGTCAAGGCAGCGAGAAGCACTGACCTAGATAACCTGCTACAGTCGAGGTGCACACTGCAGAAGGAAATCAACATCCTCTCTCCAAACCCATGCAGGGGAAGAAGAGCATCAAGTACACATCAAAAACACTCAAAAGAGAACTAAGAAACCATCCGTTGATGGTATTTAATCAAATATCACAAAACTCTGTGAGCTAGCAAAATGGACGTCCAGTCTTGCTCGCGACAAAGAAAGAAGTGACGTAACTTGGGTAGCCACCTAGCGGGGAGCGAGGGTGTAGGGAGGTAACTCTATTCATTTTAACTGTGTTATATTGGTCGAGTGATTAATTGAGAGAGACTCAATGGCTACGGTGAGTTATCAAATAGAGTATGTAAATAATGATAACCAACGTAAATTAACACTTATGCAAACTCTTTGCACTGCCTTTTATGAACCGATTACAAAGCGACGCCTATAGCAGATGATAAAATGTAAAATGTTAAGTCTGTCGCAAAATACTAAACATTAAGTTCGTTGCAACATTCTAGATCATAATTCTAACTTACTCACTTTGCTGAATGCATGTTTTATATTCTTTATCAACTTGACACATTCATGAACATTTTTTTAAAAACCAAAGTTTCGTTTGCACGTGCAATGCACTCACAACCCCCTTGTCAAAATCATCCACTGTTGTTTGAAATGAAAATTTGTTCAAAACATACATTAATATTTGTTTTAAGATAAGATGCTATCGGGGAGTTTTGTAGTCCAAACGAAAATCGAGGGGATATTCCTGTTTACGCACATGTTATAAAACTTGATAATTACAAAATCGAGTTGAAATATACCCCTGTAGGTAGGACTTTTTTTTATCCCACCGGTATGTAATACCGTGGGATAAAGTCATCACCCCGTCCGTCTGCCCGTCCGTCCGTAATCATTTCGTTTCCGGAGCAGAACTCGAAAACCATTTATCATATCTTTCTGAAAACTTCACATATGTATTACACATTTACTGGAGTGGTGCATTTTGATATTTTCAGATTTTAAATTTTTTTTTAAAAATTTACAAATTATGTTGGACCGGTTGGATACGTCATCTTCTGATGACTCTTTTTGTTTGCAGCAAGTGGTTTAAGCCTTGTATATGTAATTCATATGCTTTCCAAACATAAACTTGCCTCGCTTTTACAGCTAGCAGATAACAGATCTGAAGTGACGTCAGTGAAGTACATGTAGTTCTCATATGAAGGGTGTTTTATCCAAAGTAACTCACATATGGGTGCTAGTGATAGTGATATTAAGGTTGAACATTCAACATTTCAATAACAATGACTGATCCGTTTTCTCTTCTCCCTATGCATCATCAACCATTTCTAGGCTACTATCCAAAAACTGTTATATATATTATATTTCTGGTCTGAGAAATTGTTACTTATTGTTAAATATGACGATACATGTAAATGTGAGTTACGTTTAGATATATCAGCATATAATCAACTGTAATGTATATTTGTATATTTTTAAAATGGATGCTTAAATATCAATAAATATTTAATTCCGTCAATGGTTGACTACTGGTGTAATTAATGTAATCAGAAATGCAAATAATTGTCGACCAGATGCCTGGTTATGTTAGCCAATATAATATGCAAAAGAGTTTTTTTCCAAAAGGACTGATGATTCATGATCATGAAATTAAAATTTGGCTTACATTTAGTATATTGGCCAGCTGTTGATAAGTGAAATACGAGGAACATGTTCAACCAGATGTATAATAAATGTTTGTTACTCGCTGTAAATTAAATGATAGTGTTGAAATCGGACAGGTAGGTTTAATTATCTTCCAGACGGGTAGACGAGAGTGTGACATTGTAATAGGTTTGTAAGTAGTAAAGAATGAGATTAAGAAGTAAGGGTGTTGTGCAAAGGTTAAAGAGCTTGTTAAACTTCGTAAAAGTGTGTTTTGGGTGCTTTTTGGTTTTTTAAGGGGTCAATGTCAAAGCAGTTCGCAATTAGAAGACTTGTACAACTTTTCTTCTGCATATATTTCAACAACATGAATACTTAAAATGTCAAGAAAAGCTCTCACTAATGTCTTCCCCTGTCCATTAATTTCCTAAGGACGTCCCGAAACAAATATTTCACCAACATTAACAATGAAAATGCCAAGCCATTGAAGGGCATTAAGATATGGAATATCCAAGAACGCGAAGATTTTGTGGACAACAACTTCTTTTATGTGAGAATACTTGGCTTTCAGAGTATATGTTTTATCCTTCATTATATGGAATGTAAGAAATAAGAAAAAGGGATACAGTTATATAGCAAAGAAAACAATGGTGATGAAAATCAATCATGGAACTTAAAATGCATGAGAATGATATACAATCGGGATTAGCAATACAGACATGAGATAAGTATTACAAATTCGTCAAATGAGGAAGGCCAATCGGTTAAATTGAAATTGTAGATACAAGATACAGTTGATTGGATGTGAAGGGAAATTACCCAAATATATATATATATATCTAACCAACATAAACACTTGAAATGTCAATAAAAGTTCAAAATCCACCCTATGACAATGTTTGCTGTTGCACACTAAAGTTGCTTCTGTCCATTACTTTCTTGTGCATGCCCCTTGTCTATTATTTGATCAACATAAACACTAAAATTTTCCATAAAAGCTCAAAATAATCTTAAGGAAAATGTTTACTCCTGGCAACTCCTGTCAACTCCTGTCTGCTCCTGTCCACTAATTTCATATGAATACCCCATTTCTATCATGACACCGACATAAACACTTAAACTGCCTATAAAAGTTCACAATCAACCCTATGGCGAGGTTTGTCTCTGCCGACTAATGTTTGCTCCTTTTAATTATTTTTCTAGTGAATACACCTAATCAAATATTTCTCAAACACAAACACTTTGAACATCCGTAAATTCTCAATATAATCCCTTTGACAATGCTCGTCACTGGCCCTAATGTCTTGCCAAGTTCTTCCAAAACCTCCTTACCTGATATTTCACCAACACAAACACTTAAAATGTCCATGAAAGCTCAATATCAACCCTATCAACCAATGTTCGGTCCTGTCCAATTATGTATGATGTTGGCTACTATATACTTTCTTAAGAATATCCCTAATCTAATATTTCACCACTTATTAACCACTTAAAACGTTCCTAAAAGGTAAAAACAATGTTCAGTGTAACAATGTTTGCTCCTACCCCCTTATATCTGCTCCTACCCCCTTATATCTGCTCCTACCCCCTTATATCTGCTCCTACCCCCTTATATCTGCTCCTACCCCCTTATGTCTGCTCCTACCCCCTTATGTCTGCTCCTACCCCCTTATGTCTGCTCCTACCCCCTTATGTCTGCTCCTACCCCCTTATGTCTGCTCCTACCCCCTTATTTCCTGAGAATGCTACTTATCTAGTATTTATACAACATAAGCAATTAAACAACCATAAAAGCTCACAAACAACTATATGACATTCTTTGCTCCTGTCCGGTAATGTCTACTTCTTTCCGTTAATGTCTTTTGGGTGCACCTTACCTAATATTTCTAAAACACAAACACTTATAACGTACACAAACGGACACATTTAACCCCATAACAGTGCTTGCTCGTACCCATTTATGCTTCGCCTGTCCACTAAGATCCACCCCTGACCGTTTTTATCGCCCGCCACAACGAAGTTGGCGGGGGATATAGAAATGAGCTCCGTCCGTCCGTCCGTCTGTCCGTCTGTCCGTCTGTCTGTCTGTCCGTCTGTGCGTCGGGGCTTTTCCATTCCGGCCTCAAACTTCAAAACTATTCAATATATTTTGCTGAAACTTTGTACACGTATCAACCAAGTAGTCTAGATGTGCCTTTTGCTATATAGAAATTTGAGAATATTTTATTTTTATTTTTAACGAATGCAAACAGTCTGGACTTAGAAACAAGAAGAGGGAAAACTATATTCCGGCCTCAACTTTCAAAACTATTCAATATATTTTGCTGAAACTTTGAACACGTATCAACTAAGTAGTCTAGATGTGCCTTTTGCTATATAGAAATTTGAGAATATATTAATTTTTTTTACGAATGCAAACAATCTGGACTTAGAACCAAGAAGAGGGAAAACTATATTCCGGCCTCAAACTTCAAAACTATTCAATATATTTTGCTGAAACTTTGTACAGGTATCAACCAAGTAGTCTAAATGTGCCTTTTGCTATATAGAAATTGAGAATTTTTTATTTTTTTTACGAATGCAAACAATCTGGACTTAGAACCAAGAAGAGGGAAAACTATATTCCGGTCTCAAACTTCAAAACTATTCAATATAGTTTGCTGAAACTTTGTACAGGTATCAACCAAGTAGTCTAGGTATGCCTTTTGCTATATAGAAATTTGAGAATATTTTTTTACGAATGCAAACAATCTGGACTTAGAACCAAGAAGAGGGAAAACTATATTCCGGCCTCAAACTTCAAAACTATTCAATATATTTTGCTGAAACTTTGTACAGGTATCAACCAAGTAGTCTAAATGTGCCTTTTGCTATATAGAAATTGAGAATTTTTTATTTTTTTTACGAATGCAAACAATCTGGACTTAGAACCAAGAAGAGGGAAAACTATATTCCGGTCTCAAACTTCAAAACTATTCAATATAGTTTGCTGAAACTTTGTACAGGTATCAACCAAGTAGTCTAGGTATGCCTTTTGCTATATAGAAATTTGAGAATATTTTTTTACGAATGCAAACAGTCTGGACTTAGAACCAAGAAGAGGGAAAACTATATTCCGGCCTCAAACCTCAAAACTATTCAATATATTTTGCTGAAACTTTGTACAGGTATCAACCAAGTAGTTTAGATGTGCCTTTTGCTATATAGAAAGTAAATGCATTATATATTCAAAATGCATAAATATATTCAAAATTCCTACATGGCGGGGGATATGGCCGACTCTGTCTGCTTGTTTTCTTAAGAATGCCCCTAATCTGAGTGGTTAGTGTGAAGGCCTCTCCTCTCTTATCGGATGCAAAAAAAATTGTGACCTAGGACTCATACTGTGTTGTGTCGTGGGCAAGGCACTTTATCTACATTGCACTCGGTCCAGCTGTTTAAATGGGTATCTGAACACGGAAAACACGTCGTCGAAGCGCATAGTAGCTGCACTGAAAGTACAATTCCTCAGGGTAATAATTGCAGTGCCCAGAATATGTCCGTCGAAGCACAGGGGTGTGTATCGCTTAGAAAAAGCGTTTGAAAGAGATATACCTATATAAACCCTACCCTATTACTATATAAAAGGAAAGGGATGTAACGACGAAACCACCCAATGCTCATTCAAAGTCATATTTCGCACGAAAACAATTTTTATGCCACAGTCGATGACTACGAAAGCTAAATAATTTCCCTACAAAATGAGCTATAAATGGTCACAATTGGATTATTATTTCAAAAGTTATGTAATGGAGAATGCATGAGGAGCCGTGGATTCGTTAAAAATAATCAACGAGTCCCGAAGGGGCGAGTTGATTATTTTTAACGAATCCACGGCCCCGAATGCATTCTCCATCTTAATCCATGTATGACGTCACGAAACATACATATGTGATTATCTAGCATTATAGACAATACATTTCAATTATGTAACCTAAACAAATATTATTTTACAAATTTCGGTGCCCATTCATCGGATATGGTACACGTAGCTTCGACCGTTATGAAATGGATTCTTCCACGCACGTGCATGGCTGAAATCTTCCACGCAAAGCGTTTTGACTGGCAGCCAAACTCCTGCATTTCATGTGTTTCAGCACGATCCCCATGCGTTTCACACTTTACCAGTCTTGTTTAGAATGCAGGGATCTGATCTTACTGACAAACAATCAATTGATTACCAGCAGGCCTGGTAGTCTAATAGGTTAGGGCGCTGCGTAACAGACGAAGGGTTACATGTTCGATTCCCAGGTCAGACATTACAAAAATAATCAGATATTTTAAAGTATCTAATCAGCTATACTAAGACAAAATACAATCATTCTTGGACAAATTACTTTGTGGGCCATTACGAAAATGTCAAAAGCTGACACCCCTTCTGACTGGATTAGTCAATGACCAGTAGATTCTTAAAAATAATCACACAATAGAGTGACGTCATCACCATGGATTCAGCGGCAAGACAGTCCGTATATCGCTACCTCCAAACTTTAAAAGCCAATATCCCAGCTCACGAAAATCAGCGAAAATACACCTTTTAAAATCGTTTGTTAATTCCAGCAATTTCCAGTTGTCATCATATTGTCCTTTAATATCATATACCAGATCACAGCAAATATATTTTCCTTCAAAATAAGCCATAAAACATAAAAATCGAACGCGTATTTACAAAGATATGATTTTTCAAAGCTTAATAAATATTAAATTATTGCTGAAGTGAGCCACGAGCATAGCTTACCAAACTGATAAAATCGCTTGAAAAGAATGATAAAAAAAAAAAATATCCCGTCAGCGACCCAGTTACAAAACCCAGTACTTGGTGCATCATATCATGTAACATGACTGACACTGTTTCGACAATACAGGCCCCTGTGGTGGGTGAGAACAAAATATAAGTGCATATTTTTCTCTCAAAACACTGTTAAAGGCCCATATGTAGAGCTTTATGTGCACATACTACTGCAAAAGTCTTGAACAATACCTTAATTTTCTGCATTATCATGCAAAATTATAATGTCCTTATTCAGAAAATATTGTTCATAGCTTCACATTGTCGCCTTAATGTAACTTCTTGCTGTACACTTATATTCTATGTTGTGCTGTATATAATGTACATATGTATACGGAATGCACCTCGTATGCTGCACTTTGCACCTGAGTGACTCAAGCAAGCATATATGATTTTAAAAAAATGAATGAAAATTTGGGCATACATACTTCATCAAACTGTTTGCTGAGGCCTCTACATAATCTGTTTTTTTTTCCTGTCTCATAAGTCGTGAATCTTTCTATCTTTACAAGAATATCAATAATTGGTTTGAGAAATGTATATGTAGTGTAGCGCGGACGAAATCAGGTAGCAACGTGGTAATGAAACCGGTCGGTTATGTAGGTCAATATTCCGTCTGTAGATCATACCCACTACTGTACATGACATGTAACAGCTGACATTATGATATGCATGTGTGTTGGAGCGGAACAGAATGTACTTCTGAATCAGATTTCGATTCATAATGAATTATATAACTTGTCAAGTTGTCGCCTTCAGTACTACGTTGAAATGTGCAACATTGTTATATGATTGCAGAGTTACAAGCAGTTTCCGTTTCATTATTTGATTTTCTTTCGGATCTACTGCTGAAACGCAAATTATGTTTATAGGCTCCAGTATTCAATAACTCAGTAAAATAGCTCTATTCATAATGCTTAAATGAAGTACTTCACAGACAATATTAGGAGGGGTGTCTACTAATGGTAAACATGTCATATTTCTCGCTATTTAACTGAACCGCTAATAAATGACACATAGGACTGAGGATCAATCCGTGGGGTTTGGATAAATAGCTTTATAACAGCCTTTATTCCAGTTTATTACACATACAGGATATAACATATTTGCACGTGTACACATGCCACCTTTGTCTAGTAAATGAATATTTGCACAGTTCCTGTAGTTAAAGAGTTATGTCGTATACCAATGAGGACTATCACGTGTATTGTGTCTGTGCCAAAAAGCATAAAATGAATGAGAAATTAGTACACCTGGAAAAAAAACTATAGCCATTGGCTCTGTAGCTCATCAACTAAAACATTATGTATTATCTCTACATTCCAAGATACTTATAGCTTCCATTCCAGTTTCCATAAACATTATGTCGATAAATACAATTCTTTTTAAAAATAAAATTATTTTTAGTTACTAATAAGAAACAAGACGGTATTTTGGTTGTATGAAATGAGTTTTGTTTTATGATGAACAATTATTTGCTCTATCATCTGTTACCTTAGACAAAGATTAAAAGTTCACTTAAGATGAATTTTCCAATGAATAGTTATCACCCCTTACAAAAAGTCTTTTGTAGAAATCCAGCATCAAGTTACTTGGCTCGTGGCATCATTTTTCTCTCTAATTATTCTTGAGCAATTCTCTAATTATTCTTGAGCAATATTTTTCTTCACGTTTTTTAATGTTTTAATCATTTTTCATTTATCCTTATTTGCGAACAGGACATTTCGAAGTTTTGGTCACTCGGTGTTTACGAATGACAGTTAATTACCTCCTTCACCGTACATTGGCTAAACGCTGTTTGTTACAACCCTCCTAAACACCTCAAATTACGTCCCCTCCACACACCACCTCCACAGCTGTGCACTATAATTTATACGCCACTAACGGTCTTGTTGCCATGGTTTCTTTTGTTACAAGTGTAGGTGTATTAGCCGATACACCTACACTTTTTTCTGATATACCTACACTTTTTTCTCATATACCTACACTTTTTCTCATATACCTACACTTTTTCTCATATACCTACACTTTTTTTAATAAACCTACACTTTTTAACAACTTGGAAATCAATGGCGTCAATTTTTTAAATTTCCAAATCTACGTGGTGATGAGAATAGGAAGATTTTCTGGATAACAACTTATTTAATGTGAAAATACACGACGTTTCGGAGTATAAAGCCTACAGGCCATTGTTTATCCACCACTCAAGTACTTACTTCCCTCATATTTGTATGGCAAATCCTCATTGTATACCACCCTCATGCTTTATCCCCCTCATGTTTGTATTACAAATCCCCAGTGTATAGAGAGAGAGAGACTTTATAAGATAAATTACCCCCGCCCCTCTATAAATTAAGGCGGGCGGGACGGGGCAAAAGTCCAGTGGTTAGCGCGTTCGGCTTCAGATCACGAGGCCCAGGGTTCGAATCCCGCCAGGGGGCACGGCAACTTTGTCTGCAGTAGAGAACTGTTCCACACGCAGTAAGGTTTGGGTGCAATGCTACACTGAATTTCAGCGTCGTACCACCCATGGTTCGCTAGTTCCAGCTAGATACTCGCAGGTTTCACCGCAATGCATGGTCACATGGCGTTGCGGGCTCTCTCCCTGCCATAAATCTAGCAGCCGCGATATAGGTGAAATACTTTTGAAAGCGGCGTTAAACCCCAACTGTACAAATCCAATTCCATCTTACAGTGGGGTTTCAAAGCGTACATGCAAAGAAATATGAGTGGTATCGACTGTGCATTATTGGTTACGTTCATAATATTAGGTACGTATTTCATCATTTTCAATGTGTTAGGATATTTCTTACGATGTGGAAGAATAACAAGGTGTAGTTTAAATACCTTCATCTTTGCAATATTAACATCCGTTAATGAAAAAAACAAAGAGCATATTTATTTTGTAAACAATTATATTCACAGCAGTTATTTTGAACAACATAACAGAGTTTTATTTTATTAACATGAATCAATATAATGGCTAAAATGTATATTCAAAATGCAAAATCATTCAATCAGTTAATAGTTCATTCTAGAAGCACTTCCTGTGGACAATGGATGGGCCAGACTCGTCGTATTCCTGTTTGCTGATCCACATCTGTTGGAAGGTGGACAGAGAAGCCAAGATGGAACCACCGATCCACACAGAGTATTTCCTCTCTGGGGGAGCGATGACCTTGATTTTCATTGTTGGTGGAGCCAAGGCTGTGATCTCCTTCTGCATCCTGTCGGCGATACCGGGGTACATGGTAGTACCTCCTGATAGAACAGTGTTAGCATACAAGTCTTTACGGATATCAACATCACACTTCATGATGGAATTGTACGTGGACTCGTGGATACCAGCAGATTCCATACCCAGGAAGGATGGCTGGAAGAGGGCTTCGGGACACCTGAACCTCTCGTTGCCAATGGTGATCACCTGACCATCGGGCAACTCGTAGCTCTTCTCCAGGGATGAAGATGATGCAGCGGTGGCCATTTCCTGCTCAAAGTCCAAAGCTTCATAGCACAGCTTTTCCTTGATGTCTCTGACGATTTCTCTCTCGGCAGTGGTGGTGAAGGAGTAACCACGCTCTGTGAGGATCTTCATTAGGTAGTCTGTGAGATCACGTCCGGCAAGATCAAGTCTGAGGATTGCATGGGGAAGTGCGTAACCCTCGTAGATGGGTACTGCGTGAGTGACACCATCACCAGAGTCCATAACAATACCCGTGGTACGACCAGAGGCGTACAGAGACAACACAGCCTGGATGGCCACATACATAGCTGGTGAGTTGAAGGTCTCGAACATGATCTGGGTCATCTTTTCACGGTTTGCTTTAGGATTGAGGGGAGCCTCTGTCAGGAGGACGGGGTGTTCCTCTGGAGCCACACGGAGCTCGTTGTAGAAGGTGTGATGCCAGATCTTCTCCATATCATCCCAGTTGGTGACGATACCGTGTTCGATGGGGTACTTGAGGGTGAGGATACCTCTCTTGGACTGAGCCTCATCACCCACGTAGCTGTCCTTCTGACCCATACCGACCATCACACCCTGGGAAGAAAAAAGTATAATTTAATTCACAATATTCAGAATAGATGATGTAGTCAATGCTTTTACTTAACATTTCATATTCAATACATTGTTGTACACATTTGAGGTAAACAATTGCCTAAAAGTGAATGACAAACCCCATATAAATTGTTGAAAGTACACATTACAGCACAAAACATAACTTCTTAATATCTTAATCATATTTTATACAGTATTATATACATATACATCATAATCACTGAAATTAAATTGATTGATAACGTCAAATGAAAACTAAAAGGTATAATTTCCAAAACGAGCGTGTCTCTTTTCTTTCATTTCACTGTCTCTTTTCCATGTAGATTTCACTCGTTTAGTAATAAAAAGTGTGTAACAAAAAGGCGTAGATTCTCAAACAAACATCGGAAATGAGTCACTTATCCTTGTTCAAATGTAGTTGCATGGTTACTTGTTATAGGTGTCTCCTTCGCGGTGTGCAGGTCACGTGCTTGGAGTTCAATTTGCATTAAGGAGCGGCAGCTCAGTATGTAGGTTTAAATTAAACTGTGTCTTCCTATCTTCCCACCACATACACACACACACACACACACACACACACACACACACACGCACACTCAGTGAGCGAACTGTTCGGTGTCCCCTCATAACCCCTACACTCTCAATTCATCTACACTATTTTGGGTCTAAAAGTGTATGGGAGTTCAATTTGCATTAAGGAGCGGCAGCTCTGTATGTAGGTTCTTGCGGGGTCTTAAATAAACACTGGGTATGTTGTACTCCCTCAAATGTGAAATGAACTCATCCAATTTGAGTGTAAAACAAATAAAATATCTTAAAGATACATCCATTGTGTTTCATAAAATTGTATTTGGCTGAATTATGTGCCAACATACGATGTGTGTTGATTCCAGTTCAAATAACTTTATTCAACTTGCATATTCATCCCCAATAGCCAATTATATCATAATTACCAGTAATGGTTTTTAATAAAAAATTAGCATTAATTTATCATTGTACATGTACAGAAACCGAAACTACACGTCTTATTTACATGCGCAGTAGTTATAATACCTTTTAAACACTATCAACCCAAAGTTATCTGTTTGGTGAAAATAAGTTTCCAAAATTACGTCTGACCAATTGACGCGCGCAACACGCGGTCCATTGTCCGGTTTTCGATCAAAATACGACATTTTTACTTTTATATCGTCAATATATTCACTATCATCAAAATGCCAATTTTCGGTAACAGTCAGTACTTCTCGAAAGATTAACATCATTTTTAACGTTTGGCATATGTGACCCACAACAACACAATGGATGTACCTTTGTGTAAGGTTTATTGACGAAAGTTTGGAAAACTTCTGTAATGTGAATATACACGACGTTTCGGAGTAGATGCTCAATCCTTCATCAGGTGGAATGTAAGGAAAAGACAGTTTGAATGATACATATAATACATTGATATACTGTAAATACTGATGATCAAAATATAAAAAGGTAGTTACATTAAATCATGTCATTTATAGGGTATATTTCAAATATAAAAGATTAAAATCACATTGCCAAAAACGTAACAATGAAAATTATTTTGCAAATTACATAAAATAAATGGATATATTGTATTAAAAATACATTTTAAGACTAAATCATGTTTTTTTGTGGTATATTTCAAATATAAAAGATTAAAATCACATTTTAAAAAATGTAGCTTTTATCTCTGCTATTTCAAAATCTGTTTGAATGAACAACGGTTGAAAGGTCTGGCCAATTTTTCATCCCGGACTCGTTTCCGTAGATTGCTCATGAGTTTGATCTTGGTTTCGGATTCGGATTCGGGTGTTTTGAGAAGACTCATTTCTGACAACATCGTCAATAGTATAAAGGTTGCCAGTGCAATTTGAGACAACACATTTCCAATGAGTAGCCACTTTAATATTGTTATTCAAACTGTAGCGATAGCCATCTAATAATACTTTTATTCCACCTCTCTGTGATAAAGCATATCCAACTCTTCGTACGTGTGCCATGTTGAAATGGTGTGAAAATTCAAGACACCTCTTAAATAGACTACATTCTAGATAATGTGAGCAAAGAAGCGACATGCTGACAGACATTTTGATTGCATATACACAGACAACAAATGGTGCTCACTTTCACTATTACAAAATCAAAGCTTGCGCTCATTGTCCATATCAGATGTAACTTTTCCAATGAATTAACCAATCCAGTTTGCTAATTGGACGAGTCCACTTGTGAGCAGGGTAGAACTAAATCAAAGTGTAGGGGTATTGAGAAAAAATGCAAGGACCAAGTGCAGTTGAAATGGGGTGATGGGGAAATGGGCGTGAACCAACTGTGCAGTAGCATTCTTGTTTGAACGGGAGGGTGAGTCAGCGCCTATACATTGCTTCACTTCACACTGTCGCCTGATCTCTCAGCCGTGCAAAATGCAGAGTATGCAATTAGCGAACGTTGCATGTATTTGCTACAGGATTAGCCCGCATAGCCTTGCCGCAAGTTGTTTTGGTTTTATAAATGTTCATGAAAATTAAGAATCACCCCGATATTCAATATTTAAGCATAACATGAATCATACCAACACCTATAGAAGATGCCAATGTTGGAAATTTAGATGGCCCTTGACGTATGGTGCTATTGAGGCATGATTGGATCCTACGAGTACAACTAACACCTTGTGACAGACAGACAAACATGTACATATAGACAGACATACAGACAAACACACTAAACCAGCAGACAGATAGACTGACAGACAGACAAGCAGACAGACAAGCAGACAGACAGACATATACACACGGACACATCGACACACAGGCAGCCATCTCGTGATGGAGAGGGTTCAGACAGAGTTATGACAGGGAGATGATGAACATTTCTCTATTATTTATAGAGTTAGTCCTCTCTCAAACGGGCTCTTCGAGTCTACTCCTTCTCTAGGAAAATTTAGTTTTGGTAATCGCTAAGAAATAAATACGGATACAGTTTTATTTGTATTGTAAAATAATTAATCCAAACATTTTTGTTATCGATATAAGTTAAAAGTTACACAGATAAGCACTGTATATCCCCATAATATGGCGGTGTAGGATATAAGAATATTACCCTGACACTTTCCCTCGAGACCGACACGACACGGCCAAATCTATATCATCTGAATCCAGACAAGATAAACCTAAATGACTGTCATAAATTGCAACGTACCTGATGTCTGGGACGACCGACGATTGAAGGGAAGACAGCCCTGGGAGCGTCATCTCCGGCAAACCCGGCTTTACACATGCCGGAGCCGTTGTCAATAACGAGAGCTGCGACATCTTCATCCATGTTGATGTGAGAGTGTGTACTGGTTGTGAGATCTCAGGTGAAATGACCGAGCCAGCCGTTACACACTCATATATACAAGCCTTTCGCGTTTACATTGCCTTAAAAGGTATGATACGCATGGTTTCGCGATGGGGTTTGTGTCTGATATAGGAAAGTTGCATGACGAGCTGGGAAGAAAGGACTTGGGCGGATTTGAACCTATCCATATTTGAGGAAACGAGAATAGAGGCCAATAGTGGGCTGAATAGTCGGGGCTTGTATCTTTAAACATGGGTAACAGGTTTGAGAAGGGCGCGGGGTGGGTAATGTTATAATGTTAATAAAATAGCTCTTTCGATTGCGTTGGTAGTTGTTGAATTACAAACTTTCATGGATTAGTTTAAATCTGCATATTGTCTGCCCCAGAACACAACTTAGTAGTAGAATATATACACTGATGTACTGAGTTAGGGTTCATCTTAATCAGTTCATTGCTATGAAAATAATAATAAAGATATCATTCCAAAACGATTAGTCAATATTGAAAAAAGTCTATCTCGTTTATCAAATTATTATTCTTACAACTTTTCAATGCCTAAAAGAAATAACTGTTATTTGAACGACATCACAACTTAATCTGTTTTATGGTATAATGGCTTAAACCACCATTACGCCATCTTCTGACACAGATGGGCACATGCCATCTGCAACGAGCCGGTTACATCTGCAGGTTATGTACTGACAGGGTAGGTCAGCAGGAAGATGAAGCAAGCAACTGGGTCCATGCTGTGAGCAGGACTGGTGTTGTGTTTGCCCATATATAGATGGCGGGTTCTGTTTAAATCTGTTTAGGGTATCGCTGTGTCGTGGTTGTATAACACGATATTGCTGTTTTATTATGTAATGAGCGATGAAATAATGTGAATTATCAGTGAACTCAACGTTGTATCCAGCTAAAGTGAAAAATATCTTCACTGATCTTTAAGCCGAAATATTGGGGTACTTTCTCCTGCTGTAAGTAAAGTAAGGTAACTATAATGATAGACAATATATGGTATTATTACCCCCAACAACACATGCTATATAACGAACATCATACCGCTTAATTAAATGTTATAAAAATTAATACCAAATTCATTTGATCGTCACGTGTGGTTGACCCATTCTAATATTTGCAGCTATTATCTGATAACTCCACAGATATTCTATTTGTTAGATTCTGTCAATCTAAGTAACAAATTAACATTTAGCACATGTTTGAAATAATTACTTGGAAGTTATAGATTAATTTATGTCCATAAATTCAAATAATTTCAGCGAGATTTCAAATCTGTATAAAGTTGTTACGTTTGTTTTTTCAAAAGACATGTTCAAATTTTCGAATTTTGTTTGTTGACGTGAGACCCAGGATGCAATTATTCACGTGTCGCTTCGCCCTTAAAGCAGCTGCGTGAAGTAAATGAAACCTTGGTACAATCAATGAATCAAGCATTATCATTATTTACAGGTCACATAAGTATTGTATTGTGTAAATACTTCTGTCAACGTGTTATTCTTTCTCAAATCGACGTCCGCAGGTCAGCTGTATATCCCTCATGCGCATTGTACAGAAAAGTCTAGTGTAGTGTAGTTTGTATGCATACGGATATCAGTCGCATTCTCCTCTCCGCGACATACTTCGTGTATTTGTACAGTCAAGTCGAGTTGGGAGTTAGTGCAGCATTCTTTCTCTCACGTTAAGGGCAGCTTAACATGCCGGGTATTGCGCTGGTGCTAAGTAATCATTGGATCATGTAAATGTTTTAATTTGGTACATTCTTTTCAGATTCCAATGATTTAAACTTGATGTTTGGTAAATAAAGTAACATTATTCTGATATATCTCTTGTACATTGATAAATTTGGGATCACTTTATTCACAATAACAATATACTTAACCTCTGCTTAAAGGGGCAGTAGCACGTGTTATAGGAGCGCCAAGGTGTAATGTATAAGGGACCTTCTAATCATTACTATACTTTGCCAAATGATTCAATACCAGGCCGTATTTTTGGGGTTTGCCAATGCCGGTTTGGTCCATAAGACTCCTCAACTGTCATTCTTTTCGAGGTAATAAGCAAAATCAAAGTTTTTCTATCTATATGTGTTACTAAATATATAATTTGCGCTTAAATCTTGATTTTGGTCCCTCAAAAAAATTTCAGGGTCTGAAAAGTGTGAGAGGGGGGAGGTGAGGTCCTAAGCCTATATGCGAATAGGTAAGCTGTCGGTTCAATAATTTGTACTGTTGCAGATAGTGTTATCCAAAAAATATCACAAGTTTATATTTGTTCACTATCTACATGTTAATGCCATGCATTTCGAATCTCTAATCCTGTTTTGCTTTTACTTGATATATTTGGTGCAATACAAAGGCGATAACAATAAACAAAAATCCATTAAAATAGTGAGTCACACAAAAGACTCAAGTAGAGGGAAAAACAACTTTCCAGCTTGGAAAAATAAGAAGGTGTGTTGAATTAATTCGTTTCATCCCTTTAATTGTTTTTTTTAATATAGTACAAGGGGTTTGGTTATTGACTGTTTATTTTCTAGTCGCTTTTTTTCGACTATATGTCCCTGTGATCAGGTCAATACCTGATTTTCATGGACCCGAGTAAAACTTCTTGACGATGATTTTTCGGGGCATTATATGTTTACATATTAAAACGTGTCAAAGCTACCTGGAACCGTGTAGTAAAACGGAGGAGGATTACTACATTACTAAACAACTAGAACGAAGTATTGGCGCGTCGGGGGGAAAGCAAATCAGAAACACAATGTTGGTTTCTAAACTTCAAGTTTATGATAATAATTCATGTATTTCTATGCGTGAATATAATATTGGTCGGTGTAGACTATCTTTAAAAAGACAGTACAGTCGATATAGCACGTTAACTGTGCGGGCTCTGCATGGTAAATAACCGGTAGTAGGCTACTGTCGTTTTAATCCGCCTCACACAATATGGACGTCGTCCTACCCTTGGATGAGGACATTCTTAAGGTCAATACAGTGAATTGAACTGAATTCACAGCGTTTATAATATGTAGCGGAAGTATCCGAGGCTTGGTCGGTTTGTTTTGCTTGTATAAGGCGGAATGTCGAGAACAGACAACGCTAGTGTTTCTTGGATCGTGCCAGCTACGCCTGTCTTGAACCATGTATTCAAGCGTTGATAATTATATAAGTTCATAACCTTGCAATTTCATGCAAGCTTAAAAATCGATTACTCCTTTTTTATTTCCCACTTCCCAGAAAACAATTTTTTGTGATAATTAATTCTTTGAAAAACCAATTTTGCAGATAAGAAGATGTTAAAATGAATAAAATTTTGTTAAATGCAATGAAGCGTATTTATGTGTTAGTTTATACTTAAAGTACATTTTAGTTTTGAGATGACCCCCCGAAACTTAAGCTCTTCAATGCGCTAGAGTTATCTCCCTTCATATGACGTCACGCTTCTCGCAGTCATGGCCGCAGCCATCATTTTGAGCGCTGAGCAATCGTGAAGCTGTTTATGTAATTTAACAGTTTATCCTAACACTTTAATAGCATCCACACCAAATCAATGGCGACTGAATATCCCGAAGGACGACGTTCTTCCAGATCGACAGCCGGAAACAAACTACAACTACTATTAGAAGCGGAAAAAGCAGCCTCTCTTCCCGCCACACCAGCGTCTGGCGCGAAACCGGGCCTAGCGTCAACTCCGAGAAGAAAACTATTACTGGAGACTGAAATTGAACAACTGCAAGGTGAGATCCAGTGCCTTCACCTTGAACATAAACTAGCGACGTTGCAAGAAGAGAAATCCCGCCTCATTCACCCTCCGTCTCTCACCTTGAATGCGCAACCAGCCAGTGCAACGGGACGCCGCATCGTGCCTAACGATGGATCTACACCCGGCTCAAAATCGGCGACGGTGGAAACCATCCTCACCCCTAAACCACAAGGTATGAATTCGAAAGTTCTACGAATTTGTGACTTTCTCTGGGATAATCCTCTATCGGAAACTGGCCATGAATCGTCTGAACTTAGGTCACGTGACAAGCCCTCGCGGGACGTCACCATTGAACAATGGGGCTATGCAAATACTAACATTATGGGAACGCTTATCAAGGAAAACAAGCTTCGGGGTGGAGAAATTGAGGGCTATCTCAAATATAGTAAAGACATATTCCGTCTGGCAGATAAGTACACTTGGAAAAGTGTACTCCAATATGACACAGAGTATCGCCAGAGGCAATCTGAAGATAGTTTTCCTTGGGGTACATACCGACCCGATATACACGACTTTCGCTTGGAACCAAAAACTCAAACATTTCCCCGAAAATTGAACTCACGTACCCGTGGGCCTTTCCTCCCAAATGGCAGGGAAATCTGCAGGCGTTTTAACAACGAACATTGTTTCGGTGGTGATTGTCGTCTTGCACACAATTGTTCTCTCTGTTTCTCTGCACAACACACTGCGAGAGCTCACGACACACCTGGGATCACCCGTGCCCCTTCTTCTTCCGGGTACTTCCACCCACCTGCAGGTGTGCCAAAAAACTACTAACTCCAGCCGTTGACCCCCCATCATTAATGAAACATCCTTATGCTGACGCGTTTAATCTTAATTATGATGCATGGAGCAACTTACTCTCGTCAGAAGATCCGGACAGAGAGTTCATTTTGGAGGGGGTAGAAAATGGCTTCAAAATTATTGATATTGATTCTTTTCCTGTTATTGATGTTCCAGTTTTTGTTGAAAACTATAGTTCCTCACTTAAGCAAAGGACAGCCGTTGAAATTCAACTTGGTGAGGAAATAATGCATGGAAACTATGTGTTGTCAGACTATCGTCCCATGATTTGTAGTGCGTTAGGGGCCATACCAAAAAAGGATGGATCTGTAAGACTAATTCATGATGCAAGTAACCCAGAAGGCCAGGGCCTTAACTCCTATGCGTCTGATTGTTCATGTTCCTACATGGACCTAAATTCAGCTTTGAAACTCATTACCCCGAATTGCTACCTAGCGAAAGTTGATCTAAGCAAAGCTTACAGGACTGTAGGACTGCATCCATCAAACTATGCCTTTACGGGGTTGCACTGGCAATTTACTGGGGACAAACATTTGACGTATATGTACGACACTAAACTCCCTTTTGGTGCCGCTAAGAGCCCGCAAATCTTCCAATCTCTGACATCTGCTGTGTGTAGGATTATGTGGTCAAGATACTGTGTTAATGTTATAGCCTACCTTGATGACTTTCTTATTGTATCTGATACACATGACCAATGTATGCAGAGCTTGTCTTTACTATGTACAACTTTGAGAGAGCTCGGTTTTCGCATAAACTGGGGTAAAGTGGAAGGACCGTCCCAGAGTCTTGTGTTCCTGGGCACTAGAATCGACACCGTCGCCTGGAACCTCTCGTTAGATCATGTCAAACTGCTCGACTTACATTCACTGGTGGACACCTTTCTCACACGTAAAAGAGCTTCGAAACGACAACTACAGTCACTAGCAGGCAGCCTGAACTGGGCGTGTACTGTTATTCTTAGTGGCCGAACCTTCCTCCGGCGAGTTATTGACCTTATAGGTACTCTCAGGTGTGCATCTCACAAGGCCCTTTTGAACGATGACTTTCGGTGTGATTTGAACTGGTGGAAACAGTACCTGCTTGTTTTTAATGGGACGAGAGCGATCATGGACAGTAGACCTGTTACCTGTATCCAAACCGACGCATGCTGTAAGGGGGGTGGTGGTGTGTTTAACAGTGACTACTTTTATGTGAACTGGTCTCTTGATATGCCTTTAATAAATAACTGGCATATTAACTACAAGGAGATTATGGCAGAGATATGTGCTGTGTTCAGGTGGGCCCCTATCTTACGGAACAAGAGAGTAATTCTGTATACTGATAACGTCACTGCCAAGTGTGTGTTGAACAAGTGCACTTCCAGGTTCAAACCCATAATGCCGTTTTTGAGGGCCCTGAACTTCATTAGTGGTGTATATAACTTCAAGTTCAGCGCTCGCTACCTTCCGGGGAAAGATAACTTACTTGCCGATACTTGTTCACGCCTACACGAGAAAGGAAAATTTGAAATGTTACATAACCTTCTATCAATGGAAACTCTGAGTGTGACTGAGCTGCTCTCTCATATGTCCCCTGCTTTTGTGTATTCCAGGTGGCCAAGGAAACCACCTGACCCTGTGGAGCAAAGTTCAGTATTACGTGGGCCGTGCCTGGGCAGAGACGACTAAGAAGACCTACCAGACACACATGAGAACTTACTTCGACTTCTGTGAAAACATGCACTGGGATCCTGTACCAGCCTCTCCAGACAGAGTAAAGCTTTACATCGTGTACCTGGCTGATATCAAGAAATTGAAATTCCATTCCATTAAGTGCTATGTTAATATTATATCTGTACTTCACAAGGCATCGAACCTTCCAGACCCTACTAAATGCGACTGGGAACTATCTCAATTATGGTCCGGTTTGAAGCGTGAACTGGGCTCAGGTCAGGACTGCGTACAACCTATCACTCCTGTCTTACTGCTACACTTAAGAGATCAACTCAATCTAACACTCGACCAGGACAAACTGTTTTGGTCTGCCTGCTTGACTGCATTTTTTGGACTCTTGAGACCAAGTAACTTTCTTGTAAAAGGAATATTCAATCCAGATAAACATTTACGCCGACTTGATGCAGTGCCTTGTACATGGGGATACCTACTGCAGCTGCGATGGACGAAAACCATCCAATATCGTGAGAGATCTCTCTATGTGACACTGCCCAAGCTACCTGATCACCCCTTGTGCCCTGCTACTGCTTTACAAAATGTGCTTCGCATAGAAAACTGTGACATTTCTTCATTTCAGAGCGTTTTAGACCCTCTGTTTGCTACCCCAGGTACAAGTGTCTTGACATACCGAGCATTTACGGACAAACTTAAAGTGCTCATCGCTTCCACTGGTTTAGATCCTGCCAACTATTCCGGACACTCCTTTCGACGTGGCGGGGCTTCTTGGGCTCGTCTCATTGGTTGTTCAGACGATGAGATACAGACACTCGGTGACTGGTCGTCTGAGGCATTTAAACGTTACTATGATGATAATGTCTCTAGACGCTTGAACATTGCACTGAAATTTGGTAAATTGTTGCCACTCTCTTCTTAGTACTGTTGGTAATTTCTTACTATTTCCCCTTTAGAATTTGCACATGTTTAACTTTCACCTTTCTTGTTACTTACTTCAATGTTTAAGATTCAATTATCTTAAGGAAACTTTACTCTCCATCTTAATGGACAGGTGCTGGTTGGGGTGTTTTGGGAGGGCTTTTGTTTATCTTTTGTTTTCTATTTGGGTTTATATGTGTATATGTCTTTGTGTATTAAAGTTGCCCAACCAGCACCTCGTCGTTTATTATCCTTTTATCCATGTTATCATAAAAGGTAAAGTGTTAGTTTATACTTAAAGTACATTTTAGTTTTGAGATGACCCCCCGAAACTTAAGCTCTTCAATGCGCTAGAGTTATCTCCCTTCATATGACGTCACGCTTCTCGCAGTCATGGCCGCAGCCATCATTTTGAGCGCTGAGCAATCGTGAAGCTGTTTATCCCACCCTTCCCACCCAGTAGTTTTACTGACGCTATTTACCGCAGTGTGAACCTCTTTCTTTACATCTTAGATTTGTTTTAAATACTTTTCTGAGGGAGGGCTTTTGTTTATCTTTTGTTTTCTATTTGGGTTTATATGTGTATATGTCTTTGTGTATTAAAGTTGCCCAACCAGCACCTCGTCGTTTATTATCCTTTTATCCATGTTATCATAAAAGGTAAAATAGCCTGTACTTTCGTAACCTTTTAAATTATTTTAGAGAACTGATCTGGTGAAAATTTTCACCGAATTCATTGAATGATTGAACACATTATAATCCTTATTTCATTTCTCTGAAGCAATGTGCTGCACATCAGGTGGACATCTTCGAAACATTCACTGAAACAATTTAAAATTGAGAAACCCCGGAGATTACCGAGTCATCCCGATCTCCAATGGGCCGAGAAGGGAGATATATTATAGGCGTCACGGTTGAGAACGCACATACCGAGACGACATCTTGGCTATATATCCGGCTGACTACGGAAAAATGTAAGTTGCCTATTTGCCAGATATCTACGTAAGCAGGTTTTAATATATTTGTCTTAACATTTTATGCTACCCAATTTACCGAGGCTAAAGTGGTAATACTTGTCTCGTAGTCGTAGTAGTAAAATAGAGTTACGTCCCTTTTATGCATCGATCATTTCCTGGTTTAAATGAATCCATTTGAGGGCCTGCATGATTGTTGAAGTCCACGACTGTGTTAAAAAGAGAAATGCCTTTAATACAGTCTAGGCCTTTATGTAGTAAGTCTAGGTAAACTGAATACACATACATGGATCTAAAGGGTATAAAGAGGGGGTGTTGGGGGGGGGGGGGGGGGGGGGGGGGGGGGGGGGGGGGATGTGCGCACCTGCACCCCCTCCCCTCTAGATCCGCCCCTGTGCAGCCACCCGAGTGTACGTTACGTGTCTCCTTTGATCTCTAATGCCACTCTCTCACAACGAACTATCTTGCATTCACGGCGAACTATGTGAGATTGACTACATGCAATTTCCAGAAATAGTAACAGGTCTAGCTGAATCCAACTGTAATCACACAGTGTATGCAGGGAGTGTAGGCCTATCATGTACGCTATACATGTGAATCACACCAGGTCATAGGCGGTTCAGGAATTTTTAAAGGTAGAGGCCCGGGTGGGAGTGTGAACCCCCTCTGGATCCGCCACTGCCAATTAAATTGTAACGAAATTATTACTATTTAGATCTATTATTTGTACTTATTTCACCCATCATATATATAGGCTACATAGCTATTTACGTGTGTGATAAAACTCCGCACACCGAAGTATAATAAAGAGACACTATAAGTTATAACATTCAGTGGAGGTTTACATCGTGAATTATAAGACCCTTATTATTGTTTATTCTACGAGCCAAGGGTCTTATAATTCACGATGTAAACCTCCACTGAATGTTATAACGTTTTTATCCTACCGAATGTCTCAAAATATTATTAAAAACAAACAGAAATGCTCTAACATCGTTTACTCAAAGAAGCAACAAATCTGGGTCAGAGTCAAAATAAACTGTATTACGTGACATGGACTGACTGACGTGGACGCACGCTTTATTTCGGTAGCGGGGTATAAGGCTTTTATCACCCTCGAGCGGTGACATTTATCCACCTGGGTGAGGGTGAATATGGTTATTTGTTCAGGGTCACGTGGACCAATCATAGATCGACATTCTTACATGAGGTAGGATAAATGTTTTTATTGAATTAATTTATTGACAAAGTCAAAATAAAAATCACCGTTCTTATGTTTGTTTATAGTAAATTTCGATTCTGAAATTCCGAGCCTATAGCAACCGTTTAACTTCCGCATTCCATTTAAGGTCAAAGTCATTCGTAAGACCCGTTTAGTTAGTCACATGACCTGTCATCACGGGTCATACGGATGGTAGACCCTGGCAAATCCGCATACACGGTTTCGTACGCATTGACTATTGACCAATCAAAATTCAACAAATGTATTATACCCCCGCTACAACGTGCCTTTTAGGGGTCTCAACTACATGGTCCAAATAATTTGTTAAACTTTGAGCAAATCGGTTCGATTTGTGCACTTTGTCTCGTTTCCGGAGCATATCTCAAAACCTATTTGACTTGGAAACTTCAAATTTGGTATGGAAGTAACCCATATGGTGCTGTTGTGCCTTGAAGGGGTCTCAAATCCAAGATCCAAATAATTTTTGAAATTTTGACCAAAAACGGTCCGATTTTTAGACTGTGTCTCCTTTCCGGAGCATACAATGTATCTCAAAAACTATTTGACTTTGAAACTTCAAATTTGGTTTAGAAATAACCTTTATTGTGTCCTTTAGGGGTCCCACGGTCCAAATAATTTTTGAAATTTTGTCATTTGTGTAATTTCTGGAGCATAATTAAAAAACATATAGCTTGAAAACTTAAATATGGATGTTGCCTACCTGTATGATATTGTTGTGCCTTTCATTGGTTTAAAATCCACGGTTCAACTAATTTAAACAAATATTTTCATTAAAAACAATCATTCATTCATTCATTCACATGATTGACTAGATTATATTTTCAAATTTATTGATACTGTATGAAGGCGTAAAGGGAAATAAAGTGGCATATATATATATATATATATATATATATATATATATATATATATATATATATATATATATATATATATATATATATATCCCTTTATTCCCTTTTTTAAAGTCATAATATCTGTATGCAATTTTCAAGACTTTAAAGGCTCTGTATTTTTTAGCATATTATTTTTACCTCAAATTTGCCTTTATAATCAATGTTTATGAAGTTCATTGTTACGTGAGAGGGTAAACATCTCATTACACGACCCGATAAGCCTTATCATACAAAACGGTTATCCGTATTGGAAGAAAAGTGGTGCGAATTATAAAGCGACAACAGTTGTGGAAACATCAGTGTGAAGGTAGATTTCTAGGTCTCGTGAGTATGTTGAGTATCGAATAGCAAAATGAATGACCATTGCACCATATCTAAAACTTTACTCTGATTGTTTAGATATGCTACATCAGTCAGATTGCCATAGAGATAAACGTTGCATACTGTATAGTATGTATACATATTTGACATTTCACGTTATATGGAAACGATAATTATATCATTTAATATAATCTAGTATAGTACATGGACATAAACTGCCACACAAATCTTAATAAATATAGACCGACAGTGCTAACATAATATAGATCTTTCGATCTGAATTTAATTAAATTGCATTTTGCATTAAATATGCATTTTCCAGAAGCAGTCGCCAGCGATGTACCAAATCTGCAATGTATAATCCCCATCTTCCATGATGGATTTTCTCTTTTCTCAATCTCATTTAAATCAAATCGAATGTTACAATCCACGAACGAGGTACGGGCATTACAATCGATCTGATCTCATTTTAATGAGGTTAGATTTACAAGACTATACATATTAAAACAGCGGGGATTATACATTGTATGTCTGTGACCTCAAATAACGACCCAAAGGCCATGACTTAAAATTTTAATCTTTATCATACCAAATAGAGCTTCTTGTAGCCATAACCTAAAACCCTATTGTTGTCTTCGACTCCAGAATGAAAAGCCCTAGAATGCTGATATGTTCTGTAAAGTCTCTTCAGCCAATGGGGATTATATATGGTAGAATTGGTGATCCTGTGTCCCCAAATAAGGGTCACAGGCTCAACGACCTCAACACCTTTTTTCGTCTTCCTCAACAGCTGAAATCATGTGTACAGACTCCTAAGTAAATGGGGATAATGAATTGTGGGTTTTGTGCTCGATGGTCGCGCCCTAAAAGCCTATTCTCATCTTATTCGTCAGAACCAAAAGCCTTAAAACTGAAATAATGTGTACAGAATGTGAAATGTTAATTGTAGATTACTTGTCTTGCTTGCTTTATGGCTCTAATTTTGTATTTGTTTTAAATAGTCTTGCATAAAAGATGGACGAAGACGAAGTTCAAAGGAAAACTGTTATCATTGACAACGGGTCTCGAACTACGCGAGCAGGATTTGCAGGAGACTCTAGACCAAAGAGTGTGTTCAGTACAATAGTAGGGCGTCCCAGAGGCCAGGTTGGTTAACATTGATATATTAGAACACGTTTTTTTAGATCGTCAAGACGTTATGGGCCGTCGTCCGTCGTCCGTCGTCCGTCATCCGTAAACTTTTGACATTTCAGACTTCTTCAGCAGTATCAATGCACCCAAAGCTGAAATGTTGTGGGGATAGGGTATTCAAGTTTGTTCATTGGGAAAATAGTAATTATGATATATTTGGCGATCGGGAATATGCAAGTTGAGTGAAATTATTTTAAGTGTATAAGTGTATTTTTCACGCATTAACAACAAATAAAATATTATGAAGAAACATGTCCGATTCACATCGGACATGTGAAACATTATCCAGTTGAACCCAGATTTGTCTTTTTATCTCATCAGGCCTGAAGGCCCGGGCTTGTGACATGGCATGGCATCCGTCCGTTTTGTCCGTCCGTCCTTCCGTAAACTTTACACTCTTTCGACTTCTTCTCTAGAACCCGTGACTATAGAGCTGAAATGTTCTGTAAAGACAATTATGTGTACAGACCAAGCACTGTTGCACCCTCATTGCAGCTTGGGTAGCCATTTTTTGTTCATTTGTTCCTGAACGGCCAAACCCCCATTCAGCTCAAATATGGCCGTGGCAGACGTCTTCTCCGAAACCTGGTTGCGATATTAAGGTGCACTGTTCAGAATAATATCTGTATTATATTCCTAGCTATTTTATTTATGACATTTAGGTATTTGACAAAAACATTTACCACTTTATAACTTTTTATAAGATAAGATAATAATTTTGTCTGGTCCAGATTAGCTACAAAGCCAATGGCTCTATTTTTTTAAAAGTTATGTTTGCTTGTGTAGTTGCCTCTACCCATTCCTTTATTCGAGAAAGTTTATTTCTGTGTAGGGGGTCGTTGTTGGCCATGGGATGAAGGACATCTATGTTGGTGAAGAAGCTAGGGCCAAACGCGGTGTCCTCAGCCTTAAGTACCCAATCGAATATGGGATCGTCACTAACTGGGATGACATGGAGAAGATCTGGCATCATACCTTCTACAACGCGTTGGATATCAACCCCGAGGAACATCCGGTCTTCCTGACAGAAGCTCCCATGAACCCTAAAGCTAACAGAGAGAAGATGACCCAGATCATGTTCGAGACGTTCAAGTGTCCAGCCATGTACGTCTCCACCCAGGCTGTTCTGTCGCTGTTTGCTGCGGGACGCTCCACGGGGTTGGTGGTCGACTCGGGTGATGGGCAGTCACATGTTGTACCTGTGTATGAGGGACATTGCCTACCTGCATCCGTATTTAAGAGTTTCGTCAACGGCACTGATATTACCTACTTATTGATGAAACTTCTTATCGAGAAAGGTCATGATTTTGTATCGCGTGTAGAAATGAATATGTTAAGGGATATGAAGGAGACATTGTGCTATGTGGCCTATGACTATGAACATGAATTAAACACGGCAACAGCATCAATGGTCAACAAAAGTTATAGACAACCAGATGGTGAGTTCATCATTGTTGGCCAGGAAAGATTCAAATGTCCAGAAGCCATCTTTCAGCCCATCTTGGCCGGTCAAGAGTATCCTGGCGTGGATGAAATAATCGTCAATGCAATACAACGTTGTGATGAATCAATTAGGTCTCTACTCTATGAAAACATCCATCTCTGTGGCGGAAACACTTTGTTTCCTGGGTTTCAAGAGCGTCTCAGGAAGGAGGTGGAGTCGCACGCACCGGCGGGAACTGACGTAGGAGTGCACGCATCACCGGAAGGACTGTTTTCACCCTGGATAGGAGGATCCAAGATGGCCGCCACTGCATCATTTTCAAAACGATTCATAACGTCAGATATGTATGATGAATATGGACCCGTCATGGTTCACAGAATGTGTTTCTGAAAAATAAAATCAGTTTCTGCATGATACTATTTGGCCATTTTGCAAGGTTTGTGCAGAAAGTAAAATTACTGTTTCGCCGAGTACGACATATTGCAGGATGTAGTCATAAAACATTAATTGGTTTCATGTTTGAGTTTATGTTGAATAGGGACATTTATACACGATACTTTTATGTGACATTGTTGATATTTTGCCTGGGATGTTAAATGGTAATACAGGAATTGCTTGTCCAAAAATGTTGAATTGATGATTAATGTATAAACTGTAAGAAATCGCAAAACCAAAATTTTTACTATGTGTCTGCCTCCTGGTTGCTGTTCAGACTTTTAAAAATCGAAAATGCATGAAGAGAAGTTGACTCGTTAAAAACAAGAGTCGACTGTATGTCACTCATCAATTGCGAAAAAGTCTTAAATACATTGAACGATGATTATTTAGCTGTATTCTAAAATAAATCCTTATCACTCACATTTTTGGTGTTGACATATCTATAAGCTATTCAAATCATTGGTAATTATTTCGGTCAAGGGGGTCCGGACCCCCCCCCCCCCCCCCCCCTTTTCAAATCCACGTATAAGATTTGGGTCCTGACCCCCCCCCCCCCCCCACTAAGTGGAATTTTTTTTTTTGGGACCCCCCCCCCTTTCAAAAATCCTGGATCCGCCCTTGATTTATGTGACACAAAAGATTACAGTGCTCACTTGATATTGGACAATTGTAGCTAAACTTCTCCTGAAATCCATTCTTCCACGCATGTGCAGTGTTCATCTACCACGAAGCAATGTTTTTGGCAGCCAATACCCTGCCTTGCACGTCTTATTAACACGATCCCAACATTGTCCCCATGCGTTCTTTATCCGCTCTATTCTGGACAAGCTTTAAATATATAAAACTATACCTGGAAAATTTACATTTATAGTTTCACAAATTTGAAGTATTTGGGGAAAATATGAAAATAATTGTTTTAGGTTGTGATCCCTGTGACCCTGTTTAGGTTCACAGAATCACCAAATCTATAATTCAGAATCCCCATTGGCCAAGGAGCTCTCTAGAGTCATCGGACTTGGAGAAGATGGAATTAGGTCATGACCCCTGTGACGCTATTTGGGGTCATGGGGTCACCAATCCCCATTGGTCAATGAGTCTGCACACAACATTTCAACTCTCTAGACCTTTTGGTACTGGAGAAGGAGACGAAAATGGGTTTATAAGGTCATGGCCTCTGTGACTCTATTTGGAGTCACAGGGATCATGACCTTAAAAACCTATTTTCATCTTCCACACACCAAATCTACAATTTAGAATCCCCATTGGTCAAGGAGTATGCACACAACTTTTCAGGTCTCTCGAGTCATCGGTAATGGAGTAGAATATGAAAACAGGTTTTTAAGGTTGTGACCCATGTGACGCTATTTGGGGTCATGAGGTCAAGAACTCTACAATTTAGAATCCCCATTGGCCAATGAGTCTGCACACAGCGTTTCAGCTTTCTAGACCTTTTGGTACTTTATAAATAGATGAGAATTAGGTTTTTAAGGTTGTGACCCCTGAGACCCTATTTTGGGTCATGAGATCACGAAATCAACCATTTAGAATCCGCATTGGCCAAGGTGTCTGCGCACAACATTTCAGCTCACTAGACCTTTTGGTACTGGGGAAGTACCCTAATATGGGTCACGGTTTCACGAAATCTATTATTAAAGATGCATCCGTTGTGTTTCATAAAATGTTATTGGGCTTTAATACGTGCAAACAAACGTGTTGATATGTGCTGATTCCAGTTCAAATAATTTCACTCAACTTGCATATCCGCCCCCAATCGCCAAATATATAATAATTAGTAGTTTCCAATTAAAATCGAGCAGCATCATTATACATATGTAGAAACCGAAACTACACGTCCCATTTACATACACGGTAGTTATAAGACCCAATAAACATGATCAACCCAAAGTTGTCTATTTGTCTGTTGTAAATCAGTTTCCAGAATAACGTTTGACCAATTGACGCGCGCTACACGCGGTCAGAAATCGCTACTTTTACCTTTATATTTTTGGTATACCGAGTCGACTGTCATCAAAATGGCAATTTTCGGCACCAGTCAGTACTTCTCGATAAAATGACACAATTTATAACATTTGGCAAATGTGACCCCAGACAAAATAATGGATGTACCTTTAAGAATTCTAATTGGCGAAGGAGTTTGCACATGAAATTTCAGCTCTCTAAAGTTATTGGTTCTGGATAAGAACTTGAAAAAGCGAACAGACGGACGGATGAATGGCCGGGCGCCATGCCATAAGGTCATCGGTCCTTTCAGGCCTGATGAGCTAAAACTGTAATCGGGTTAGCCATGTACTACTGAACATTTCAAAACCTGACACCCATCTTGACTGGGACAGTCAATGAACAGCAGATTCTTTCAAATAACCCACTGTTAACACAATTGAGTGACCTCATCGATTAAAGATACATCCATTGTGTTTCCTAAAATTTTACTTGGCTGAAATATGTTTAAAAAAACAGTATACATGTGCTGATTTCAGTTCAAATATATTCACTCAACATGCATATTCATCCCCAATCGCCAAATATATCACAATTACTAGTTTCTAATTACAATGGCGCAATATCATTATACATGTGCAGAAAAAGAAACTACACGTCCCATTTACATTCAGAGTAAAACATTATCAACCGAAAGTTATCTGCTTATCTGTCGTAAATAGGTTTTCAAAATTACGTTTGACTAATTGACGCGTGCCATACACGGTGAATTGTCCGGTTTTCGATCAGAAATCGATACTTTTATCTTTATATCTTTATAAACTGAGTCGACTATCATCAAAATGGCCATTTTCGGCAACTGTCAGTACCTCTCGATAGATTAACATCATTTATAACTTTTTGCATATGAGACCCACAAAAACACAATGGATGCACCATTAAGTTAATAACATATCTTTGACGGACTTTCCTTCTGTATTTCCTCATTTTATGTAAGCTTCATCTAACGAAATAAACTAATTTAAAATAATCATTCACAAAGACCATAGAGAAATTTGGTTTTTCTTTTTCTGTTTAATCAATTATAATTTAGCGTTCCCAAAGTTAACCTGAAACTAAGTCATGTAAATCTTAAACGACTCATTTCATTTTATGTCCACGATATTTATCTCACAATATATAACTTGAGATTGCTTAGATCTTCAACCTTAGATAGTAGATCACTGAAGTGCTGATAAGCTTAATCACTGAAGTCCTGATGAGCTACAGAGCCCATGACTCTATTTTTTTCATTTTATCCTGAACGATTATCCCCGCTTCCAGCTCAAATATGGGCGTGACAGACATTATCCCCTAAAACCCTAATTGACCTCTTCTCCGAAACCGTGTGCCCTTTGAAGGTGTACTGCTCAGAATAACATCTATGTTACACTCTTAGCCATTTTATTTATGACATTTAGGTATATGACAAGAAAATTACCATTTTATTACTTTAGAATAGTTTTGTTTTTATTTTGAACCAAATATAATAGATCATTCAAATGATGAGCTACATAGCCTATGGCTCTATTTTGAAAATGATGTTTGCTTGTGTAGTTGCTTTGCTCTATCCATTCCCTAATTTGAGAAAGTATGTTTCTATATAGGGGGTTCTGGTTGGCCTAGGGATGAACAACAGTTGCATTGGTGATGAGGCTTGGGCCAAACGCAGTTTCCTAAGCCTTAAGTACCCAATCGAATATGGGATCGTCACCAACTGGGATGACATGGAGAAGATCTGGCATCATACCTTCTACAACGAGTTGGATATCAACCCCGAGGAACATCCGGTCTTCCTGACAGAAGCTCCCATGAACCCTAAAGCTAACAGAGAGAAGATGACCCAGATCATGTTCGAGACGTTCAAGTGTCCAGCCATGTACGTCTCCATCCAGGCTGTTCTGTCGCTGTATGCTGCGGGACGCTCCACGGGGTTGGTGGTCGATTCGGGTGATGGGCAGTCACATGTTATACCTGTGTATGAGGGACATTGCCTACCTGCATCCGTATTTAAGAGTTTCATCAATGGCACTGATGTTAGCTGTTTCTTAATGAAACTTCTTACTGAGAAAGGTCATAATTTTGTATCACGTGAAGAAAAGAATATGTTGAGGGATATGAAGGAGACATTGTGCTATGTGGCCTATGACTATGAACATGAATTAAACACGGCAACAGCATCAATGGTCAACAAAAGTTATAGACAACCAGATGATGAGTTCATCATTGTTGGCCAGGAAAGATTCAAATGTCCAGAAGCCATCTTTCAGCCCATCTTGGCCGGTCAAGAGTATCCTGGCGTGGATGGTATAATTGTCAATGCAATCCAACGTTGTGATGAATCTATTAGGTCTCTCCTTTATGAAAATATTCATCTCTGTGGCGGAAACACTTTGTTTCAAGGGTTTCCAGAGCGTCTCAGGAAGGAGGTGGAGTCGCGTGCACCGGCCGGAACTGACGTAAAAGTACACGCATCACCGGAAGGACTGTTTTCACCCTGGGTAGGAGGATCCAAGATGGCCACAAGTCAATCATTTTCTAAAAGATACATAACATCTGATCTGTATGACGAATATGGACCTGTCATCGTTCATAGGATGTGTTACTGAAATAAGAAAATAGGATGTGATACTATATTTCGCCAGGTCCTTCACTCTGGATGCCAGCTAACTTGTCAAGGACGTCATATCGTAAGGCGTAGTTAAAAAGATGAGTACGTTGATCTGTGTTTAATGCTGAACTTCAACTAACAAAATCATGCATGTTTATATTAATAAAAGTACCATTTTATAATGAATAGGAATGTTTGTACAATATTTTTTGACATTATTGAAAGTTGTCTCAGGGATCAAGAATTGTTTATCTTATGAAGTTAAATTGATTAATAATGTGTAAACTGTAACAGATCGCTTAACCAAACTTTTTACCGTAAATCTGCCTTTAGTTGATGTGCCGACATTTAAGTAATGGAAAATGCAGGAGGAGCAGTGTATTCATAACAAACAAGCAGTCAGGGTCAACTATTTCCCCCTCCAAGTCGGGGGAAGTATTAAATATTGATTATGCAGCTTGATTATCCTTTACTATTATTCTTCACTCACATTTTGTATAAGCTATTAAAATCATAGGTAATAAATTATATTAATTAATAGTATTAATAAATTAAGAATAGGGTTTTACTTCCCAAGCTGTATTGATCTGAGCCTTACGGTTTTCAAGTTCTTGAAGCAAAACTGTCAGTTGCATCTCCATGGCAACTTTCCAACAGCAAAAAGGAGATTCAAAGAAAGTTGAAAATGTCAAAAGGCACATCTGAAAAAAGCTTTTCGGGTCCGAAGAAGTTAAAAAAAAGAAATAAAAAGACATCTATCTACATATGGTGATTGTTTCACATTTCTATTGAGGATTGTATCAGTGTTATGAGTTCAATTCCGGAAACGAAAACTCACGTGCGTTTCCATGGAAACGACCAAATTACCTAGATAACGTTTGCGGGACACCACAAAAGCACATCAGCTGAGTGTATATGTTTTCCCTGGTTCGCTTTCTACACAGCCACAATAGAATGGGCTTTGTTTACAAATGTTAACAAATATTTGTTCGTCAGGGGGTTATTACTAACAAGTTGAATGATCACTGGGGTCAGTTTATACAAGTTTGTTCTAAAAACGTATTTCTGATTTCAAACTTTGTTCAAAGGGTAATTATGGCCTTAACCAATATCTCATTGACATTTGACTTGAAAGATCACATAATTAAAGATTACTTTTCAATATGTATAACAATCATGTTATGATTCAAAGTGTTAACAGTTAATGTAAGGCATATTCACAAATATATGCTTAAGTTGTGACCTCGCTGTGACCTTGATCTTTGACGTGATGTGGTTGGAATTAAGGCAATATCATGTCTTGCATGTTTTATTAGCACGATCCCTATGTTGTCCTCGTGCATATCATGCTTAACTCATCTAGTGGAGAACGCAGGGTTCTTATTAACGACCTGTCATAGCCTTAAAAATAAAAGGCTCTGAGTTTACAAAAGAATGGTTGCATCAAGCCTTTGAGGGGCATTCCTCCTATTACATGTTCGAATCCAGGCTCATACGTTACAAAAATATATTGTATATATATCTGAGATATTTTATAGGCGCTGTAGCAACTTTTTTTTACATATTATACTTTCTCAAATTTGCCATTTATTGTCAAAGTTTATAAAATTTAATGTAACGTTCAATGGTAAAACAATCTCATTACATGACCATTGTAAACGATTTTCCGAATTTCAAGAAATATGTGCGACTTGTACAGCGACTCATTACAGTGAACACATTAAAATGGCCGTTTGAAGGGAAATGGGCTCGTATAGTTTAACCGAACCATGTCGGACTCTGTTTATTTATCCAGGAGTGTTATTTAGTCATTGGTAACTTACATTTTCGTGAGAGCACTTTATTTAAGGAAAAAACAATTAACTACAGTGCCTTTATATCCTATTTCCCCCCAAAAAACCAAGACCAATAAACTGTTCTTGAAAATTTTACTCAGGTTAGCCATGCCATGTTTTACTAAAAATTCCAAAATCTGACACCCCTCCTGACTGGGCCAGTCAATTATTCTTTAAAAAATCCGTTCATACTGTTAACAATGTAGAGTGACGTCATCACCACAATCTTCAATGGTATTTTCATCTGTAATCACTAATTTTTTTTGTTTAAGTTTTTTTTTATTAAACCATATTTTTTTTTATAACTTCCTATTCCAAAACTTTGACCTGCAACAAAGTCATATAAAATTTCAAACGTCTCACATTTCATGTGCTCTTCAATTTATGATCATAATATACCTATTTATCTGTTCGATCTACTTAATGATTTAAATAATCCATAGATTTTTGTTTTGATAATCATCCTTTAGCTAATCATTCATTCAAATCCTGAAGAGCTTCAAAGCCAAAGACGTTATGTTTTAAAATTTGTTTTCGTATGTACCTATCCTTACCCTTTCCTCAACGTGAAAAATTATATTCTGCGTAGGTGATGGTTGGCCTAAAGATGAAGGACAGCTATGTTGGTGAAGAAGCTAGGGCCAAACGCGGTGTCCTCAGCCTTAAGTACCCAATCGAACATGGGATCGTCACGAACTGGGATGACATGGAGAAGATCTGGCATCATACCTTTTACAACGAGTTGGATATCAACCCCGAGGAACATCCGGTCTTCCTGACAGAAGCTCCCATTAACCCTAAAGCTAACAGAGAGAAGATGACCCAGATCATGTTCGAGACGTTCAAGTGTCCAGCCATGTACGTCTCCACCCAGGCTGTTCTGTCGCTGTTTGCTGCGGGACGCTCCACGGGGTTGGTGGTCGACTCGGGTGATGGGCAGTCACATGTTATACCTGTGTATGAGGGACATTGCCTACCTGCATCCGTATTTAAGAGTTTCGTCAACGGCACTGATATTACCTACTTATTGATGAAACTACTTATTGAGAAAGGTCATGATTTTGTATCACGTGTAGAAAAGAATATGTTGAGGGATATGAAGGAGACATTGTGCTATGTGGCCTATGACTATGAACATGAATTAAACACGGCAACAGCATCAATGGTCAACAAAAGTTATAGACAACCAGATGGTGAGTTCATCATTGTTGGCCAGGAAAGATTCAAATGTCCAGAAGCCATCTTTCAGCCAATCTTGGCCGGTCAAGAGTATCCTGGCGTGGATGAAATAATCGTCAATGCAATACAACGTTGTGATGAATCAATTAGGTCTCTACTCTATGAAAACATCCATCTCTGTGGCGGAAACACTTTGTTTCCTGGGTTTCAAGAGCGTCTCAGGAAGGAGGTGGAGTCGCACGCACCGGCGGGAACTGACGTAGGAGTGCACACATCACCGGAAGGACTGTTTTCACCCTGGATAGGAGGATCCAAGATGGCCGCCACTGCATCATTTTCAAAACGATTCATAACGTCAGATATGTATGATGAATATGGACCCGTCATGGTTCACAGAATGTGTTTCTGAAAAATAAAAACAGTTTCTGCATGATACTATTTGGCCATTTTGCAAGGTTTGTGCAGAAAGTAAAATTACTGTTTCGCCCAGGACGACATAATGCAGGATGTAGTCATAAAACATTAATTGGTTTCATGTTTGAGTTTATGTTGAATAGGGACATTTATACACGATACTTTTATGTGGCATTGTTGATTTTTTGCCTGGGATGTTAAATGGTAATACAGGAATTGCTTGTCCAAAAATGTTGAATTGATGATTAATGTATAAACTGTAACAAATCGCAAAATCAAAATTTTTACTATGTGTCTGCCTCCTGGTTGCTGTTCAGACTTTTAAAAATCGAAAATGCATGAAGAGAAGTTGACTCGTTAAAAACAAGAGTCGACTGTATGTCACTCACCAATTGCGAAAAAGTCTTAAATACATTGAACGATGATTATTTAGCTGTATTCTAAAATAAATCCTTATCACTCACATTTTTGGTGTTGACATATCTATAAGCTATTCAAATCATTGGTAATTATTTCGGGTCTGCAGAAGTTGAATCACCCTAAATAGAAAGAGCAATACATGTACATATGAGGATAGTTCCACATATCAAGCCTCATTCACCAATTGTCACAGTGTTGAAGTTCAATTCCGGAAACAAAATGCTCATTTGCCTTTCGATGAAGATGACAAAAATAAAAATCCAAAGAAGTTTACCACCCCATAAAGCACATCTATACCGGATGATTGTTTCATTAAGCTAGACCATAAGGATTTCGAGTTCTGGTCTCGAACCCGGACGCACGGGCAGACAAAAGTCATTTCTATATTTTGTGGCTGAGGATACTAACTAATCAACACGTTCCTTCGACGAGAATGCATAATCCATCTTTATCCATGTTAACGTTACTGGTGAAACATGCATTATATGTGGTTAGTTACATTTAAACAATTATACTTCATTTATGTGACACAAGAGATTACAGTGCTCATTCAATTGATATTGGACACTTGTAGCTACACTTCTCCTGAAATCCATTCTTCCACGCATGTGCAGTGTACATCTACCACGAAGCAATGTGATTGGCAGCCAATACCCTGCCTTGCACGTCTTATTAACACGATCCCAACATTGTCCCCATGCGTTCTTTATCCGCTCTATTCTGGACAAGCTTTAAATATATAAAACTATACCTGGAAAATTTACATTTATAGTTTCACAAATTTGAAGTATTTGGGGAAAATATGAAAATAATTGTTTTAGGTTGTGATCCCTGTGACCCTATTTAGGGTCACAGAATCACCAAATCTATAATTCAGAATCCCCATTGGCCAAGGAGCTCTCTAGAGTCATCGGACTTGGAGAAAATGGAATTAGGTCATGACCCCTGTGACGCTATTTGGGGTCATGGGGTCACCAATCCCCATTGGTCAATGAGTCTGCACACAACATTTCAACTCTCTAGACCTTTTGGTACTGGAGAAGAAGACGAAAATAGGTTTATAAGGTCATGGCCCCTGTGACTCTATTTGGAGTCACAGGGATCATGACCTTAAAAACCTATTTTCATCTTCCACACACCAAATCTACAATTTAGAATCCCCATTGGTCAAGGGGTATGCACACAACTTTTCAGCTCTCTCGAGTCATCGGTAATGAAGTAGAATGTGAAAACAGGTTTTTAAGGTTGTGACCCATGTGACGCTATTTGGGGTCATGAGGTCAAGAACTCTACAATTTAGAATCCCCATTGGCCAATGAGTCTGCACACAGCGTTTCAGCTTTCTAGACCTTTTGGTACTTTAGAAATAGATGAAAATAGGTTTTTATGGTTGTGACCCCTGAGACCCTATTTTGGGTCATGAGTTCACGAAATCAACCATTTAGAATCCGCATTTGCCAAGGAGTATGCGCACAACATTTCAGCTCACTAGACCTTTTGGTACTGGGGAAGTACCCTAATATGGGTCACGGTTTCACGAAATCTATTATTAAAGATGCATATGTTGTGTTTCATAAAATGTTATTGGGTTTTAATACGTGCCAACAAACGTGTTGATATGTGCTGATTCCAGTTCAAATAATTTCACTCAACTTGCATAGCCGCCCCCAATCGCCAAATATATAATAATTAGTAGTTTCCAATTAAAATCGAGCAGCATCATTATACATATGTAGAAACCGAAACTACACGTCCCATTTACATACACGGCAGTTATGAGACCCAATAAACATGATCAACCCAAAGTTGTCTATTTGTCTGTTGTAAATCAGTTTCCAGAATAACGTTTGACCAATTGACGCGCGCTACACGCGGTCAGAAATCACTACTTTTACCTTTATATTTTTGGTATACCGAGTCGACTGTCATCAAAATGGCAATTTTCGGCAACAGTCAGTACTTCTCGATAAAAATGGATGTACCTTTAAGAATTTTAATTGGCGAAGGAGTTTGCACATGAAATTACAGCTCTCTAAAGTCATTGGTTCTGATTAAGAACTTGAAAAAGCCAACAGACGGACGGATGAATGGCCGGGCGCCATGCCATAACGTCATCGGGCCTTTCAGGCCTGATGAGCTAAAACTGCAATCGAGTTAGCCATGTAGTACTGAACATTTCAAAACCTGACACCCCTCTTGTCTGGGACAGTCAATGAACAGCAGATTCTTTAAAATAACCCACTGTTAACACAATTGAGTGACCTCATCGATTGAAGATACATCCATTGTGTTTCATTAATTTTACTTGGCTGAAATATGTGAAAACAAACGGTATATACATTTGCTGATTTCAGTTCAAATATTTTCACTCAACATGCATATTCATCCCCAATCGCCAAATATATCACAATTACTAGCTTCTAATTACAATGGCGCAACATCATTATACATTTGCAGAAAAAGAAACTACACGTCCCATTTACATTCACAGTAAAACATTATCAACCGAGAGTTATCTGCTTATCGTAAATAAGTTTTCAAAATTACGTTTGACTAATTGACGGGCGCCATACACGGTGAATTGTCCGGTTTTCGATCAGAAATCGGTACTTTTATCTTTATATCGTCGGTAAACTGAGTCGACTATCATCAAAATAGCCATTTTCGGCAACTGTCAGTACCTCTCGATAGATTAACATCATTTATAACATTTTGCATATGTGACCCACAAAAACACAATGGATGCACCATTAAGTTAATAACATATCTTTGACGGACTTTCCTTCTGTAATTCCTCATTTTATGTAAGCTACATCTAACGAAATAAACTAATTAAAAATAATCATTCACAAGACCATAGAGAAATTTGGTTTTTCTTTTTATGTTTAATCAATCTAGCGGTCCAAAAGTTAACCTGAGACTAAGTCATGTAAATCTCAAACGACTCATTTCATTTTATGTCCACGATATTTATCTCACAATGTATTACTTGAGATTGCTTAGATCTTCAACCTTAGATAGTAGATCACTGATGTCCTGATGAGCTACTGAGCCCATGACTCTATTTTTTTCATTTAATCCTGAACGATTATCCCCGCTTCCAGTTCAAATATGGGCGTGACAGACATTATCCCCTAAAACCCTAATTGACCTCTTCTCCGAAACTGTGTGCCCTTTGAAGGTGTACTGCTCAGAATAACATCTATGTTACACTCTTAGCCATTTTATTTATGACATTTAGGTATATGACAAGAAAATTACCATTTTATTACTTTAGAAGTGTTTTGTTTTTATTTTGAACCAAATATAATAGATCATTCAAATGATGAGCTACATAGCCTATGGCTCTATTTTGAAAATGATGTTTGCTTGTATAGTTGCTTTGCTCTATTCATTCCCTAATTTGAGAAAGTATGTTTCTATATAGGGGGTTCTGGTTGGCCTAGGGATGAACAACAGTTGCATTGGTGATGAGGCTTGGGCCAAACGCAGTTTCCTAAGCCTTAAGTACCCAATCGAATATGGGATCGTCACCAACTGGGATGACATGGAGAAGATCTGGCATCATACCTTCTACAATGAGTTGGATATCAACCCCGAGGAACATCCGGTCTTCCTGACAGAAGCTCCCATGAACCCTAAAGCTAACAGAGAGAAGATGACCCAGATCATGTTCGAGACGTTCAAGTGTCCAGCCATGTACGTCTCCACCCAGGCTGTTCTGTCGCTGTATGCTGCGGGACGCTCCACGGGGTTGGTGGTCGACTCGGGTGATGGGCAGTCACATGTTATACCTGTGTATGAGGGACATTGCCTACCTGCATCCGTATTTAAGAGTTTCATCAATGGCACTGATGTTAGCTGTTTCTTAATGAAACTTCTTACTGAGAAAGGTCATAATTTTGTATCACGTGAAGAAAAGAATATGTTGAGGGACATGAAGGAGACATTGTGCTATGTGGCCTTTGACTATGAACATGAATTAAACACGGCAACAGCATCAATGGTCAACAAAAGTTATAGACAACCAGATGATGAGTTCATCATTGTTGGCCAGGAAAGATTCAAATGTCCAGAAGCCATCTTTCAGCCCATCTTGGCCGGTCAAGAGTATCCTGGCGTTGATGGTATAATTGTCAATGCAATCCAACGTTGTGATGAATCTATTAGGTCTCTCCTTTATGAAAATATTCATCTCTGTGGCGGAAATACTTTGTTTCCTGGGTTTCCAGAGCGTCTCAGGAAGGAGGTGGAGTCGCGCGCACCGGCCGGAACTGACGTGAAAGTACACGCATCACCGGAAGGACTGTTTTCACCCTGGGTAGGAGGATCCAAGATGGCCACAAGTCAATCATTTTCTAAAAGATACATAACATCTGATCTGTATGACGAATATGGACCTGTCATCGTTCATAGGATGTGTTACTGAAATAAGAAAATAGGATGTGATACTATATTTCGCCAGGTCCTTCACTCTGGATGCCAGCTAACTTGTCAAGGACGTCATATCGTAAGGCGTAGTTAAAAATATGAGTACGTTGATCTGTGTTTAATGCTGAACTTCAACTAACAAAATCATGCATGTTTATATTAATAAAAGTACCATTTTATAATGAATAGGAATGTTTGTACAATATTTTTTGACATTATTGAAATTTATCTCAGGGATCAAAAAATTAAATTTAAGAATTGTTTATCTTATGAAGTTAAATTGATTAATAATGTGTAAACTGTAACAGATCGCTTAACCAAACTTTTTACCGTAAATCTGCCTTTAGTTGATGTGCAGACATTTAAGTAAATGAAAATGCAGGAGGAGCAGTGTATTCATAACAAACAAGCAGTCAGGGTCAACTATTTCCCCCTCCAAGTCGGGGGAAGTATTAAATATTGATTATGCAGCTTGATTATCCTTTACTATTATTCTTCACTCACATTTTGTATAAGCTATTAAAATCATAGGTAATAAATTATATTAATTAAAAGTATTAATAAATTAAGAATAGGGTTTTACTTCCCAAGCTGTACTGATCTCAGCCTTACGGTTTTCAAGGTTTGGAAGCAAAACTGTCAGCTGCATCTCCATGGCAACTTTCCAACAGCAAAAAGGAGATCCAAAGAAAGTTGAAAATGTGAAAAGGCACATCTGAAAAAAGCTTTTCGGGTCCGAAGAAGTTTAAAAAAAGAAATAAAAAGACATCTATCTACATATGGTGATTGTTTCACATTTCTATTGAAGATTTTCTCAGTGTTATGAGTTCAATTCCGGAAACGAAAACTCACGTGCGTTTCCATGGAAACGACCAAATTACCTAGATAACGTTTGCGGGACACCACAAAAGCACATCAGCTGAGTGTTTATGTTTTCCCTGGTCCGCTTTCTACACAGCCACAATAGAATGGGCTTTGTTTACAAATGTTAACAAATATTTGTTCGTCAGGGGGTTATTACTAACAAGTTGAATGATCACTGGGGTCAGTTTACACAAGTTTGTTCTAAAAACGTATTTCTGATTTCAAACTTTGTTCAAAGGGTAATTATGGCCTTAACCAATATCTCATTGACATTTGACTTGAAAGATCACATAATTAAAGATCACTTTTCAATATGTATAACAATCATGTTATGATTCAAAGTGTTAACAGTTAATGTAAGGCATATTCACACATACATGCTTAAGTTGTGACCTTGATCTTTGACGTGATGTGGTTGGAAGCCAATATCATGTCTTGCATGTTTTATTAGCACGATCCCTATGTTGTCCTCGTGCATGTCATGCTTTACTAATCTAGTGGAGAACGCAGTGTTCTTATTAACGACCTGTCATAGCCTTAAAAATAAAAGGCTCTGAGTTTACAAAAGAATGGTTGCATCAAGCCTTTGGGGGGCATTCCTCCGATTACATGTTCGAATCCAGGCTCATACGTTACAAAAATATATTGTATATATCTGAGATATTTTATAGGCGCTATAGCAACTTTTTTTTACATATAATACTTTCTCAAATTTGCCATTTATTGTCAAAGTTAATACAATTTAATGTAACGTTCAATGGTAAAACAATCTCATTACATGACCATTGAAAACGATTTTCCGAATTTCAAGAAATATGTGCGACTTGTACAGCGACTCATTACAGTGAACACATTAAAATGGCCGTTTGAACGGAAATGGGCTCGTATGGTTTAATCGAACCATGTCCGACTCTGTTTATTTATCCAGGAGTGTTATTTAGTCATTGGTAACTTACATTTTCGTGAGAGCACTTTATTTAAGGAAAAAACAATTAGCTACAGTGCCTTTATATCCTATTTCCCCCCCAAAAAAACAAGACCAATAAACTGTTCTTGAAAATTTTACTTAGGTTAGCCATGCCATGTTTTACTAAAAATTCCAAAATCTGACACCCCTCCTGACTGGGCCAGTCAATTATTCTTTAAAAAAATCCGTTCATACTGTTAACAATGTAGAGTGACGTCATCACCACAATCTTCAATGGTATTTTCATCTGTAATCACTAATTTTTTTTGTTTAAGTTTTTTTTATTAAACCATATTTTTTTTTATAACTTCCTATTCCAAAACTTTGACCTGCAACAAAGTCATATAAAATTTCAAACGTCTCACATTTCATGTGCTCTTCAATTTATGATCATAATATACCTATTTATCTGTTCGATCTACTTAATGATTTAAATAGCTATGCTCAAGCTTTTTTGAAAAAAAATATTAAAATTATTCTGAAATATGTTTTGTGTAGCTTAATGTATAGAAAAGAAAAAAAATATTTTTAAAACTTTTTTTACTTCCAATATTTTGATGTGAAAAATGTTCAAAGTACATGACCGTTTGGTTTTCAGAAACCAGGAAATTAGCAAAAGGTGTCTGGGATCCATAAAAAAATTAATTTTGGCAATATCTACAAAATTACAAAACCAAAAATAGCATTCCAACATTTCTGATGCAAATTAATAACTTTTATGGTGAAATACCTTCATAATATTTTTAGAAAATTGGAAAACAGTTGGAAAATCATAGGCGGAAATGAGTATTGAACCCAAACACACTGCCATTTACCATTTCTGATAGGCATTATCATTAATATATGTTAAGATATGACAGAATAATAACACCACAGTTGTCAGTAAATAACCAGTTATTTTTAAAAAATATGTATTTAATATTATAACATAACTTAGAACAAAGAAAAAAACATTTGGTCAATAGCTCCATAACCTAAAATAGATAACATTTATCATTTTCATATAAAAATTCTTATTATATTTGTAAAAACTAAAAATTTGGTTAATTATACTAAATGGGATAAAAAGGTTTTTAAAAGTATGTTTTAAAATGCATTTACACTTGATAATCATTTGTTATTACCTATTTAAACACTGAACTTAAAAGGTTCCAAACAATAATGAAATTAAATGAAAAAATGCTGTAAATTGGCATGATGCAAGCTGAATATGTATTATTCGAGATTCAAAAAGAAAAAGTGCGTGGCACGGAGCTTGTTTTTCTGCAAAATGATGTTTTTTGTGGTAATGTCTCAAGAAGAGGCTAACTCTTTTTAATTTTTGTTAAGGTCACTTTAAAAAAAAATATATGATCATTCAGAGCTTTATTGTTGTTTTATTTGATAAATGGAATGTTATTAGAATAGAAAAGTGATTTCTTCATTTGTATGTTGCTTTTTTTTCATTTGCCTTACATGATAAGATGCAATGTCAACACTGGATTCTGCAGAAATAACTTCAAAAGTCCTGTTCAATAATAAAAATAAATGCAAACTAATTCAAACATGATAATACTTGTGGAAAACATACAGCTGAAGAATAATAGAAAATAAAAAATATATGTCACGGACCTATTTTCTGAGTAATTTGATGCTGAAGTTGAATATTATCAAAAATATTGGCAAAGGGAGATAACTCTTCTTTGGAAAATTTAGATTTTTATTACATAATTCATTTATAAAAGGTTGAAGAACAGATAATTTTTTTACCATAAAACATAAACTATTTCACACAATCATAATACCATTACCTTTCTTTATAAGTATCCAAAGGTAATTTGAGTTTTAATGTTTCTCACAGCACACTGTTGATGAAAAATGGACCTAAGCTATTAAGTCCTGAGGGCGAGAGTTACAAAGGGAGGTAATCTGACCTCACTGAAGACCGCTAATGGATTTTACCAGTTTTACAAAAAAATCTTTAAAATGCATGTATCCCACCTAAATAATTTTGTAAATATTGGGATAATTATCCTAAAAGATTAAAGTCTGAAATACATTTAGATTTAGAGGCGTAACAATTCGTTTTCAAAAGTAAAAATTAAATTGAAAAATATATTTATATGTATCAACTCGGGAAAAGGAGCTGAAAAGCAAAATACAGCTGTTACACGTGGCCCTATTACCCTGGATCATAATGCACGTCAGTTTTAGCGCGTAATTTCATGATAAAAGCTTGAATAGATGGTATAGTCAACAGTACCCTCAAGACTGGGGTTTTCAGCTATTTTGGACAGTCTAGGAAGAGTTACTGCCCTTGACCTTGAGCATAGCTAATTTAAATAATCCATAGATTTTTGTTTTGATAATCATCCTTTAGCTAATCATTCATTCAAATCCTGAAGAGCTTCAAAGCCAAAGACGTTATGTTTTAAAAGTTTGTTTTCGTATGTACCTATCCTTACCCTTTCCTCAACGTGAAAAATTATATTCTGCGTAGGTGATGGTTGGCCTAAAGATGAAGGACAGCTATGTTGGTGAGGAAGCTAGGGCCAAACGCGGTGTCCTCAGCCTTAAGTACCCAATCGAACATGGGATCGTCACGAACTGGGATGACATGGAGAAGATCTGGCATCATACCTTTTACAACGAGTTGGATATCAACCCCGAGGAACATCCGGTCTTCCTGACAGAAGCTCCCATTAACCCTAAAGCTAACAGAGAGAAGATGACCCAGATCATGTTCGAGACGTTCAAGTGTCCAGCCATGTACGTCTCCACCCAGGCTGTTCTGTCGCTGTTTGCTGCGGGACGCTCCACGGGGTTGGTGGTCGACTCGGGTGATGGGCAGTCACATGTTATACCTGTGTATGAGGGACATTGCCTACCTGCATCCGTATTTAAGAGTTTCGTCAACGGCACTGATGTTACCTACTTATTGATGAAACTACTTATTGAGAAAGGTCATAATTTTGTATCGCGTGTAGAAATGAATATGTTGAGGGATATGAAGGAGACATTGTGCTATGTGGCCTTTGACTATGAACATGAATTAAACACGGCAACAGCATCAATGGTCAACAAAAGTTATAAACAACCAGATGGTCACTTCATCATTGTTGGCCAGGAAAGATTCAAATGTCCAGAAGCCATATTTCAGCCCATCTTGGCCGGTCAAGAGTATCCTGGGGTAGATGAAATAAGTGCCAATGCAATACAACGTTGTGATGAATCTATTAGGTCTCTCCTCTATGAAAATATTCATCTCTGTGGCGGAAACACTTTGTTTCCTGGGTTTCAAGAGCGTCTCAGGAAGGAGGTGGAGTCGCGCGCACCGGCCGGAACTGACGTAAAAGTGCACGCAACACCGGAAGGACTGTTTTCACCCTGGGTAGGAGGATCCAAGATGGCTGCTAGTGAATCATTTTCAAAACGATTCATAACGTCAGATATGTATGATGAATATGGACCCGTCATTGTTCACAGGATGTGTTTATGACATGTCTACCTTACTCTGTTACTGGCTGATTTAAAGCAAGAGTAATGTCGCCATTTTGGATTTTTTTGCATTACGTTAAATGAAAACATGCTATATTGTACCTTATGTTGCAACTTTTTAATAACTAAAGACATACACTGATAGAGTATTCACATATTTACACATTACATGTCATGTCATGTCAACTAATAAACACTTTGCTGTTATGCTGTAGTGAAGTTTTCCCCACTCGCAGCACCGATGAATGGCTGTTTTATTTTTCAACAAATGTGCGCTTGTGATTATCAAGTTGTGAAATATAAATTCATCAAAATATTACCTTTATTACTATCTTTCAATTTCAGTGTGTTTAAATAATATATTAATAACATATTTGTGTAAATTTGAATATCCTCTCGAATTTCGTTTCCACAAAAATACCCCGATAGAACCCTCCTTTTAAACCTTGCAGTATTTCCCGTACTAAGACAGTGGATCGCTGAACCTGTAAAGCATAGTGGGCTCTGATTTCCTGGTCCGGAAACCTAAGGAAATACGGCAAGGCTTAAATCAGACAACAATTCCAGATTTGTACTGTTTTGTTTATATATATATCGTGTATAAGCGACAACTTCCTTCCAGGTATGCATGTCATGATGTTTGATTTGTTTTGACTTCATCGCCCTGTCGAGAGATGTTTAGGTCGTGCTTAGTCTGGAACGGGTCGTCACTGGTCGTATTTGAGTAATGGTTAGTCGTACGTGAGTAGGCATTAGTCGGGAGTGAGTCAACAAGTATTTTAGAGGAATACCTATTCCCGACTCTCACTTGACCACCACGACTCAATACGACTGGCTACGAGTAAATACAACTAACAAGACGACTCAATACGACTGGATACGACTAAATCGATCAACAAGACGACTTAATACGAGCCAATAAGAATCAGATACTAGCCATGTACGACTCGATCACAACTGAATACGACTTGATGAAATTTCTGGAATTTTCGGTCGAAAAGTACGAGCATCGCCCGACTGAAAAAGTCGGGAGTGAGTTTTTGAACATATTCAAAAACCCACCCCCGATTAAATTTGACCTCCCGACTCTTAAAAACTCTTAAAGACTCTTGGAGACTCACATACGCTTCAAGCCAACTTGAGTGGACTCAGACACGACTCATTACGAGTCACTGACAACTCACTGACGACTTACTGACTATTTTCAGTCGGCAACGACTCGTAGCTCAGTAAAATGGGGGTATTAAATCAATGGACGTGGGTTATCGTACTTCATTTGTAACTGTGTACGTGTTTACACTTTTAACAATACCATGGTGATCTTGCAGCAGAAACATCAACCCACTGAAACCAAGGACCTTGCTATGTATCATAGACATAATGTATGTTAACATCCTCAAAAACAAGATTTCCTAGAAGACAACTTCTTTATTGTAAGTATGTACATTGCATAACCTCATTGATTAACCTGCTCGTGTATTTAAATCGTCATTGTATAACATACGGTACGCATGTATTATGAATATAATCCCCTTGATTCAGTTTCCTTAGATTGTTGACAGTCTGTATAAATGTATTCCATCTTGTTATACCCCACATTCCACCTGACGAAGGAGTAAGTATATACTCTGAAACGTCGTTTATGTTTACAATAAAGAAGTTATGCAAACTATGCAGCTGTTCAATCACGAAAGGTATTAATAAGCATAATGAGAAATATAAAGATAATTGGGGATCTCAGTTAAACGTATTTCTTCAGAATATTTGATGTTAAAATAAACCCTGTTTTACTATATGGTGCTGAATTTTGGGGGTTAAAATACTATGATTGTATAGAAAAGGTACATTTATTTGCTTGCAAAAAATTCCTTGGGGGTAAAGATGAACACATCAAATGTTATGGTGTATGGGGAATGTGGCCGATACCCTCTCATTATATCGTCTCAAATCAGAGTGATTAAATATTGGTTAAGACTATTAAATATGCCATCCTATCGTTTGGCAAAAATGTGCTATAATACGATGCTACTTTATGACAAAGAAGGTAAAAGGAGTTGGGTATCAGATGTTAAACACCTACTGCCTTCAACTATATTTAATCATATATGGGATGAACAAAAGGTTGAATTCTCGTCATGGTTTCTGAACACGTTTACTCAAAGATTAAAAGATATTTACCAACAAAACTGGTTTGAAAAAATGTCAATATCTACAAAATGTAATTATTACTCTATCATCAAAACGCATATTTATACAGAACGTTATTTATCATGTGTCAATGTTAAAACATGTAGAGTATGTTTGGCTCGTTTCCGTTGTTCATCGCATGATCTGTTAATTGAAAAAGGTAGATTTTTTAATATCAAGAGAGAAAATAGAATATGTAGATGCTGTAATTATAATAGTATTGAAGATGAATATCATTTTATTCTTGTATGTCCAGCTTATGATAATATACGTAAAAAATATATTAAAGAATTTTATTTTATTTTGTCCATCCATCAATTGATAAATTTTCTTCTTTATTGAATTGTTCAAATGAAAATGTAATTAAAAATGTTGCAGTTTTTCTCCACAAAGCTCTAATGTTACACAGTACATACATGTGAAATTACTATAGGCTTGTGGCCTTCTAAGTACCGAAATAAAGATTGATTGAGATTGAATAAAGAAGTTGTTACCAAGAAAATATAATATTTTTTCAATGTAGGCCTAATCCACTTCTGAACGCCCAAAAGGCATGTCAAAATCATATTGCAAATGATCGATTATTGGCGTAAAGCTATTTCTGACGTTGTATTGACGTTTGATTAACTCTCCATTCTTTAAAGACAAAAGAGCCAAGTGCAATGTAGTTCTCCATTATTGAGGATAGTGGAGCGAGCGAACAATCGGATGACGTCACAAGTGTCATTTAAATTTATCATGTAATATCAGTTAGATCATTCTGCCGTAGCATCACGTGTCACTCTGTATACCAATTAGATTGTCATCCAGACCCTTGAGCATAATATTCAATTGTGACCATCCAAGTCTAGAAAATGATAGTCTAGATATCTCAGCTGTAGGGAACAGGGCCTCTCGAATTCGAGATATATAGATAGGTATATTGAGTCCTTGTTGAAACCAAGCGACTAGAAAGCATATGCAGCCGGGTGTAACGAGGTCAACATCACCCGACCTTTTGAAAATTAATTTCAAAATGATGTCATCGTATTGAAATTACTGTTTACCAAAATAACTTCACAACGACTTCATACTTTTCAATTAGAGTATTAATTAGTTTTCATGATGCGCAAGCATTAGTGTTGGCTGTAATAAAGTTTCTGCAACAAATACAACCCTCTAGACCGAAACGACCTAAAACCCACGGTTCTTATTTAAACCTCAGAGTTGGCGAACCAACAAATCTGGGTTTGACAGGGCAAAGTGTAACTAAAAACAAAAGACATTTGAGCTTCATCACTTTATCTAGAAAACGATAATCAAAACAGACATTTGTAAAGTGGTTGCTACTCATATGTGACTCAAAAGAAACCAAAGATATGTATACACATATTAAAAGTGCAATCATTAATATCTAATGTAATGCATGTTTAAAAACAGATTATATTTTCATATTAAAATCCAATAATTATCCATGCTCCATATCGTGCAATTAACAATAAGGTATAAATATGTTTTTGTTTTATGTTAAACTTTTAAAACCAAACGCTGAGAGCTGACACATCGACACATCTTTCACAGGACAAAAAGTGGTGGAATCCATTTTCCGGATCCTTCGGGATTCTCCCACAGACAGTCTCCAGCTACCCGATCCCTAGTCGCTCCACCACCCCAACACAGACAGTCTCCAGCTGCCAGATCCCTAGTCTCCCCCACCACCCCACCACAGACAGTCTCCAGCTGCCAGATCCCTAGTCTCCCCCACCACCCCACCACAGACAGTCTCCAGCTACCAGATCCCTATAGTCTCTCCACCACCCCAACACAGACAGTCTCCAGCTGCCAGATCCCTAGTCTCCCCCACCACCCCACCACAGACAGTCTCCAGCTACCCGATCCCTAGTCGCTCCACCACCCCAACACAGACAGTCTCCAGCTGCCAGATCCCTAGTCTCCCCCACCACAGACAGTCTCCAGCTGCCAGATCCCTAGTCTCCCCCACCACCCCAACACAGACAGTCTCCAGCTACCAGATCCCTAGTCTCCCCCACCACCCCAACACAGACAGTCTCCAGCTACCAGATCCCTAGTCTCCCCCACCACCCCAACACAGACAGTCTCCAGCTACCCGATCCCTAGTCTCCCCCCCCCCCCCCCCCCCCCCCCCCACACCCCATCACAGACAGTCTCAAGCTACCAGATCCCTATTCTCCACCATCCCATCACAGACAGTCTCCAGCTACCCGATCCCTAGTCTCCCCCACCACCCCAAAACAGACAGTCTCCAGCTACCCAATCCAGCCTCTGAGAGATTGGGAGAATCCAGACACCACCCGAACCAACTTCCGGATGAAGGAACGACGACTTTGCAGTTTGGATTCAAACTCGGCCTTCTTGTCCGCTTCTGTGACTGTCGAGAAAAATAAGATTCCATAAATTACTAATTTTCGGTTGTATAAACTGTTTCGATAAACATCTAAAATAGTATTCAAGTTATATACAGTGTTTACACAGGTATTCAATGGGACAATGAGTAATGCTCTTCAAAGGTTTCGACATCCATTTATGCTATGAACACGCTTATAAATACTACGTGAATATATATTACAATAAAATATAAGTTGCAACTTACTCTCTATACGAATCGACTATTAAAGCCCGACCTGTATATGAACAGTATATCATTCTGCCTTACATAATTTAGCTACAGACTGACGAAAGATAGTACATGCATGTAGTTGGGTCTACGTATATCGGAGAAGCTGCTGTAGTTAGCTACTCACTGACAAAAGGTTTCTCCTCAGTCTCTGTACACTGTCTCCAAGATGACGTGAAGTGTCTCATCTCCCGAGACACTAGACTCTCCCCACTCTCCACCGAGTCGTGGAAGCTGGCCACCTTGTCCATGTTGATGGAGTGTGAATAGATGGCGGTGGAGTGTTCCAGTACAGACGAGAGACAGTTCCAGGGAGCCGAGAGACGTACGAACTCGCAGTTGGTGTAGACAGATCTGTTGGCGCCTTGTTCCCATCTCTGGGCCTGTCTCGTCATCGCGTCCACAACCACCCACTTCCACTCGTACTGGTGTCCAGTGGGGACTTGTTTCTTCACCTGGAGACGTTAAGTTTAGATAATAAAACTCGTTAAGGAATTAGATAAATATTGGTATAGCTTCAATATTGCATTGGGGTGGGGGTGGGGGACCAAATGTACGTACCTCCTAACGAAATTTCAGTTTGGGGTGTATAGACGTTCTTCTAGCAGAAATTAAAAATGTCAATGTCGACGGACGGTCTACATACTAATAATAGCCTTATTTCAGGTCTGATGAGCTATAATGGCATTGTCAAACTCCAAAAATAGGACCTGGCAATATTCAATTCTAAAATGTTACACCCAGATGTCATCTTTCCCCTCATATATTACACATTAAAGTTACTATACTAACTACTTAACGTTCCTATATTACGAACGTGTCTCTCCCTATACTTTATATATAAACGTACATGACAAGAAACGTTCAGCGGTACCTGCCAATGTCCTGACCCGGAGGGAAACTCATGCGCCAGCACTCCATAGCGTGGATTCCAGTCCCCTAGAGACGGGTGTGAACCCACAGCGACCAGAGCCTGCCCCTGAGGACAGACGTAGTGAGTCTGCAGGTGGAGGGTGCAGGGGTGAGACAGGAGGTAGGTCGGGTCTCGACCCCAGGACACCTGCACACTTGTCTCCTCGTACCCTACTCGCACACTGCAAACAGAGGGACACGTTAAAGGGGGATTGTCCTATAACGTGACGTGCTAATCGGAAGTGCTGAACAAAGCTTGACAAGTTTGATATTGAAGGATATTTTTTTTTAACTTTTTTTTTTTAATAGAGCATTTTACAGCATTTTTAAAAACTCAACATATGACATTCCAGTATTCAGTATATACATTACCCAAAACAAATAAACTTCACATGAACAGGATATGACATGTTGATCAGAATTTGTAAAAAAGGCTAATTAATATTACACTCAATTATTGCTGAACATTTAGTAAGGATGTAATATAGAGGATATCTGACTTTCTTTGACAAATACCATGTTTATCTCATTGAGTGAGGTAGAAAAGTAGGTATTTCACGAGTGGCGAGAGTCACGAGATGAGATAAACATGGTATTTGTCAAGGAAAAACAGATTTTCTATTTATTATATCATTATTTCTGTGTTTTACGTTGAGTTGGAGTGATTTCAACGGCAAGCTGATGATATGACGTCATAACATTGTCCCGATGACGTCACCCGAGTGGTGATACAGTTTATCGTCACTCAGTAGAGTGGTGATAAAGGTTCTCACCACTGTAGCTTGATAGAGGGTTTATTTCACTGATAGAACAGAGTATCTCACTCCAAATTATGTAATAAAGTCCTTTATTTCATTCTGAAAAGTTCGGAATGGTGGCATTCTTTTGTTCAGTTTGCTTTTAAATATAAGATATTTTATTATCATGAATATGGCATTCAGAGAATAATTGTTGCCTGTCCGGATAACCAATCATTACATTTTCTTTGTAATGCTAACTTGGATAAGAGCCTTTTGGCGTAGCCAGGTTTCTAGTTGTTGCCAGATTTGGCTGACCATGTTGCACGACCAAATAAGATGGACTGGTGTCTCGATATCGTTGAAACAGAAACTACAATTTGGACTGTCGACATAACCTAACTTATACAGGAAAACATTGGTTGGCAGTATATGGTGCAAAATTTTATATTGAAACCATTGAAGTCTTGTGTCTTTTGTGCATCGAAAAGGTATGGTATTGTAATAAGATAAGATAAGATAAGATAATTCTTTAATGTCCATTGGAAATTTGTTGTACACTGTTTTCAGGCAAAAAAAAAATACATAAAATTTATATATCACATAAAGATAAATATATATATACACTAAACACATGTATAAACCAAGATACATAATTCACAATTAGATCACAGTTAAATCAAGTCAAATTAAAGTTTTGCAATCTTCTTTTCCATAAATATAATATTGGGCAGACTTTGACTTTAGTGATAAAAGTTAAATTTCTGCCAGGTACATTGTACTACACCGTGCAACTAATAAAAACGCATGTCCTCGATCGAGTCCCGTGTCGTGTTAGCTGTGCGGGATCTAAAGACTTACACTTTCTTTCACTTTTCCAGTATTATGGACTGATTAGGATCATTGGTCCCCGATTGACCCCGAAGAAGACTAATAATCAAAAACCTTAAGGCTATACCAGGCATTCAATAACTTGTTTCATATGTATCAGCTCGATCTTACTGATGGTTCTCGCCAGAGTTTCAATACTACTTATGATTAAAACGCTTTGCGATCTGTCGTGTGGTAATGTTACTCATCTAAGTATGTTTATATTTGTATTGAGCTAACTCCCTTCTAAATAACTGCTCGTCGTTGATTAACTCAACATCATGTATCTTCTGTTACCCCTTAAAACACATACTCATGTTGCATTACTATTACCTGTGATCCTCGGCATGATCCCAATCCATTGACTCTCTGGATCAATTATTTCCATTAAAACATCCTATGTATTTTCACCATGTCCATCTTACCTATGATCCTCGGCAGGGTCCCAATCCATTGACTCTCTGGATCAATTATTACCATTAAAACATCCTATGTATTTTCATCATGTCCATCTTACCTATGATCCTCGGCAGGGTCCCAATCCATTGACTCTCTGGCTCAATTATTACCATTAAAACATCCTATGTATTTTCATCATGTCAATCTTACCTATGATCCTCGGCAGGGTCCCAATCCATTGACTCGATCTCTGGCTCAATTATTACCATTAAAACATCCTATTTATTTTCATCATGTCCATCTTACCTATGATCCTCGGCAGGGTCCCAATCCATTGACTCTCTGGCTCAATTATTACCATTAAAACATCCTATGTATTTTCATCATGTCCATCTTACCTATGATCCTCGGCAGGGTCCCAATCCATTGACTCTCTGGCTCAATTATTACCGTTAAAACATCCTATGTATTTTCATCATGTCCATCTTACCTATGATCCTCGGCAGGGTCCCAATCCATTGACTCTATGGATCAATTATTACCATTAATACATCCTATGTATTTTCACCATGTCCATCTTACCTATGATCCTCGGCATGATCCCAATCCATTGACTCTCTGGATCAATTATTACCATTAAAACAATCATATGTCTTTTCACCATGTCCATCTTACCTATGATCCTCGGCAGGGTCCCAATCCATTGACTCTCTGGATCAATTATTACCATTAAAACATCCTATGTATTTTCATCATGTCCATCTTACCTATGATCCTCGGCAGGGTCCCAATCCATTGACTCTCTGGATCAATTATTACCATTAAAACATCCAATGTATTTTCATCATGTCCATCTTACCTATGATCCTCGGCAGGGTCCCAGTACAGGATCCTATCACTCCCGGCCGACACGAGCCAGGACATCTTGAACGAAACACAGACCGGAAGCAGCGCGCGCACTTCCCACACTCGGGCATCGGAGGGGGAGGGTTCTGCTGTTAACCTCTTCTGCAAGATCCAACCTCCAAGTTGGCCGATTGATCCAAGGAGAGCAACTTCAAAGTTGTTCTCTTTTCCTTGATCCTTTAACATCTTCCTGACGTATTTGGGAACGTGATACAACCGGAAAACTACTTCAACTAAATCTGAAGACATTTGCTTTGTAGTTTCATACATGCTAGAAAAGGACATCGATGTCGGACTCTACGCTTAGGCTTTGTCGACTACAATGATTGTTTCCAATGAAACATTCTGTGACGTCACAGACTGGGTCACGTCGAGGCTTCGTCATCTGGGATATTATGACGTCACAATGGTAAAACTCAAATTGTCATAGTTTTGGCTTTCTTTGGTAGAAATATTAAAATAAGATTGTAATATAAAGTATTGATTTAAAAACGCATATAATCTTTGTAATTTATTTCTGTTTCTATACTCATGAAAAATTGTTTGTTAACATAGTGTTGTTGTTTTAGCAACATAGTGCCGTGCCATAAGTTAACGGACGGTGACGTGATTTCCATAGACTTTCATGTTAATTAAGTCCAGGATAAATAATTTTCATAGATACGATTGTTATCTGATTAAATTCACATTTATCGAGATTGTGAGGAATCATCTTGGCTACAACCTCATTATTTATGTTTTATTTTCCGTTTTGTATCTAGAGAATTACAGTAATTTGAACAACATATAGACAAAATTGTGAAAAATTTAACGTGGCGATCTATGGGAAACGTTTTTATTTAATGTACATATGCAGATAAATCGGATGAATCTATGTGAAATTGAAGTCAGAAAATGTTATTTATATTATGTACTTCAAGCTGAAATGATTTCAAATAATTATAAGCTGTGAAATGTGAGATTTATACAACGAGAACTTATTTTATGAAAATTATTTATCCTACACTAAATTAACATGTAAGTCTATGGCAAAAACGTCACTGTCCGTTAGGTGTATATATTTGTTCTTAGCATTCTGATAACAAATCTGATCATGGGAAAATATTACAGATAAGATAAGATAAGATAAGATACGATAAGGGAATAGAGAGAGAGTTTTAATAATTACAAACAAACTAATCATTCATAATTTGTTTTATTGATTTGAAATAAATAATGTAACACGTTTAAATAAAAAAATAACTATATTGTTATTGTTTGGTAATAAACTGATAACAAATCTGATCATATCAAAATATCAAACGCACATTCAACACGGTTACAATTCGAAGACAATCTTATCAATCATAAAACGAAATTCTAAGTCTAAAATTTCAACAAACAATTTAACACGTTTTATAAAAATAGCAAACGGGACAAAATAAAACTGGGACTCGAACTCGATGTCAACATGACACAACACGTCAATCAGGCGATATTTAAAACAACTTTTAAAATATGAGAGTAACCTCCCTTCAGCATAATGGCAACATTGAGAAAAGTTTTGCTGCAGTTTCAACAAGGACATAAGCAGCTACAAAAAGTTATAAGCAAGGTGTGTCATGCGACGTATTGCAGCACCGCAGATTCCTGGGCAGCTGTTCCCGCGAGTGATGTGCAAAGATTTATTGAAGAATGCATGAAAACTGTGGGAACCAGGCCGGGACATGCGACTTCACTGGCCGAGAATCTTGTAGCAGCCGACCATCGGGGTCACTACAGCCATGGGTTGAATAGGCTGGGTAATCGACATGATTGATAGAATAAAGTATAGTCTGTTTGTATTGAAAACGTACCCAAGAAGGTTTAGTTTAAAAGAAGATGATTCCAATAAATTGAAATGAAAATTTAGTTTCCGGCCATTTGAACATTAAAAGTTCATTATAGAGTACTGTATTTCCTCTAATAGGGGCCCAGGGCCTTACATTTAAGGCCCCGGCGCTTATTGGAGGCCCGGCCTTTATTTCATATTTAGGTTTGACTAATACATGTGATAAGTTCTTATCACTGACTAAAATTTCTGAGAATACCGTATTTCCTCCAATACAATTAACCGCGTGTTTCTATTTCATTCAGCACCCCCTTACCCCCCGAGTTCTATTAGAGACCCGGATCGTATTGGAGGCCGGGTTATATTTTTTCAGACATGAATTGACGTTTATGATCTTCTTGGGGTGACTTATTGTAAGAGGAAAATTAACTGAACAAGACGGATATTTGTTATCATTGACCTGTTATGCTGAATGTCACACGGTCACACCAATATTTCCCCCCCCCCCCCCCACCCCCCACCCTAAAACGAGTGTATAAAGATTTTAAATTGCAACACAGAGTATTCAGTTGTTACGTAAAACCCGGGTTCTAATAGAGACACAGGTTCTATTGGAGACCCGGGTTGTATTGGAGACCCGGGTTGTATTTATCTCAGCACCCCTTACCCCCTGGGTTGTATTGGAGGCCCAGGTTCTATTAGAGGCCCGGGTTGTATTATATACGGTAACACAAACTCCTCGCCATTTGATGTAAACCGGATTTAGTGTGGTACTTTAACCCTCTTATTGCCTGGGAACATTTAAGTAGTAGAAATGTATCTAGTAGGGAGAAATAATTGATGCTGTAAAATTGGCCCCTTTTAGTGGCCCGGCTCTTATTCACCTAAAGGTAGCTTTATCCCCCGGCTGCTATTAGAGGCCTGTCTCCTATTTGATAGGAAATACGGTATTTGTTTGACAAGGGGGCATGCACAGTTTTTGAACAAACGACACAAATACTGTACGTGTTAATTTCGTTAAGATAGAATACCTTAGTTTCCCAAATTATTTAATTGATCATTGCTACATGTATGTTATAAAGAGAGAGAAAAGTTATGCATAAACTTCCAGATTCGTATTCATATTCATATTCGTATTATTAGTTACATGGTGTTTTGACCCTTGTATATACCGTATTTTCCTGAGGCGTAGCGGAAGGAAATGCGGAATATACAAGGGTCTTACAGTCCTATACACCCTGTCAAAACACTGTGTAACGAATTTATTACTCTTTAGATCTATTATTTGTACTTATTTCGCCCATTTCTGATAAAATATATAGGCTGCATAGCTATTTCCGTCTGTGATAAAAACTCTGCACACTGTGAAACAGCGAAAACACTGTAAAGAGTTTACCGCTCCATATCAAGGGAGATAACTCTGCGGCTAAAATATTATCAATTTTGAATTTATTATTCCCTGAAGAATAATAGAGAGACACGTGTTTTTATTGAATAAGTTTATTGACACAAACACAATAATGTTTGTATATAGGTTGAAATTACCGTACTTATGTTTGTTAAGGTAAGTTTCGATTCTAAAATTCTGAGTCGAGCAACCGTTTAACTTCCGCATTCCATCTAAGGTCAAGGTCATCCGTAAGACCTGTGTAGTTCGTCACATGACCTGTCTTCACGGGTCATACGGATGGTACACCCCGGCAAATCCACCTACACGGTTTCGTATGCATTGGTTATTGACCAATCAGAATTCAACAAATTTATCTAAAGGGTAACAATCGTGTATAGTACCTATTAGAATTCTACATCAAACAAAAACACATGAATTCACTCATATTTCTATCTTTTCATTTCAAAAGGTTCATGATTCTGTATTTTTCTGCCATATAGACTATATAGTAGATTGCCTTATTTGTTAACATCTAGATTAAATTTGTTCTTATTAATTTTTTGTTGAATTTGAAAAGTAGAAAAGGATATGTTAAAGGGAAAGTTCTATCACTGACCTGTTGGCAGCATCCGCCTTATCTTAGTTTCATGACATTTTGTGAAATGAAAAGACGCTATATTTAACCCAATTTTAAATTCCTGTACTAATATAACATACACACTGATAGAATATTCACATTGTAACACATAAAATATCATAAACAATATGCTGTTAGGCCGTACCAAAGTTTTCCCTACTTGCAGCGCCGATGAATGGCTTCAATTCTCATTTTTTAAATTTTTAACAAATGTCTTTATGAAGTTGTGAAATGTAAAGTCATGAAAGTATTAACTTCATTAATATCTTTCGAATTGACTGTGTTTTAATCATGTATTAATAGCATATATGTGAAAACAAGAATATCCTCTCGAATTTTGTTTCCACAAAAAATACCGCGATGGAACCCTCTTTTTAATATCATTAACTGTGTGATCATATAATCATATATGCAGTAAATGAACAAAATTTATGCAATTATGAATTTTCACATTATTAGCTATGCAATTATAACTCTTAGAAATAACTTAATTTGATAGGTGTTTCACTCATTTATGAAGTAATAATTGATTAATTGAAAACCCATCTGTTTGCCACCTACAAGACAATTGAATTTGTGCAGCTTTGTTCAAGTGCATGGTGCATTGTCAGTATTCATGAGCACCTTTGAGTGGTGACAAACAAGATATTGACGCTTAAAACTTTTTATATGATAATGAATTATCTTTGTTTTCATAAAAAAAAAATCTTGGTATTATTTATTCAGTTATAATGGTAAGTAAACATAATTTCTCACTTCCAAATAACGCAGTGTTAAGGCTTCAGTGCTTCATCCCAAATAGATAATAAAGTCACATAATTTACATGTTTTATGGCTTAAGGATCCCCAAACAGTTTCTTATGTTTAAATGTATTTCATTCAGAAAATATTCACAACACAAAGGTGTGCAAAGCCATGAACCACTTTACGTTTTCTGAAGATCCAGTTATTTAAGCATCACACTTTGGTAGATGTTTGCTGAAGAGTTATCTTTCTTGATATCTCTTTCAGACATGTATATTCACGATATACAGAGTGGTATAACGGTGAGTGACTCCGAGCCGAGCGTCCTACGAGAGTCAGCCTCTACAGCACACGTCAACGGGAACAATGTTCTCGGACCCGTGGTCGGAAACTTCTGTATGGATATCGCCATCAAGAAGGCGAAGGAGGCAGGAATTGGCTGGGTTACAGCAAAAGGTATTTTTTCTGTATATATAGATTTATTAAAAATATTTCTTATTGATAAATGCTACATTTGCTTATCTTGTTTGGCATCAGCCTCTTTATCAAAGCATTTATAACTATACATGTTTCTAAGTCATTTCTGATCCTTGCATCAGAAAGCAACTGAAGATAAGTTTGGTTTAGCGAAGTCATTGTTGCCTATTTTTATTTAATCTCCAAAATCACCCTTAATCTAAGACAAAAGTGATGTTTCAGATTCACTATAATCAAGATGCTGATCATAAACAAAAAAAATTCCTAACCTAAGATTTCCCCCAAATCTTTTCCCCCTAAATTTCCAAATAATATGTAGATCACAGTTGTCTCTTACAAAAGAATGATTTCTCTACTCTTCAATGATCAGAATTAATGCAGCTTAAACAATGATCAAGGGTAGGAAATATATTCCAGGCTCCAATCACTTTGGTATCGCGGGCTGGTACGCAATGCAGGCATCAAGACAAGGCCTACTTGTGAGTGCAAACTTTGAAGAATAAAAGCATGTATCAAACCTCAGAAAAGAAAAATCCATGTAAATGACAACTACTCATTCATTTTATTAATCAGAATTTTCATTACAAATGTATAGTGTTTGTTCCTAGAGGCTGTTCTTGAGATTTCCCTACCCTTTGGCAAGTAGGATACCATATCAATCCAAAGGGTCACGTCTGTTCAGAATGGGCAAACTGACCCCTTATCTGAACATTCATGAACAATACTGACTGTAGCTTCAGTATATTTCTTATGCACATTTTGAGTGAATCGAAAAATGAACTTATTAACGTATTTGAACATTTTTTAATGTTAATAGTCTGATGTCTGTTTACCAAAGATTTTGAAAAGTCTCAACATTTTTGAGTCCACATGAGATTTTAATTATTAATTTTATTTATATAATTCCTTTTATCATTGAGGAATTAGATGTTTCATGAAGGGTGTGAAATGTTCCAGGGAATGGCCTTTTGTAACACATCACCTCTCTCAGTTCCAACTCGAGCTAGAACGGTGGGTGTTTATTGAATCAACATTTTGATGAAGTTTTCGGAAAAATCATTGTTTTTTTTACAGAGGCTTAATTAAAATATGTCTTAAACAATCATTTCATCAACTTAACTCTGTTTTCAATTTTAATTTTAATATAATTTTTACATGTGTATATGCAAATATTGTTGTTATTCATGCTAGATAAATAATAAGAAAATGATCTTGATAATCTTTAACTTTACAGACATCAAAAGTAACATTATTAACAGGATCCAGCATGCTTTTGCAGTAACTTTTCTAGAGCAAAATCAAAATTTCAAAGAGCTAAATTTATATGTATTATTCTTTATATGCAACATGTTAGACTTGAGTACCATATTTGAGCAATAGATATGTTCTTGAATTTACACAGAGTTTAGTAGCAAATCTTTTGTATTAAAGGCTCTGTAGCACATTTTTTGCATATAATTTTTTCTCTCAAATTTGCAATTTATTATTTAAGCTTATGAATATTGTTAGGTTAGAGGGTAAAACATCTCATTACACGACCCGATGAGCCTTATCCATAGAAAACAGTTATCCGTATTGGAAGAATATGGTGCAACATATAAAGCAACAATTTTGTAGAACCCTTAAGTGAAAGAGGAAGATATGTAGGTCTCAAGCAATTTTGAGAATTCAGACAGCAAGATGGTAGACATCTTAAAATAGCCGCTCGATGGGAAATGGATTCACATGGCTTAACCAAACCATTTATTTATTTTTTAGATCTCTTTTTATTGATTGAGGAGCATTATTTATAACATGGTTATATTTGGGATAACACTACCTTCAATAGTACAAATTCTTGTACATTTTTCGGGACATGCGGGATTCGAACCCACACCCTCAGAGTAGGGCAACTATCGCCAGCATTGAATGTGTGCTACAGAGCCTTTAAGAACGGGTATGTTTGCTCCTTACAAAAAGACATTATGAACCAAACATAAACTTACCCAAAATAAGTAATGTATACCAGGATATGTTTTATAAATCATCAATTTCCTAAATTTTATATGTTTGTGAGTAAATCTTCATGTAAGGGCAGCTCGAGAAGTCCAAATGTCACGTTATCCAGATGCTAAATAATAATAGAGAAAAAAATGTTTTTGACAAGATCAAGTGATAATCATCTAAATTATGCGATGTGTGATCTAAGAAATGCACATTCTGAGTGTGCTGTGATGTTTTAGCCGACCCTAGGGACGAACCCCCTCAGTCTGGCGGCCCCGGGGGAGGGGGAGGATGACTTTGTGTTGGATATGGCTACCACCACTGTGGCTCTAGGCAAGGTATGATCCACTGTCTCTGATACCCGTTTTATTGCTTATGCCAAAATAAAGATATGCAAACGAGTTTTGTCCATCTGTTTTTCGGTCCGTCCTTCCACACTTGCCAAAACAAAGATATGGAAATGAGTTTTCACTTTTGTCCATTTGTTTTTTCTGTCAGTCTTTCCACATTTTACACTTCAGGACGAGAGTTCAAAACTACGTGGTTTGATCCAGTATTTCTTATCCCTGCTTTGGTCACAGTTTTAGGTCACAGATTTTACCTTTGACTCACTAAAACAATTGCCATTGGGTCCAATGACCTGTTTAATTTTATGTTACCAAATTTTCTTGATGGAGGGACAATTTTTGTCTTGGTGATAAATCTGCACAAGAATTTCTCAGTAAAGGGATTTTTAAATGCTGCAAAATATGTCTTTGCTTACACCAGACCTATTAATTGATAGAAAACGTCCTGACCGAAGTACAACCCTCGTTCTAGAAGTATTAAATGATAATTACTTGACTTGATTACACAATCTACAATGAAGACAGCTCAAATGGAGAATGAAAAAACACAAATGTTTCAAGAAGTAGTGAAATTACCACCCATAACTCGACTTGATTAGCCAACACAATGAAGACAGCTCTAATGGAGTACTTATGACTGAAAAAACACATTGCATCTTCAGATAGAGCTACACGACAGGAAGGGTATTGACATCCCGAACAGCTGGGGAGTGGATGAACACGGGAGGGTGAGCTTCCAAGTCTTAGCTCTATAACTATATATAACTGGATACCGGTATAGCCGGTCCCGGGCAGGTGCCCATTGCTGGATTATTTCCTGTTGTGATTCCCGTAGATAGACCAATCAGAATGGTTGGCTCTATTCAATTCAGCACCTAGGTCATAAAGATTTATCGTTACAGCAGTGGAAACACAACTCTTTCATATCATCACAATACTGATGCTTTAAACCTCAGGCGTTCACTTCATTATATTGAAAGTAAATAGAACCATATCGTTAAAGACATTGTGGATGATATAGACATGAATATAATGTTCTATTTACTTGTATTATTGAAGTCATGAAATTTAGGAAAATATGCATGCATTTGTAGGTAATAACACCCAGTATTCAACATTAAGGAAGATTTAAAATAATATAATTAAACATTTTATATTGTGGTGGTCCTTAACTTACTGATAACTGAATAGCTATGTAGAATTAAAATGACAACTACCAGTTACTAAGTGTGTTTTACATGTTACAGGAGTGTAACAACCCGAGAAGAGTGATTGATCAGGGGGGATTGATGATGGTGGGTGGTTCTGAACTGACAGGTAATATCATTGAATATATATAAACTTTAAAGCTATAATCATATTACTCAATATTAAATCAACGTTTACACTTGACTAAAATTTCTGCTTTTATAGGTTGTAATCTTTAACAAACATGGTGGTTGCAGTTATGACCTTTAATCACATTTTGCTGTTGGCTTGTTTAAGGGTTAGGCCTTTAAAAAAATTTTAAAATTCTGGTCTTAGCAGGCTGACAAAAATGATGCGATGACGCGATTTTTTTTTTTAATGACATTTTTGGGGGGGGATGAAGATTTAAACAAACAAAATTTATGCACTTATTATATAAATAAAGCACAAACCCTCTTAAATATGTGTTACTATTCCAATAGTCAATAATCTCATCCCATCACTCCATCTCAACAAAAAAAGAGTGACATTTTCTATGTCCAATGTTTTCTGAGGCTAAAAAATTACAGTTATCTGCCCCTTACTTTTGAAAACCTAAAAAAAAAAGACCTGAGGTGTTGGTATGAAACTGATGCGGGCGGAAACCAGAAACAAATTATTATTATTTTTAGGCCTTATGTAAGTTTTAGAGGGAATTTAGAACTCAAATATGTCAGCAGAGGAAGATTTCATTGTGAACATAGAAGTTTTAGAGTTTAGGCTTACTTCTTGGGTGGATTGATACTTGATAATTAATGGAGTAAATATTGTAAATTTGAATTGAATTTCAATCCTATGCATGTGTCTGTTCAAAGATATTTATATAAACAGATAAGTATTCATCTTTCAGGAGGCTACAAGGGCTATGGACTCTCTATGATGGTGGAAGTGTTCTGTGGAATTCTCTCAGGTTCCACGTACGGCCCAAACATCAGGAAGTGGAGAAATACAGACACTGTAGCTAATCTAGTGAGGCTTTATCTTCATCAGAATACACCATACTTCAAATATTTTTCATACAAAATAATATTCTTTTTGAAAAATTGAAAAAAATATCTATAACGGAAAACAGATGATTTATTATCCTGCCGTTTTCTGTATTGATTTTCTAAATACCCTTTTTTGTCCCCCGCTGCAACGCGGAACGGGGGACTATGTATTCAAAGTCTTCAAATTTGATGTCTGCCTACATTGTGGGAAGACGCAGACACCAGTTGATTTTGGTGACCTTGACCTTATTTTCAAGGTCACCGCGACACTTTGACCACTTTTCAAACTCTTGCTTACGCGATATATCATGACTGGTTGGACTAAATGTTTTCAAATTTGGTGTCAGTCTACATTGGAGGATATCTCATGAAGTGTTGCATCCAAAGTCTTCAAATTTGGTGTTAGCCTACATTGGGGGATGACACACACACCAGTACATTTTGGTGACCTTGACCTTATTTTCAAGGTCACCACAACACTTTGACAACTTTTAGAACTCTTATTAACACGATATATCATGAACCCAAGCACCCAAAGTCTTAAAATTTGCTGATCATCATGGCACTGCAGTACTGCAGTATATAAAGTAGCTTCAATGATGTGTCTTACTAACTCAATGTCACGGGCGGGGGACATTGCCATGTAAGTGGCAAACACTTGTCTGTATTGATTTTCTAAATACCCTTGAATGAATATCTATTCTAAATAAATAAATCATATAAATAATAATATATTCTGAACATTTGTAATGTAAGCTCTGTTTGATACTGCAGGGCCAGTGCTTCATCGCGGTGGACCCCAACTGTTTCGAGCCTGGCTTCAGGGAGCGCATGGAGGATCTGATGAACACCTGCAGAGCTCTTGAACCTGTAGGTTGTTGATGGTTGATGCTTTCTTCTCAAACTAGAGGCCTGCAGAACATTATTCTTGAACACTTTAGCTGTTTAATGTATAGAGCTAAACCAGTACGAAGGACCAATTTATAGGATTTACATTACATAAATAAGTGGAATAATCTGGGTTGGGCTGCTGGCTAAATATACTACTGGCTCTTATTCCGGCTTCTTAATCCAATTCTTTACACATGGGCTTCGATCAAAGTGAAGAAATCTTAAGAACACACACACACAGAGATGTATATATATTTATATATATATATATATAATGTAGGGTTCAACTATAAACTATCCAGTAAACGCGTCTCTCTGATTGAGTGAACACATTTTTAAAATATTTCTGTGTTTGTAATTTTCTGTCAAACAAGATACAGTACATTTATATTTATATTTTAAGATTAAGCAACAAGTTAAGTTTGTAGCACCACGAGCATGCTAATTTATTGATATGTGATGTTATACTACATACAGGCAGCGGGTGAGGAGGAGGTTCTCGTGGCGGGGGACCCAGAGAGACAACACATGGACCTGTGTGAGGAGCGCGGCGGCATCCCATACCACCCCAAACAGATCCAGTACGGGGTATGTGCTTGTGCAGTTGTCTCTTCTAGTTCATGGCACAGTAAAGTCAAAGCTTACTACCATGGGCTTGAAGGTAGAATATGAAACTCTCATATGGAGGTGAATCTCTTAAATCTTAAACAGACACGGTGCCTTGTTGCCTTCCCAGAACATACTAGTAACTTCTATGATATGGTAACTTTAAATTTCAATCGGAAGTTAACAATGTGATGATGTTGTGTCTTTAAGAGGTTACAACTCCAGAAAGTCTTATTAAAAATAATCATCATTCAATGACACGATTGAATATGTTTTCTTATAATGCTTTATTGAAATGCGGTCAAACTAACAAACGAGGGTAAGGGAGCATGGCTATTTTCGCTTTGATTATCATAGTTCACTTCAAAACATGTAGCTTTTTTTATTGGTGTATTGAATGTAATAAATACTATAAAGGAGAAATGGGAACACAGTATTTCATTATAAGCTGAATAAAAGCACTAACAAATTGTGATGATAATAGCCGATCAGGGATGCGGGTGAAGCCTCCTGAATTCAGGTAAGATGCCATGTATGTACTCACAAATCACAAACCCTGATTGATACCATCTTCCCACCGCAAGGTGAAAATTTATCGAGATCTCTTCATTTTTTTCCTTACCTTCAACCTAGGCAGAAGTTGTGAAACGAATCAGCGACACCTATTGTGATCATGAGTTACGTCCCTTACCATCTGCTAACATACAGCCAATGAAATCGCTGTTTACATTCGGAACCAATTCAAAATAGCGACGATCGACACAGTCACAGAGGCAATACAACTGTCTTCTAATTGGCTTATCCGATTAGCCTGCAGTACGTTAAAATCTTAGCACTGAAAATGCGAGGGTTGTGGTCAAGGGCGGAAGGAAAAGATATGGAAATCTTTTCGTTACGGCTGTGATGTTTGTGAAGATGGATTGATACAGGCTGATATAAATATCAGCATGCTATAACTCACGGTTACATACTGATGTGAGTGGTATCTCGCTGATATGTTGTGTACCTAGTGCCGTCTTGTACCTGTTGCACATTCTTTACATTGTTCATCAGAAGTTTGATTAGAGCTCCCTGATGATGTTCAGTTCTTTCACTGTTTCAGTTGGACCTTGCAAAGAGACATGGTGTGAAACCGATGACGACAGTGTGATCAGAAAGAGATTTCATCATTTATAGATTGTCATATGTCATCCTCGAGACTCTCCTGGGTATCTGTTCCGATGAACCAAACGTGGCCTGGATTTAGCAAGATCTCAGACGAATAATTTTATTACCACCCTTGGCTTATCTTTTCTTCAAACAGGCGTCTATGCATAACCCTACTAACATCTTTACCCCATTCTCATAATATCAATATTTGGTACTTACAAGTAACTTATGACTTTCTATCATGTCTATACCTGTAACTTCGGGATAATCCATAAATTTGTCCCCAGATTAGTTGTTAAACTTCAACACTTACAAATGTGTGGACAGAGCTTTTGTTACTGGATACAATGTACATGGTCACAATGTTGAAATATTGTTTTCAATGCTAGCAAATAATTAATGACTTTCGCTTGCAAGTAATCTGTGATAGAGCTTCATCACACTCACTGGAATACTGTCGAAGAGTCGTGTTATTCAATGTTATCATTATCATACAAATGTAATGAAACTGTATGAAAATCACCAATTCTGTTTAAATTTCTTAATGCACCTCTCCTAGTGGTGAAGAAGACATGTGCCAAATTTGAAAAAGATGAGATGAATAGTTTTTCTGTTATTGATTGGACAAAAAATGCTCAGAATTTGACTAAGTTAAAAAAAATAAAAAATCCGCCTAAAAATAAAAAATTCACCAATTTGGTTTACATTTTGCACTGCACCTCTCCTAGTGGTGAAGAAGACATGTACCAAATATGAAAAGGATGAGAAGAATAGTTTTTCTGTAATCGATCAGACAAAAATGTCTTCGGAAGGACGTACGGAATTGTTGATATTACTATATACCCCCGACATTTTTAGGTTGGGGTATAATAAAATAAAATAAACGTTTGTATTCTTCTCCTGCTTTCTACCGTTTGTAAATGAATACGAACCTCTGTGACATGGTTAGGGTATACAGCACTCTGTGTGTCTAACCTTAGAATGAAGTTACTTCCAGAGCAAATAAACTATATGAATTAAACTTCAAATTGGTATGAAAGTTACACATGTCGATATTGTTTGTTTAAGGTGTTTGTACTCCAAGTTGATGAAAATGCCCAAAATTATTTCATTTTCAAATTTTAAACGTCAAATATATTATGGAATTTACCCTTGTGTTGGTGTTGTGATTTTAAGGGCTTATCGTAGATACAATTTCACTTTGAAAAGTCTTTATCAAGATTACATGGCACTGTCCTTGTGTCAGAAAACTTTTCCTAAACTTTAACCACTAACTTCACCAAACTCAATTTTCATGTCCACTAAGATCCTGAGATGTGGTTTTTGTGGGCAAGAATTATGTATGTATTTGATGTTTGTGTTCAAATAAAACGTGACTTAGTGCTATATCAGTGTGATAGTCATCTTACAGATCCTAGTCTCAATGCATCAAATATCATATTTATAATTAGCTTTCTAGCATTACTGGTTCTTAGGAAGACGTTATTTGAAGAGTTTAGGGTAGACCCCTCTGCGGGGTATCAAGACCAAATAAACAAACTCGAGTCTTCATGTAACCAAGATGTCATTCTGAAAAGTTCAGCTTCATATGTCAACCAGCTTCATATGTCAACTGGTTTCAGAGAATAATTAAGTCATTTAAAGCTTTTACTAATAACAACTGCCATGCCCATATTTGAGTTGGGGTGAGGACCAAATGAACAAACTTTGATCCCCTAGGTGCAAAGTAATCCCACAAATTTCAGCTTTTGGGGTATAGCAGTTCTAGAAGAAAATGTGAAAAGTTCATGGATGACAGATGGCCTGATAATATAAAAACAATATAATAGAACAAAATTTAAAAGTCTTGTTCACATGATATAAATAACATTAAATATAGGAATGTTTTGAGTATTCAAGTCTTCATCACAAAGTAGCTGACTCAGTTTGACTTGAAATACTGTTTCTTAGATCTCCAATGTTTTGCACACAGTAAATGAATAAAGACAAATGCACACGTGACAAGTAAAGAATTTCCCTCGTAAAGAAGTTTCGGTGAAAACACAGTCCACACAAAGAGATGATAACGTTCAATGGTAACCAGAACTGTGTAAACAGCCAATGGGAGGGCTCGACACATCAACAAGGTGATCGCTGCTGTATCATGGTCTTCTGCCAATCTGCAATAGGAACCTTGTGGTTATTAAAACTGAAAATATTGCATCGAGAAAAGATTAGCTTATTGAAGCTAGTCCAAACCCCTTCAATCCAGTGCAAAAGATCTGAAATCACCATTTAATCTCATTTAGACAATTGGATTTTATTTGTCCAGTATTATATTCTACCACCAACTGGCTAGCAAAATAGTACTACCGGTAAAACTTGCCTGTTTGAAGCTTCCGGCTCTGACAACCCTGTGCAGAGATACTTGACAAGGGAGATCATCCAGAATACTGGCCCACCATTGGTTGATGCCCACATCAAGAGACCAATAAGAACAGGGAAGTAACTGTCAAGACCCACATAGCCAGCAGACACATCAACAGTTGTCAGACTGTTAGAGTTGCCCTAGGAACAATAATGTAATTACTTACCGGTACATAGCACAGTTAATAACTTGTGAGTCAACCACAATGCGGTAATATTATTCATTTAATCTATATTAAGATTGAAAAACACTTTTCCAAATAAGTGTGATTTCTCACTAATTTGGGGACACAAAAATATTGGTCGACAAAATGTCTTAGAAGGAGAAAAGATTCTTTTTAAATTACAAGGCACTTAACAAGATCAACAAAACTTCTTACCTGGAAGAAAAAAGATGCATTGCCAAACCACACACAGTACAAGGTGAGATAGACCGGCCTCAGTTGAACGATCGGAACAATGTGACTGGATACTAAGTATTCTGTGAGAGTCGTCATGGCAACGAAAGCAGAGTTATGGGGTCTCAACAGAAGCATCATCAACATGATCCACGCAGACTGCACGGTCTCCCACAGCTGGTGGGCTTTGTGGTCTGTCCACCATTGTCTGCCTGTCAGTATGCAGTACACAGCTAGCAGACAGTAGCAACATCGGGCTTCCGCTAGACCCCTGCAACATGTCAATGTAAGAGTTTACTTTTAATGTCATTATTGAAATCTAAGTGTTTTAAATATTTAACAAGTGGTTGTCACTAAGGTGACATGATCCCCCGCTGCAAATTAAAACTTCAAAATTGAAAAATAATGTCAAAATCAGCAAAATCGGAAAAGTCAGAAAAGTCAAAGCTCCACTGTGACCTTGAAAATAATTCAAGGTCACCAAAATCTAATCAGCCCTTTGTCTTCCCTAGGAGGTGCTTTGTGTAAGATATGATGAGAATCCAGCGAATGGTTCTTGTGATATCCCGCCGAGTAGGGTAAAATGACAAAGTCTCGTCGTGACCTTGAAAATGTGGAATGCAAATGCTCATATATTGTTTTTAGATGGTATATCACTTCAATTAACTATTGATAGAAATCTGCTTGTTATTTTAAGATGTCATCCAAGGCCTTGATAATGCAAAACAATGATTCTTCAGAGTATATTATAAACAAATAACTGGAGAAATGTTTCAACAGTCAGCTCTCTTCAAACAAGTGTTTCCTCTTTATTATGTCACCCGAACAAATTTTCGGGAGACATAATGTTTTCGCCTCCGTCTGTTATTCCGTTATTCCGTCATTCCGTTATTCCGAAATGCTTTCTTTTCCGGGCCATATCTCAAAAACCTTTCAATATTTTTTCACCAAACTTGGTATTTGCTTAGACCTAGTGATAGAGTGGTGCCTTTTGCTACTTTGGCTATTCTGATTTTTTTAATTTTTACTGGTTTCCATGGCAACAATTTCAACTTAGTGCATATTGGGGGTAGGGACATTTTCCGGCCTCTATTTCAAAATCTATCAAGTATTTCTTTACGAAACTTGGTATGTGGTTACACCTAGTGGTGGAGTGGTGCCTTTTGCTATTTTGGTTAGTCTGAATTTTTTATTTTTTCTGGTTTCCATGGAAACAATTTGAACTTAGTGCATATTGGGGGTAGGGACCTTTTCCGGCCTCTATCTCCAAAACCGTTCAATATTTTTTCACCAAACTTTGTATTTGCTTAGAGCTAGTGATAGAGTGGTGCCTTTTGCTACTTTGGCTATTCTGAATTTTTTATTTCTCGTTATTAATGCAGTATTGAACTTAGTGCTTAGCATAAGTGAAAAAATAAGGGTAATATGACTAGGTTGGATTGAAAGTTGGAGCGGGGGACATCACAGTGCATCACATGCACATATTTCTAGTTTTTATTTACACTTACTTTGTTGTTCCATGATATACTGCAGGAAATGCTACAGCCCCATTGGCTGCCCGGAAGCAGTAAGCAGTTACCATGGTAAGGACCAATAGAATGGACTGTATGATGGAACTAGAGCGCCATCTAGTGATGCAGACACACACAATGGAGGCAGCCATTGTTAGAGACAGGATCTTCTTGTGTTCTGGCCTATTGACAGAAAATGAAACTATTGTTTTGCGTCTTAGAATACGGATGGTGAACATTGATAAATCTGAGGTAGATCAAAAACATAATTTTGATATATATATATATAGTCATCTATATCTGTTTATTAAATAGTTTATCATGACAAATTTGCCAATGCATCATGAATACTTTTGCTTTTTGGCCAACTGAATTTGAACTTGCCAGCCAAAAAATGAAAATGTAAACATTACCATACGGGTCAGTAAAAACCTGAGGAACACTGAATAAGACTATTTTGACTCACTCAACAAGCCAGTCCCCGATGTCAGGAAGTGCAATCCATTTGTCTCCCGTCTGATTCCATCTTCTCAGGATCCGACACAACATCAACACAACCAACATGGCTGCCACTGATAACATCACAGATCCCCTGCTCACATCATAGCCACGCTCAGACTCCTTGGGCTGTCCAATGAGCTCTTTCCTTTCAAGTCTTTGTTTATACATCCCAGACCCATCTGATTGGTTGATAGGATAGTCATCCTTGAGAGTGTACTTTGATTGGTCAGTTCCTCTCTGACTGGGGCAGATCCGACCAATGAGATGAGAGATGAGGAGGAGGTGTATGGTTGAGAGGAAGAAGTACCAGGTTTGATGCTCCTCCTCCACGAAGCTGCTGGAGAGGAGACTGAAGGTGTGGAGGATACAGCCTCCCACAAACACTCGATCCAGTCCACTGCTCACAGCCATCTGTGTGGACAGACACACAAGCAGGATATGCTCAATATTGCAGAAACTATTGAAACATACTTATTTTCCAATCATACCATTAAATAAAGCTTCCCATTACCGATCCATATCAGTCACACGTCTCAGATAGAAACAAACCATTAAAAAATTTATCAAGGATGATTTCATTAGATCTGCATCTTGGCTTCAATTATGTTGAATAGAGTAAATGGTTTGGTTGAAGACACGATTAAACAAAACTTGTTCAATTTCAAATAGAAGGTTCAAATAACAAAGAATTCGCTTGGATTTAAACGTTCAGACTTATGGTAGTTATATCTTTATTATGAAACTGAAATAACAACTTCAGAATGATCATAGACTAATCCTGTATGACATTAATTCAACATGATACCAGTTCTATTAGTACCAAAGACAAAGAAAACAATTATAAAAAAAATACTTTAAAGGTTTCTCTTCTGTTCCTGGTTAATGGATAAATACGCTTGATGTCATAATAATAAAATTTTCTCACCTGACTCTTTGTGACTGAGTTTCCGTTTTTAAAACTCATAATGGCAAAAAGGGTTGCCATGACAACAACAAAGAGTACAACCAGTTGCAGAATCACAAGAAACACATTTGAAGTGCAGAGGAAGTCACTGCGGACCTGGCTCGTACACATGGTCATGTGACCCAACACGAATGGAAGACAGCAAATCAGCGTGACCATGAGTCTGTTGGGTGAAACATGGAGTATGTCGGACTCAGATCGGGACAGGTAGAGCAGGATTAATAGTATCTGGAAGATGACAAGATAACAGTTTTATTCAATGTGTTGAAATATGTCACTGAGCATGGGTTCAATGAAGCTACTGCAACATACAGTCTGATTTAAACCGACGGTATTCCGCGGAAAAAAATGTGCAAATTAGTGCATCTATCGGGATACGAACTCATATCGTTCGGTCTGGTAACAGCCCGTAGACTCTCATGTTCTGACACAATTCAGTAAACCAATCACAAGACATCCAACAAAAGCTTTCGGTGCGAGAAACTAGGGGCAGATAACTCCATACAGCTATCCTTTTGTGAATGCTTTCAGAACAGCGATGTGATTGGTCAGCTATTTGACTGGTCTTTGGCTGAGCTAAACTGGTTCGGAACACATGCCTATACGGGTTGCTCTCAGACCTTGTGGCGAGGAATCTACAGAACCTGTTCGTATTCCGGTAGATATATTATTTTGCAAATTTTATTCCTCGGAACAAGGTCGATTTTAATCAGACTGCTGCAACACACCAGTGTATAAACTAAGGCACATCAGACAGACCGTAAGCTGCTAACTTTGCTCTGAATATTTGATTTTGAAATGCAAATGTAACTGTCTTCTTTACAACCAAGTTTCATACACTATAATAAACTAATTTACCCCTCAAAGATGATACATTTCTTGCAAATAATTGATGTCCTGAGGCAATAGTGTAAGTCTAAAGTGATAATTGAATACAAAAACGTAAACACTTTACCAAACAAATTAATAAGTGCCAAACAAAATTGAGGAACCAATTCACAGGAATCACAACTCGTAAGCAAGTAATAAGTAAAGATTTATAAAGCGCCATTGCACAGCTGCTCTAGGGTGCTGCTGGAGTCTGAAAACACATAGATATATAGAATACATTCATTGTCTGTGGATAGGACTCTTTGAACAAGTGTCTCTTCAAAGCTCTCTTGCAGTCATCCAGTAGCTGGACTGATCCAATGCTTTCTGGGAGGCAGTTCCATAAGGCTCGCCCTGTTGCTGTGGGGACATACTTCAGCTCAAGATAGCTTATTGATGTCAAATATTCTGGTACCCATATGTAAAAGGTTAAAAGATTACAAAATTTGTAGAAATTTGCCTTTGAAACAAAATCTCACCATCCATAGTAGTACAATGCCAATTCCTATTGTGTATAGGTCGTAGGTTGTGGATGTTTCACTCACACGAGACCTCATGTCACGAACAGCCTTCCCATAATCCTTCATTATGCGCTGACCAATGTGCTGCCTGGATTCGCTTGATACATTCCTGTCCTGCAGCCAATCAGAATGTCTCCTGATAGTTCGTTGATACAGCTGATAGCCACTTTCTGAACAAGATCAATTTGAAGATATTAAATATTTGGGGTTGAATGCCACTTTCAATAGTATTACACTTGTCTCACAACAGGTAATATTATTGAAGGTAGAAAGCCAGCAATACATTGTAGCAAAGCATTGCAATAAAACCTGCGAGGTCAGCATAAATTCAGTTCAGATTAGACAGATTTCTTTTCTTGTGTACCAACGGGTATGTGATATAAGACATGAAGAGGTGTGCTGCGTTTAAATGCCGCTTTCAAGATTATTTCACTTATATTGTGGCTGCTAGTATTATTGCAGGGAGAAAGCCTGAAACACTATTGTGGGTATGCATTGGAGTGAAACCTGCGAACTAATGAACTGTGGGTGGTACTGCACTTAAATTGATTGTAGCATTGCACCCAAACGTTAATGCATGTAGAATTGTTCTCTACAGCAGACAAAACTGCCGAGCCCCTGGCAGGATTTGAAACCTGAACCACTAATCTGAAGGGGGCAGGATAGCGCAGTGGTTAGCGCGCTCAGCTTTTGATCAAGAGGTACGGGGTTCGAATCCCGCCAGGGGCACGGCAACTTTGTTTGTAGTAGAGAACTGTTCTACACGCAGTTAGGTTTGGGTGCAATGCTACCGGTACACTGAATTTCAGCGTAGTGCCACCCATGGTTCGCTAGTTCCAGCCGATGCTCGCAGGTTTCACCGCAATGCATAGCCACATGGCGTTGCGGGCTTTCTCCCTGCCATAATACTTGCAGCCGCGATGTAAGTGAAATACTCTTGAAAGCGGTGTTAAACCCCAACTCACCTCACCTCACCTCTAATCTGAAACCAAACTTGCTAACCTCCGAGCTATCCTGCCCCCGTATATAAAGAGGAAGTCTTCTTCATTACAGAACTTGTTAACAAGGGAATCTTTTTAGTTAAACCAGGAGTTAATAATAACAACAGAAAATTTCAGGTAAAAGCCGGTAATCTTAACACAAGCGGTAAAATCTTTAAAGTTTGATTAATCCAATGAAGAAGTAATTTACCTTTCTCGATATCAGCCACATTGTTTTCAAGCAGGGTTGCCACTTGGTGACCGTTTAGCTGCAGCAGCCGAACTTGCTCCTCTATATCGTAGCCAATCAGGGCTTCGGAGACAATTTCTCCAAGGTTATTCTTTGGTATCGGGATTCCAAACAGTGACGACAGGGTCGGAGTGACATCTATCTGCATTATGTTGTTTTTAGTGGCTCCTTGAAATTGATACATATATCCTTGATTATTCAAGTAAATTGTTATAAACAGACAAATTGATCAAAGACATTAAAATATTCAGTAACAATTGTGCATTACTTGAAATTAATATTTTTACTCATAAGTGAATAAGTGTAAACCATTCTGAGTGGCCAAGTCACAGGAATCTCAACTGCATCACGAAGGATATATTTAGGAATTGGTCACTAGGTAAAGAGAGGGAACACCAGAATATTCCTAGACCCAAGCAATGAGATGCTACACAAAATGCTGAAAAATATTACACTTGTTGTGCTTGTCCTTGTAGGTAATAGACATATTACTAACAAGAAGATTACCTGAAGACTGAAAGACTGGACTGATGAAGATGACAGGTACAGTTGTCTCTCCTGGAGTGGCCCCACCGTGTCCCCCCTGGTCGCTCATCCCGTGATCTCCGCACACCATCAACAAACCATCTTGTCCGCTCTCCTTCTCCTGTTACATTCAACATGGCGTCAATAACCTATTTATGCAATAAAATTACTATCTTGTGCCATATGGTGATTCTCCCTGTTAATCAGTTGTAAATTGACAACTGAGAATGGTTTGGCATTGTTAATTCAACAGCTAAAAGTTTAATTATTAAAACTACCATTAAATTACTTAAAATTGAATGTATTGAATACTTATAACAACTAAATAATTGAGTGACTACAAAGAGTATTAATTGACAGAATAATATGACACATTTCAGAGAAAAAATTGAATAGATTTAAAATTTATCACAACTAAATATTTGAATGAGCAATTGATAGAAACACTGGACATATTTCATTGAAGATGAGGTGAAGCTATTTGATGTGATTGTTCTTTCTAGTGGATATCAATGTGCCTCGTATTGCACCATACCAGTACTACTACCAAACATCCTAAATTCTGTTTGACCACACAGGAACCCACCCAGAGTTTCATTGCCTGGTAGACTTTATAGATAACACTGTCCATCTCCAGTAGTTTTGGAGGTACAAGGGGACTGCGAGGCCCAGCGAGATGACCGATGTGATCCAGACCAAGGTAGTGAAGGATCATCACGTCCCAGTCGTAGCGCGACAACTCGTTGGGGAGGTGACGACTCACGTTCATGTCAACCTGGATATATCGCGATCAGATTAATTAATCTAGTCATTTCTAATCATAAAAAAATTGATGAATTGTGAATATTCTACATCATACATCATATTATCTTTTCTTCAGTAGCGATATATTCCTCCATCCTATAAATTTGTTTTCAAATTCAGCTTGATAGCTTTACTAGTTACTTGAAAGAATTCGAAAGACGGTTTGAGTGCTGAAACCCTACCATGCCTATATATAGATCAAGACCAATTGAACAAACTTTAGTCTCTGTAATGATCTTCTCATACATCACTAATACTTCTTGGTTAAATGAAGTTTATTCTTTGAACGTACATTGTACAAACATGGCGATGCCATGCCGTAAACATCAAGGTTATGATAAAAGTGTAATTGTAAAGGGAACGAACTCTGACGTAATCGTTAAACCTAAAACGAAAAGTGATCATATTACATCCCCTTTCTTTTGAATAAAAGAACTTGTGAAAATTATTTTAACTGAGTAAAATCTTCAAAACATTTCAAGACTTATTTCAAACAACTTATATGAGTATATGATAGCAATGATATTCTAAAATCTACCTTTGGAATAAGAGAATTATTCAATGATATAATAAAACTAACATAAAACATTCTGGAACATAAATGCAGCTTCTTGCATTAACACACACAACATTATTTCAACCTTATCAATAATCCACACAAAACTTATCTTTTATGCAAAGATCATTAAGTATAAAATAACCTCTTAAAAATATCAATCCTGAACTTAAGAAACTAACTGGAAACAACATTAACATTCAACATTGTTCAATCAGTCTGCCTGGTTTGCTGACTGTTCTACCACTTCTGGTATTGTACTGTCCAATATCTCTAGTGATCAGTTCAGGCTGATTGCATCCATCATATCGATTGTTCTCATCGATATCAGACACAACTTTCTGGGAATTCTTATCATCACTGAACTTCTCATCAAGATCAAACCTAACTTTTCTTGGAGTTCCAAGCATTTCTCTCAAATGGTGACGGTTTCTTCTGAGCACATTACCATTTGGAGTTTCTATCATATAGGATCTAGGTTCACTGCACTTAGCAGATACCCTACCAGGTACCCATCTCCCAGAGTCTTGATCTTGAGTCAAAACTTTCTGACCAACATCCAAGGCAGGTAAGTCTTTTACTCCTGTTCTGTCATGGTAGTACTTCTGCGACTGCTGTCTGTCCTGGAGTCTACTCATGATCACATCTTTCTGTGGGTTTTGATTCCCGATAGACACAGGTAAGTTACCTTGTAACTTCCGACCATTTAGGATTTCACCTGGTGATGGAATAGCGCTGTCAATTGGAGTTGTTCTGAGACTAAGCAAAGCGAGATCAGGATCAGTCCTGGATTGCTTCGCCTTGGTAAGACACTGTTTTATAGTTTGCACGGCTCTCTCCAAGAACCCATTACTTCGTGGATAGCGAGGACTAGATGTCACATGAACAAAACACCACTGCTCAGCAAAAAGCCTAAATTCCTCACAATCAAATTGTCGACCGTTATCACTGATAACCTTGTTAGGTATCCCTTGTTCACCAAACAGCTGTTTACAGTGATTTATTACAGCTCTGCTTGTACACTGTCCGTGTATCCTACGTACAAAGAATGACTTGGAGTAGTAGTCAGTGATCAACAGATTCTCACATCCGTCGAAGTGAAACAGATCCATTGCTACAGTCTGCCATGGTCTCTGCGGGATATCATGAGGAAGTAATGATTCATGCGACTGTGACTTCTGATTCTCTTGACATACCGTACAGTTCGTCAACATTTCTTCAATCTCCTTGTTGATACCTGGCCAGTATATGCACGATTTTGCCCTGAGCTGGCACTTGATAACCCCTTGATGGCCAACATGCAGTTGTTGTAGTGCCTCATGTCTCATTGGAGGTGGAATCATTATTCTATCGCCTTTCAACAACAAACCATCCTCTACAGTCATCTCGTGTCGACAAGACCAGAACGGACGTATAATCTTCCGTACTTGTTTTGCATCTTCTGGCCATCCAGCTATGATGATAGTTTTCAGTGCGCTGAATGTTTCATCCTTTTCAGTTTCCTTGCGGATCATCTCGAGTTTTGCACTTGAGAACTGGACATGATGAATCGTTTTATCAATGCTGATAGTCGGACCTGGAGCTGGATTTTGACGAGAGAGCATGTCTGAAAGAATCATCTCCTTCCCGGGTTTGTATTGAATCTCGTAATCATATTGCTGGAGTTGGAGCATCATCCTTTGGAGTCGAGGAGGGGTACTAGCTAGATTCTTGTGTTGAATGTTCTCCAGTGGTTTATGATCTGATTCAACTACAAAGTGGCTGCCAAACACATAGGTATGAAACCTCTTGCACCCGAACACCACAGCAAGAAGTTCACGCTCGATATTTGCATACCGTTTTTCTGTGTCCGTAAGTGCTTTGCTAGCGTATGCGATTGGGTAGCCATCTTGCATTATCACAGCACCCAGTCCTTTCATCGATGCGTCGACTTGCACCACTGTAGGCTTCTTTGGATTGAAGTACTTCAGAGTACCATCGATGCATATCATGGTCTTGAGTTTGTCAAATGAAGCTTCGTGTGATTCTGTCCACTGCCATTCAGTGCCTTTGTGAGTCAACACTCTCAACGGTTCAGTGAAATTAGCCAAGTTTGGTATGAATGACGACATATATTGAATCATACCAAGGAACCGCTGTATCTCAACGGTGTTCGCAGGTGACGGTAGGTTGTGGATCTCTTGGATCTTCTCTGGATCAGGATGTACACCTTGAGCATCATAGTAGTTACCGAAAAACTTGATTTTCTCTTTTCGGATCTCACATTTCTCGATGTTGAATATGAGCCCATACTTCGCTGCAACTTTCATAAGTCGATGCAGATTTTGGTCATGTTCCTTAACAGTCTTTCCATACACTGCTGTGTCATCACTGATGCCAATTGTACCTGGACACTGTTCAAGGATCATGTCCATTTTCTCCTGGAATATGTCCTGTGATATTCTGAGACCAAAAGGAAGACGAAGAAATCGGTACCTCCCAAAAGGTGAGTTGAAGGTTGTGAGGAGACTGGAACTGTCGTCGAGGGTAACTCTCCAGTAGCCATGCCTGGCATCTAATTTGCTGAACACAGTTGCTCCAATAAACTCGTGTGTAATTTCCTCCAGAGTTGGTGTCTTGTGATAAGTTCTTTTAATGGAACGGTTTAAGTCACTCGGATCAAGGCATACTCTGAGTTTTCCATTTTCCTTCCTACTGAATGCAAGTGATGAGACCCAATCTGTAGGTTCAGTTACCTTGGCTATCACATTTAGTGCTTCCATTCTATCAAGTTCCGCTTTCAACTCGTCTTTTAGCTGAATTGGATACTTTCTGGCTGGGTGTATCACTGGTTGAGCATCCTCTTTAAGAGCGATATGACACTTTCCAGGGAATTGACCAATGCCGTCAAATCTGTCAGGGTATAACTTCTGTAAAGCTTCCTTGTTAGGAATAGGAAGTGATTTCTCCACACTATGAACCGATGCAATAGGGTAGTTTGGTGTGATAAGATTCAGAGCAAGTGTTGAAGGGAGACCTAGTAGAATAGACCTGGTGCGTCAGCAACAAAGAACTCTGTTTCCAACCAGTTACCGTCGAATCCACATGGTAATCTTACACTACCATATTGGGGAATTTCGGTTCCGCCATATGCACTCAACTTGACATGTCGTGTCTTCGTAGTACCAGGTTTGGGAAATCCTGACTCATCCAGATGTGGCAGAGTCAATATTTTCATGTGTATATAATTTTATCAATAAAACATGTTAACCTGATAAAGTGTTTGTATTATGTTGATGAGAATTACATTCTCATTGAATTAACTACATCTTAACCATTTTAACCATTATTTTATATCCAACATTTTATAGCATTGCCATAGCTCTTAAACCATCAATCTAAACTTAAGCAATCTTATTTCAGCATAACTAACTTGCACTGCATGCTTTGAGCACACCAATCAGTCCCCAGGCGCGTCCCATGCTTAGGCTATCTTGTTAAGTTCTTTGTCTTCTGTGTTTACCCAAGCGTAACATTAGCTTTCAGAAAGTTAGAGTTTAGTCCATCTTGGTCAGTCTCATGTATAGATCACGTCGGTCAGTTATGTGATTGTGCCATATGCATTCATTGGATCGAGACCATGGTGGTCGGGATTGTGTTTATTCTTATATCTAAGATGACGTAGGCTTTGGCGGTACCAGCATTATGTATGCAACGAGCTCGGGTCCTATCCACCTGGCTGTCGCTTTATTGCATACGTATTGTAATAAACTACCATGATACGACTCACACCCAGTAGCCTTTGTGGTTCTTTCGAAGTGCCCCGAAATCTAACGCTAATACATTTGGAGCCCCCAGTGAGGAACATGGAACCAACGCCGCCATAGGACATGCCACTACGTCATGGAAGATGGAACTACACCCGCCATGGACGACATGCAGACTTCGACTAGTCATGTGACCCTAACTGTCACATGTTTGGTGAATAGACTGTGCATATTTTATTTCAGCTTCACATAGCATATGAACTCTTCCCCCATATTTTGACACTATATTGCTGATGTTTTATACATATGTTGATATGTGTAAAGATGTGTGACCCTCTGACTCATGATGTGTATATACTGTGCCTCAGACTACATATGGACACTTGTGTGACCTTGATGTTTACATGACTTTGTTGATTGTGTGATCTTGACCTTTGACGTTTCTTTGCAAACGAACTCTGAATATACCACTTGTAATTTTGTGCTGATTAATTATTGTTGTCTTGCTTGATTATACATGTATATGTCTTGAATATTTTCATGTCTTTATATTCATGATGTTGCCTTCAAGTATTTATTTGTGGATACCTTAATTTAGTGCTCCGGAGCTAAAATATTTTGCTTGTTTACATTTGCCTGTTGTTTCATATATCACTATTAGAATGTCTTAAGTTGAGCATTAATTAAGATAAGTTACTAACCCTTAAGTATTTAGTAAATCTTTAGTCAATTTTATCAAGTTACATTATACAACCACGATGTGTCTGTGTGTATGAATGCTAGTATTGAGTAGTTAATAAAATCAACTACTTAATTTAGGTAATTAGTTTAGTTAGTTAACTTAGTACTCTATTATAATAAAGTTAGTCTAGGCAAGTTAGTTGTGTTTTGTCGATAGTTTAGTATCTTATCATGTAGGTTTATTGGTTGTCTAGTTGTAGTGTTGTGTTCATTCATTGATTCATTCATTGCATTCATTCCTTTGGTTATTTATTTAGGTATAGAAGGGTTGTCTGCATTGTTGTTTGCCTTTCATAGCTTCAATCATATATTCATATTCTGGGTAATATTCTCTTCATCATATAGCATATCCTACCCATAAGCCCTCCTGCGCGCGTACACCTGCACTTTACTTACCTGCATTAGTTACTTAAACACCATTTCAATTCATTCAAGCATGTAAGGTATACAAACATTTAAACTTAAACTCATTAAGGGTAAATACCAATATCATCTTCATATAAATTAATTATATTTAACTTTAAATACTTTATCTAAAGTTTCCGCCGCATATTTTCGTCGTATTTCCGTCGTTGCTTTGAGACATCTGTGTTGTGTGTTGCATAGTGTTTATGCATTTCAAGTCAAGTGTTGTGGTGTGATTCCTCAGTGTTACCCATTCTTCAAGTTTCAATTTGTGTTCTGTATTCTACTTGTGTTGTGTACTACATAATTCTTGGAGATGGCTTCAGCACACATGACAGAGGAGGAAGTGAATCAACTCGTTTCTACACTTAAGAAACTCGACTTGAAACCTAAGGCAGACACACCTCAAGACCTGTTAACATGGATGGCAACGATGAGCAAGGTTGTGCAGGAATCCAAAACTTCTATTCCACCTACAGTAACTCTTGCCAAGTCGCCACAGCTTCCATATTTCTCGGGAGATAGGAAAGGAGATGTTGCGTTTGATCAATGGAAGCATGATTTTACTTGTTTACGGACCAGATGCACGGATCAAGATGTCATGGACGCTGCACACAAGTCGCTTCGTGGTAAGGCAGCACGTGTTGCTATGCACCTGGACAAGAATGCCTCACTGGATTCTCTCATTGCAAAGTTGGACAGCGTGTTTGGAACGATCCACACAGAGCATAACATCATGGCCGAGTTTTATACAGCCAAACAAGGAGAAGATGAGTCTGTGTCGGATTGGGCATGTCGACTTGAGGACATCCTAGATCAAGCCATCACCCTGGGCAAGGTCAAGTCAGAGGAGCAAGATGACCTGTTACGTGACACCTTGTGGACTGGCCTACGTTTAGATCTCAAGGACTTGTCAAGCCATCGTTACGATCAGGGAGGATCATTGGCAGCCTTCCTAAAGTATCTACGGCAGATGGAAGAGGATCTAAGACAGAGGCAACCACCGACAGCAAGGAAGTTAGCAACTAACAAGTCGTCTGTAGCCCAGGAACAGAGTGAGTTACAAGAAATAAAAGGAATGCTCAAGTCCATGTCAACAGAACTCAACAAGCTAAAGGAGCAGGTCAAGAGCACGGATGACAAACCCTATCTTACAAGAGGACAAGGTCAAGGCCAATGGAGTCAAGAGGAACAGTGGTTACCACCCAGGAACTGGACACGCCCACCCAGGTCACGAGGAAGTAAACCCTTTTGTCAAGGTCGAGGGCGAGGCAACCCAACAGGTCGTGGAGATCCAGCATGGTTTCAGGGACCTCAGACATTTGACGACATCCCCAGATGCTTCAGGTGCGGACAACCAGGACACATACAGCGAGGATGTCGTGTACCACTCACAGGAGACCAGGGAAACTACAAGGGGCCTATGGCGAGGGGCGGTCCATGGGCCTAGGATCAAAGATCAACACCCATCAACAGTTAGTCGCAGAGTTGGTTGGTGAGCCCACAGAGACTAACATCTTAGTTAACGGAACAGAGACCAAGGCATTGCTGGACACTGGTGCAACGATCTCATCGATAGCAGAAGCGTTCTACCGACAGAACTTTCCTGATGTTCCCCTAGAACCATTGAAGCAGCTTCTTCATGTCGAATGCGCGGATGGAGAACCTTTACCATACAGTGGATTCATAGTCGTGGACATTGAAGGAACAGGGAGCACTGCCACTAAGATACAATCGATGTTGTTAGTAGTTCCAGACAGCCTCTACAACAGGAAAGTGCCTATCACTCTTGGGACAAACATCTTATCCATCTATCTCAACCAATGCCAGGACAAGTTTGGACAAAGATTTCTTCAACAGACTAATCTACATACACCGTGGTATCTGGCCTTCAGAAGTATTGTGCTCAGAGAGAAAGAACTTGCTAAGAGGAACTTTTCCATAGGTAAGGTCAAGAGTTCAGAGCCAAACCGCAAGATAATCCCAGCTAACTCAGAGATTCATATCTCGGGATTTGTTGACCAGCCCTTACCCTATCATGCTACCCACGTGATTGTCCATCCCACGACAGGATCTTACATACCAGACGACCTTGACCTCACACCGACTTTGGTATCGTATGATGGTAGTGGACGGAAGTTGTATGTTGATGTTCCTGTGTCAAACCTTACAACTAGAGCCATAAGCATTCCAAGTCATGCCACATTATGCGAATTACAAGTTGTCAAGTTGGAGGAAACACCAGTCCATTCTTCTACATCAGACTCAAGTGTATTGCACCTGATGGACTTCAACAAGTTGGCAGTAACAAACAAAGAGTTACAGCAAGGGAGACAAGTTATTACAGACTACCTAGATATCTTCTCCACTGGTGATACAGACTTGGGACACACGGATGCAGTCAGACATAGGATTGACCTTAAGGATGACATCCCCTTCAAACAGCGATACCGACGCATACCTCCGGCTATGTATGAGGAAGTGAAGGAACATCTTAACCAACTGCTACTTTGTGGAGTCATCAGGCGCTCCCATTCTCCATGGTCAAGCAACGTTGTCCTAGTCAGGAAGAAGACAGGTAAATTGAGGCTGTGTGTCGATTTTCGCCAGCTCAACCAACAGACGATCAAGGACAATTATGCAATACCAAGGATTGAGGAAATGTTCGAGGCACTTGCAGGATCTCGATATTACACAACTCTCGACATGAAGTCCGGTTATCACCAAGTTGAGATTGAGGAGACACATAAGGAAAGGACTGCATTTACAGTTGGGCCCTTGGGATTCTACGAGTACAACAGATTGCCCTTTGGACTTTGCAACAGCCCAGCTACGTATCAGCGCCTTATGAACGAGTGTTTCGAAGGTCTCCACTTAAAGATTTGCCTCATCTATCTGGATGATATCATAATTTTCTCATCGTCACTTGAAGAGCACTTGGACAGATTGCAACAAGTCTTCCAGCGCATCAGAGAAACAGGCCTCAAACTCTCGCCAGAGAAATGCTCTTTCTTCAAAAAGAAAATCAAGTTTCTTGGTCATGTCGTTTCAGAGGAAGGCATAATGGCAGATCCAGACAAAGTTGAAAGGATATTGAATTGGCCACGCCCATCTAACCCATCAGAGGTGAGACAGTTTCTCGGTTTCGCGGGCTACTACCGTAAATTTGTGAAGGATTTTGCTAAGATAGCCAAGCCACTCTCTGCGCTTATGCCACATGCAAAGTCCAAGAAGTCCAAGAAACCACCAGAGGAATCATGGCATTGGGATCAAGAACAAGAACAGGCATTTAACCACCTCAAGGAGATGCTTACATCACCACCTGTCTTGGGCTATCCTAATTATGGAACACCCTTTGAGCTGCACACAGATGCAAGTGGGAAAGGAATCGGCGCTGTGCTATATCAGGAACAAGGTGGCATCAAGAAGGTAATTAGCTACGCAAGTCGAGGACTTGGTAAGTCCGAAAGGAATTATTCAGCTCATCGTTTGGAATTCCTGGCGCTCAAGTGGGCTGTGTGTGAAAAGTTTCACGATTACCTCTATGGAGCCAAGTTCACAGTGCTAACAGACAATAATCCCTTAACCTATGTCCTCACCAGTGCCAAGTTGGATGCCACAGGCCACAGATGGTTAGCTGCACTTGGAGCCTATGACTTCGACATCTTCTATCGTCCAGGATTAAAGAATACAGATGCAGACACTTTGTCAAGGCTTCCTGAATATCAGCGCATCTCATCGGAACAGCTATCCATGGACTCTGTCAAGGCAATATGTGGAGTTGTGCATGCTCAGCCCTACGTGGAATCTCTCTGCCTCTCAGCAGCATCAGTTGACGAAGAGTTGTCCACCAAGTCAGAGGACCTAAAGGGAATGACTGACAGGGATTGGCGAATGGCACAATCGCAAGACTCTACTCTGCAGCCATGGATTCAAGCTGTGAGGATGAACAGGAAACCACAGAAACAGGAGTTTCCGGCTTCGACGGCCAATACTTCATTGTTCCGCTCATTTCACTCACTGGTACTGGACAGAGGCATACTATATAGGAGAATTCACGTGGAAGCAGAGACGAAGATGCAACTCGTTCTCCCAGCAAGATTCATCGAGGATGCATTGCAAGGCTTACATAACGATGTGGGACATCCAGGACGCGATCGAACTCTGTCACTACTCCGTGATCGTTTCTACTGGCCAGGGATGCAAGCCGACACGGAGGACTGGATCAAGAACTGTCACAGATGCTTAAGGAGGAAAACACCCACCAACATCCGAGCTCCATTAGTCTCAATAACAACCTCACAGCCTTTGGAGTTAGTCTGTATGGATTTCCTCACGCTAGAGACGTCAAAAGGTGGATTCCAACACATCCTAGTGATCACAGACCACTTTACGAGGTATGCTTTGGCCATTCCCACAAGGAACACAACAGCCAAGACTACAGCCGAAGCATTTTTCAAGCACTTCGTAATGCACTATGGGATGCCTATGAGGATACACAGCGACCAAGGAGCTAACTTTATGAGCAAGATGGTGAAGGAGCTCTGTACCACTTTAGGAATTGCCCAATCCAGAACCACACCCTACCATCCTATGGGGAACGGCATGACAGAGCGCTTCAACAGGACCCTGCTCAGCATGTTGGGAACACTCAAGCCAGAGCAAAAACAGGACTGGAAGTCGTTTGTTGCACCACTCGTCCATGCCTACAATGCTACAAGACATGAGTCAACGGGCTACTCCCCATTCTTCCTCATGTATGGAAGAGAACCCAGACTTCCTATCGATCTCGCCTTCGGGATTGAATTGAACAAGGAGAAGAACAGCCTGACATCATATGTGAAAGCTTTGAGAACAAGACTGGAGGAGTCGTACAAACTGGCGACTAAAGCATCCAAGGAATCTCAGGAGCAACAGAAGGCTGATTATGATGTCAAGGTCAGGGGAGCTACGGTTCAGCCTGGAGAGAAGGTCCTGGTGAAGATCCTGGCTTTTGATGGGAAGCACAAACTTTCTGATAAGTGGGAGGAGGATCCGTACGTGGTCATTTCACAGCCAAATGCCAACATCCCGGTGTTTGTGGTGAAGAAAGAAAACGGAGATGGAAGACCTCGAACACTTCATCGGAATCTGTTGCTACCCATCGGGTCTTTGCCAACCGAATCTCAGAAGATCCAGGTTGAACCACCTAAGCCAAGGACAAGAGAGAGGACAGCCAAAACCATCATCACAGAGACAAGTGTGTCAGAGGAGGATGAAATCAGGTCAATCTCCAGCCTTCTAGTGGAACTTCCGACAGAACCTGATGGTTCCACAGTCGTCAGCGCCGAATCTGCGGGAGAGGATTCCGTCTCTCAGTTGGAGGGTGACGACCTGAAGACTGAGGAGACGCCTAGTGCATCTTCTGATGGCGACGGCCATCAGTCAGGATCTAGTGAGGACCCTGGCACAGAAGATACCACTGAAGAAGAAGTGCTGGTTGAGGATGTAGGAGATGCCGAGCCTAATCCAGAAGACCTAGCAGGAGAAGCCATAGCTCCTGCTCCACCTCCTGACAGACCAATACCCAAACCACCACCACGAAAATCACTGCGGACGAAGAGACCACCCGAATGGCAGCGTTCAGGGGATTATGTCATGAGCCAGACGACAAACAGAGACTGGGATGACAGGTCCAACCTGATAGAGCGTCTAGCGTCTGCAGGTTTGTTTGAGCAGCTTGGTGGTGCTATGTCACAGTTTGTTGTGAACCTCCTTAATCCTGATAAATGACGAGGACGTCATTTGTGTGGAGGGGGAAGTATGTGGCAGAGTCAATATTTTCATGTGTATATAATTTTATCAATAAAACATGTTAACCTGATAAAGTGTTTGTATTATGTTGATGAGAATTACATTCTCATTGAATTAACTACATCTTAACCATTTTAACCATTATTTTATATCCAACATTTTATAGCATTGCCATAGCTCTTAAACCATCAATCTAAACTTAAGCAATCTTATTTCAGCATAACTAACTTGCACTGCATGCTTTGAGCACACCAATCAGTCCCCAGGCGCGTCCCATGCTTAGGCTATCTTGTTAAGTTCTTTGTCTTCTGTGTTTACCCAAGCGTAACATAAGCTTTCAGAAAGTTAGAGTTTAGTCCATCTTGGTCAGTCTCATGTATAGATCACGTCGGTCAGTTATGTGATTGTGCCATATGCATTCATTGGATCGAGACCATGGTGGTCGGGATTGTGTTTATTCTTATATCTAAGATGACGTAGGCTTTGGCGGTACCAGCATTATGTATGCAACGAGCTCGGGTCCTATCCACCTGGCTGTCGCTTTATTGCATACGTATTGTAATAAACTACCATGATACGACTCACACCCAGTAGCCTTTGTGGTTCTTTCGAAGTGCCCCGAAATCTAACGCTAATACACAGATTTTCAGGAAACATCCTTCTGTACATGCGAAGTGGTAACAGATTACCTTGTGCACCTGTATCGACCTTCACCCTCATAGTGTGATTACCTTGACGGTTATCTACCTTCACATCCAAGTTCACTTTGAGCTCATCAACATTATCATTTGTTATCTCATCAATAAAAGTGACAGTTTCAAAGTGGAAATGTTCAAAATCTTCCCTGACATAGTCAATATCATGTCGTTTCTGTGAATGTTGATGTGATTGCTTCCTATGATGAGACTGAGACTGACCATAAGACTGATTTGAATAATGTTCAAAACTCCTATGAGACTGACGTCCACGACTCTTCGACCTAGACTGTTGTCGACGTCTTGAACTGTTACGTCACCTATCATGTTTCTGTTGCGGTCTTCCTCTATTCTGCTGACACATTTCTTGCCAATGTCCAGTCTTACCACATGTCTTGCATCTACTGTTTAATGCTGGGCATTTATTTCTAGACACAAAAGAATGTTTTGTTCCACAAAACCAACAGGCATGTTGAATTTCGTCTGTATGTAAAACCTTGCCATCTAGATTCTTGAACTGAGACATATGGTTAATGCTTGCCTCGTGTCGCCGCCCGATATCAATAGCTTCTTGGAGTGTTAACTTCTCGTCACGTCCTAATAATGTTTTCTGTACCTCTGGATATGGCACAACAGCAATTAGAACTTCAATTATCCTTTCCTCCAATGTATCATTGTCTTTGAACAGACACTTCATGGCTTTAGCTTTACATCTAGTGATAAAGTCATCAATGGTTTCACTTTCCTTCTGTTTGTAACGAAGAAACTCTAGTCTATGGATTCTGAAATTTTCTGAAGGCTCTATTTGAGAGGAGAATTTTGTCCACAAATTCTTAGGATCCTTTAAATTTTCTTCAGAAAGATTCCAAGTGTTAAACATGCGTAGACCTTCCTTTCCAGACCATAAGATAATGTAACTATGTTGATTTTCTGGTTTAATATCCTTAATCTTGAACCACAGTTCACTTGTCTGCTTAAATTCTTTAAAAGCCTGACCCCTATCCGGGTGTGACCAGTCCATGCAAGGTGACGGTATTGACTCTGCCATAGTTATTTTATGTGCGCTTCAATTTCAAAAACGCTCGAGACGGAGTGTGTAGAGACAGTATTTTCGTTACAAATTGTGTTTATAGAATGTTCATTTGATAAAATGTCTCCAATTGTCATATATACTGAGTTGTTGATACGTTATTGAGACAGTGACGATCATAATGACACACAGTCTTACCCAGTCCACATGGCGCGTAGTCGAAACAGCACGCCGACTGGTAGAGTGATACAGTCCGAGACACGTTACACGAACATTGTCACGATAGAGACGGTGATGCGTAGGCTTGTTCAAACCGCTGCCACCATGTAATGATCTTCTCATACATCACTAATACTTCTTGGTTAAATGAAGTTTATTCTTTGAACGTACATTGTACAAACATGGCGATGCCATGCCGTAAACATCAAGGTTATGATAAAAGTGTAATTGTAAAGGGAACGAACTCTGACGTAATCGTTAAACCTAAAACGAAAAGTGATCATATTACAGTCTCCATGTAACAAAGATATTACATCGAAACTTAAGCTTCTTATGCCAACTGGTTTCATTCCCATAATAATAAAAACTTAAGTTAACATTTATACTATCAAGTCTTACAAGGGCATTTATATCTATCAATATTATCTTTTAATATAGCCAATGTTCAAAAGGGACAAGTTGATTGCTATCACTGATGAATGTCTTCACAAATTGTTTCTCTTTTCATGAATTGATAACTTTAAAATTTAAGATAAAGACCACTGTGCGTTAACTAAAATTAGTACCTCTGTATAATCAGTGACGAAGAAGGACGTTGTTCCGTCTCTCCTCAGGAAATGATCAGGAAATAGTTTTAGCCAGGTGTCGTCACCATAGAAAACTAAATGCTTGTTATTATTGTGAAACTGAGAAACAATGTTGTCCTCTTCAAGTGAGCTGGAGCCAAAGTTCAGAACAACATCGACAAATCCTGGAATACCGCCTGTGGTTAAAGCCTAAATAAATACAAAATTTCAAATCAACAGAAATATTTTTGCATCATTAAAACCTTATGTGCTAAAAAACAGTTTTCTTTTCTAATTTCTTCATTATTTTTAAATTCTTAAATATTATTATTTGTAAGAATGTGATAAGAATGTTAGACAACAATTAGAGAATATTGAATATTCGCACAAATAGACATGTAAATTTAGAGGGATTTGCCATTTATTTCTTTTGTTTTTAGTGAAATGATAAATACAATGATGTAATTTTTAAAATTTACAACTAATCATAAGACCGCACAGCCAGGCCTTTTCACACATGTTGCAACTGTATTGTGATATAATCATGTATAACCTATATATACCAGCAAGAATGACATATGTAAGTCAGGTATGTCACCTGAATTTCAATTTTTTTTTGCTAGACTGCACTTTACCGGGCGCACATAAATCTTTGTAATTTCCTACTACATGTATCTTTTTAACCCTTGGATTCCAGTTAGTTTGTCTTCTTTAGCCCTTGAATATCTGTAGACTATCTTCTTTAACCCTTGAATCCCTTTCGACGATCTTTAGGGTTAGTTTGTCTAGCGCAAGGGTTGGTAGTACGGTGCAGTTGATTATTACTAACGCCTGGTAAAGTGCAGTACTGTACTCCCAAATTTTTAAAAATACCCCCATAGAACAAGCACTGTTGTTGATCAGTCTAATAGTAGTATATTTAATATATCATAGTATATTTTTTTCTTATCTCATTTTCAAAATATGAATCCCAGTAGAATGTCAGCTTGTTTATGTTAAAATCCTGTTTTAATACAATATGTGTAACATTAAAGTCCCCTTGTATTTCGTTTCCACCAAAATATGCTGATAGAACCCTCTCAACCTACCTTTATTCGTGGTAGTGTCACGGTTGGAGGATGAACCTTGGCATGGAATCCTATCGCCCTACCAGCGGACATTAGTTGATGCAGATATGGCATTTGATAATGAGGACCAAAGACAAAGTTATCTCTCAGCGCATCAATGACAAGCAGAACAAATCGTTGATATTTTGCAGAAGGAATATTGTTATCCTTTCCACCTGGTATATTGGGTGCCTCATTGCTTTGGGAAAATCCTTTTAATCCTTGCTTTATTGGGAAGAATCCTTTCAGAAATAATGTGTAGGAACAGAGAAGTAAAGTTCCAATGAAAGTTACACACAAATGTCTACTTACACATAATGTTTTCATGTCGGTTTCAGTTTTATCACAACAAATCACCAGATTGCCAGATAAGAGACAGAGACTGAATTCTCTTTATATTTTGCACAAAAAAACAAGTGCAAGATAGATTATGGGTTAAGATAACCTAGCCGCATAATTTCGATTCATTTGAAAACGTTACAGTTTATATATTTAATTTAATCAATAGCTCATGTGTAAATGACATTGCCCAATCACTGTTGCTGATCACTCTACTTAGAACACAACGTCCCCACTCGTGGGCACACGTCCCTTCATGTAAACATCCGGTTACCACAAATTACGAATCTTTCTTTATAACGGACTAGAGTTTACAACATTATTATTTGTTTTGTAGTTAATTGAGTATACACGATGTTACAAATTTCAGCCATCTTAGTTGTTACTAAAAATAGAACCGCAAACCGCAGATGCGTGCGCACATTTCGACAGGAAGTTTCTGTTGTCGTAGTTTCCTTCAGTAATATCGTATCATTTGCGCTCGATTTACAGCTGTTAACATCGTTTTTATCAAGTTATTATGTGAAATTTTATTGCAGGATGGCAGATTTAAATAATATGAAACTAGATAAGTTTAGATTTTTGAGTGCCACAGCACTGAAGACTTTCCTTTTGCTTCGTAAAAAAACACTAAAAACCACTGAAAGGACTGATGGTGAACTCGTGGCCATGTATTATGGAACGTAGCACAAACATTTCTAAATATTTTTCCAAAAAAGTTTTGTTATTTGTCATTAGGAAGGGTATAACTAAAGGTAAAAAGTGTTCGTACCTATTTGCAATATGCTTAGTTACTGAGTAATGACACTTACAATATCACTACTCCCAGGAATCAAATCCTGAATTTTTTAAAAATTGGACCACTCTTCCTACATCATAAAATCAAAATTGTCATTCTATTGTGTACTTTAAGTCTGTTGCAGTATCGTGACTTGTCACAAAGTTTCACAAAAATAATATCTACTTTTTTTTATTAATGTTTCCAACACTAAACGTGTCTGCCACGCCCACTTCATTGTTTACAAAACCATGATAAGACAAAGCATACCAACTCTTCAATGAGTACTTGTCTTTGTTGTAACAATATTTTGTCCATGACAATAGACATAATTTATTGTAAGATTTAAGATTCCAAAATGAAATATTCTGAATATTTGTATTTTCCTCAAATGTCCAAAATGATTAGTATAAGCCTCTATATACCCTTATATAAGTATGAACATGCTGATGTGGCAAGCTTCACAGACAGTTTGCATATTGCACCCTCATTGGATATTCACAAGCCTTTTTAACGCATAGCACTCTCTTAATTATATAAAAACTGCAGATGAACACGTTCCATGTAGATGTCCATAGATGTTTGTTTTATTCTGACAAATTGAACAATTCTACAAAATACAGATGTCCACAATCCCAGAACTTCCTGCTTTCCCCAGTGTAAGCAAGTGCTGAGTCGAGGAATGTAATCCACCTGAAGAGAAGAACTATTGTTCCATCATTTAAATAGATTGATTAAGTGATGGATGTAACATGGTGTAATTTGCATGTCTGTTCTATTTGTGTGTAACATGTATGTTTGCAATAAAGAATATAAAATGCAGAAGTTGGGCTGTCACAAGAGAATTGATACAAAAGGAAAGTATGGGAGTTGCCTAAGCATTGCAGTCTTTAAGTTGGGTTTTCTGGTGACGGTCGACCATTCACAAAGTGCAAGCAAGCTGAAGACAACATTCTGATTTCATGAGACGTATGTATATAAGGTTGCCCTATTTTCGTGCAAAATCATTTCTGTCCCCAGTGCTGTATGAATACATATCTTTGCAAAACACTTAAGAAATGAATAAACAAATTTTCAGCAGCATCTAAAAAAGTAAAATTTATAAATTATAAAATTATATTTTCTTACTTAATTTAAGATTTGAAGTCTGTGAAAATTACAACTATAGAATTTACTCAATGAAAAAAAGGTTATGATATTTCTAAGCTTCATCCTTCGGGCTTTGACATTTGTTTGTGAGTAGTTAGATCACAGGATATCAATCAATCAGAAAATGTGTAAGAGATTAAAGTAAAAGGGGCATCTGTGGTTTTATTGTGCTAACTGCAACTAACTCTCAAAGTAAGGAACAAACCTGGAACATTGGGTGTCCATGCAGTAGAATATTAAAAGGTATTGTCCAGATAATCGATAATAATAATAATAGGATTCTTAAAAAATTTCATTGGAATTTGCATGTAAAATGACAAGATCCACCTTCATAAATGTTCTAACAAACCCTGGAACTACATATGTGTTATTTAATAAATAAGGTGAAGCGAAAACATCAATTATAAAATGCTTTAATTTTCACACACTTTATTTTCACAAATTGGGGAAAACTTGTAATTATCATTATGTAGATCTATATACACAGTAATTTATTACAAATCTGTCTTTGAAAATAAAATAAAATAAAATAAAATAAAATAAAATAAAATAAATAAATAAATATAGATAAATATATATAAATATAAATAAATAAATAAATAAATAAAGGAGATGCACAGTTACACCTATGTGACAGCCTAGAAGCCTCTCATCCAAAGCAGTATTCTTGTCTCCATTTCTTAACTTTATCAGAGTTGTTCCTACATGTCACTGCACAACAAGTCAGAACCATAGTGCAAACATGTTCAAAGTTTGCAAACATATTAATTACAGAATGTATACTGACAGCTTGCCAGCTAAAAAGGGATTAGAACCTTGGTATAAATTACTACCCAAACCAACTCAATACGTGTGTAAAGGCGACTGCACCATTCTCTCTTTTACTCATCTTTTGGGAACAGTTACGCTTTGTCATAACAAATCTGTGAATGAAATGCATTATTTATGGATTAAAGAACACGTTGATACTATCAGCCACCTCTAAAGTCAATTAATGTCGTTTGTAGAGGCTTTGAAAGCTGACTTGTTTACTACATGATTACAACTGTTTACACACAACCGGAAGTCGCCTTTGTCGAAATGCGAGAATTGCCAAGGGACGTAACTCATGTCCGAACTAGTGAATGTTACTATAAATAGAAAAATTGTAACATCGTGTATTACTTTTAACTTCTATATTTCTATAGAAACAATTTACCAATTACATTATTTATTTCTATCGACGTTGTTACAAGTATCACTCGGTTGAATCATTCTAAATTCGTTTTATTTTACATTCATATTTTTAATTACTTCCGCTTCCGCTTGAAATTCACTTCCGCCAAACGAGAAGCATGTTTGGGGACAGCAGTGACGACGAGGATGTTGGGTTCACAATCAACAAAAGTTATGCTGATCGATATAACAATTGGAGACGTGCGGAAGAATTACAAAAATGTAATAAACATTTTTATTTTGACTGATTGTTTAAATTCTAGCAGGAATCTTCTGTGTGGAGTGTAAGAGCCCCAGTTTTCGTGATATTTGACGTGGTTTTCGGACGGCTCACATAAGAGTAGTCTTTCGTGATATGTGTAGCGATGAGACGTCATCAATACGAAGGAGAGTTCCCCGTTAGCCGTCAGAGTAACATGCTTGAGTGAAACTTCATAAAATTTGTAATGTCATACAAACTTCGAACACTTTTAACCTTAAAGGGGCACTGCGTCGAGGATAAAAATGAGTCTCATCTTTATTTAACTAAGCTGATTAGAGTAATAATAATAATAATAATAATAATAATAACTCTTTATTGTCCGTAATACAATGTACAATGGAAATTTGTTGTGTGCAGATAGCACCCGGCAGCCACAGCGCAGCGCCAGTTAAAGCGTTGTTCTGTCCTTATAATGCTGAGTGTCAAGCAAGGCAGCAACAACTCCCATCTTTTAACGTCTTTTGGTATGACGCGACCGGGAATCGAACCCCGGCCTTCCGGGTGATGAGCGGACACTCTACCAACTGAGCTACATCCCCGGTAACGTCTGCTAACGAGTTACGCTTCGTTTCACTGTCTACATGCAGAAGTTTTTATTACCAATAACGTCAATTGTCTGAAATTGGATGACTGTGACTTGTTAGAAGACATGTTAATTAGCATAGGTAGATACACAAAATCTTATTTTTATCCTCGACGCGGTGTCCCTTTAAAATCAATCTCTATCCTGAACTATATTTTGCATGTTTAATTGTTATGAAAAAGTAAATAAATTGATAATTGGAACAAGTCTTCCGGGCTACCGACAAAATTTCTACCTTGTCTTTGTGTCAATGTAGTATTCTGGGTCAACGGAAACCATATAAATAGCTTGGGATATCCTTTTTGGTATCTACCAGTCAGATGTCTGAAAACAACATTCTTTTGCTGACTGTCGAAATTCCAGATGCACTCACTAAATGGGACAAGATAGAGTCATCAAAACATTTTCCCCAATGTATTGTCACCAATTTATTTTAGATAAAAGCTCTTATGCTAATAAAATAGGTGAAGTGTATTTTTAATATTTATACAAATTTATAGTATACTGTGATTTGTGTCTCAAATGTCCGAAAACCAATCATTTCAGATAAAAGCTTATGATTTTTAAGCTCATCTGGCTTGAAAGCCCTGATAGGTGCATGGCATGGCGTCCATCCATCTGTCTGTAAACTTTTCACTTTCTCGACATCTTCTTCAGAAGTAGTGGCAGTGGCTGCATTTGAACTTTGATTTAACAACACTAGGACGCATGTGCTTTGATGTTTCAAATCAAACGTATCAAATAAGACTCGAGTGTTTACTGACTCTGTGACCCCATATATAGGTCACATGGATCATGACCTAAAAACCTATTTCCATCTTTTTCTCAAGTACGAAAATCCCTATAGAAAGCTGGAAAGTTGTGGACATGCTCTTTTGCAAATAGGGATTAAAAATTATATAATTGATTACCCTCTGGTCCGAAATATCGCTATATAGTAAGCCACAGTAATTAAATATTCAGCCTTGTAATCTTTTTATCACTTTTTATCATACTGTTTTTTCACATTCTCATCATCAATTTTGTTTTCAATGTACATGAAATTATGGATATCATAAATCATTTGAACAGTCAATCATGTTTATTCTCTGTAGTGAAAGATCGATATGGTGATGTAGAACTCGAGTCTAGTTCCTCGTCGGAGAGTGAAGATGAAGAAGGAGAGGTAAGGTCCTGTGGGAATGTTTAGGTCTCGTATTGTATCAATTTGTATGTATAGGGCAAACTGACCAAAATTCGGACAGTGATCCGATTCAAATATTGTGAATGACTGTGTAATTAATAATTATCTGTAAAAAGTCAATTTCAGCAAATCAAAATATTAAATATAAAGTATTTTACTTGATTTTGACATAAATATGCAGAATTGCTATAGATTAACCAAAAAACAATGTTTTTCAGTTTAGTACATATCAATTCACCTGAGGTTTAGACAGTTTTGACCTAACTTCGGACACTACCATGATATCATCTAATGTTCTAGCATGCATAATGGTTTAAACTATTTATCAAAATGATTCTTAAAAGGATCGAGGGTTCTATCAGGGTATTTTTTGTGGAAACGACATTCGGGAGGATATTCCTGTTTACACATATATGTTATTAATACATGATTAAAACACAGTGAAATTGAAAGATACTAATGAAGGTAACATTTTGGTGACTTTAATTTCACAACTTGATAAATACAAGCGCACATTTGTTGAAAAATAAAACAATGAGAACTGAAGCCATTCATCGGCGCTGCAAGTCGGGAAAACTTCGCTACAGCATAACAGCAACTTGTTTATTAGTTTTATTACATGTTATGTGTTACTATGTGAATACTCTATCAGTGTATGTCTTTAGTTATCAAAAAGTTGAAAAATTGGGTACAATATAGCATGTTTTCATTTCACGTACCGGGTAATGCAAAATATCCAAGATGGCGACAGAAACCTACCTTTAATGTCCCAAAACGTGATGAATAGTCCTTGAACAGTAATATATCCGTAGTATGATTTTTATAGATGTGCACCCCTTGACAGGTATGATTGTTGATATGATAAATGATCCACAACTTGGCTTCCAAACTTAGATTGTAACATTAAAACATGTGATTTAGACTTTGGTGAACATATCTTTAAAGGAAGGCTGAAATGAATTATTTTCTATTGAATTCTTTACTGCAATTGGTTCATCAGACTATTTTGTGCAAAAAGAAACCAAAAATAAATCCATATGTTGTTCCTATATTAAACTAGAGCGGCTTAAAAACACCCAAAAACATCGTCTGCTTTTCACCCGTGACCAACAAACCAAAAATGGGGCGGGGCTTAGAGAGTTGGAAGATACCGGAAGTGACGTACGTGAAGGGACGGGGTGTAAACATTCGCTTACTATTTACAATGGCAAACACTGGGGAATCGGTCAGTTAATCTGTTATATCTACGCTTTGCAATGATGCCACATCGCTGTTCTGCTGTGTAATCTGTTCGAGTAATGTTAGTTATCAAGTTTCACTTTACAAATGCACCAAAATATCGTTATATATATCAAATCAAATATAATTGGTATAACTAGTGAGAGACGGTGGATTCATAGACGTTCGTAGACATAGGATAAATCAATGCTAATGATATATAAGATGACAAAATGAAACCAAGATATGATAATATGAACGAAGTACAGTTTAGACAACGAAATCAGATAGTCGGTGTTGTTGTTATTTTTTGTTAGAGATTGTTTGTGTTTAAAATAAAAAAACAAACGTGAGATAAGCACGCCGGCGAAGTAGACCCTATTGTGAGCCATCGACAATAAAAGCACTTCACAACATCCTGTTTTTAAACATCGTTAATCAACCGACAACCTAATTTACTAACTGTACATTACAAAAATCAAAATAACTCACCACATATTTTAAAACATCAAAAGAATAATACGTCTACGAATCCACCTACGAAAACATCGCATCCCAATGTTACCTTTTACGATTTAGTTATCACTTATTACACATTAAAACATTCAGAATTTCATAGTTTATAAGATAATGGTTTCAATAAAATGTGTGGTTAATCAAATATAATGAAATAAACATCGTATTAAATTGACAATTCATCAAGAGTGTCAATTAATGTAAGAAACTTACCTTATAACCGTATCCAAAAGGACAATATGAATATCCAAATGCACATTAGACACAAAATGTTAACCAATAATTCCATCAATGACAGTACTTGGAAACAGAAGATGGTCAAATAATAACCCTCTTTCAGCAAAAGTCTTTTCGCAAATGGCAAGATAGAAAACCAAATAGTTATGATGATTTTACACTAAAAATAATTTCATTGGTACATTAGATTTAAACAAGAGTTTTTATTGGATAACTTGATAGAGATATGTTCATTGGCTGAAATTTCTAGACTGAATGTCGCGTTAAGTGTATTGTGTGTCACCAAGACAGGACGTTGGCAATAAACATGACATTCTGGTCACCGACTTGTGTTATATAATTAAGTCGGTCCAGTAAACTTGTTATCTGTACAAACATAATTACACTCCTTCCTTCTCACATACTCAGCTTCTTAATTGCGTAAACTAATGTGCTGTAACAACACTTCTCCCCTTTGATCTGGAAGAAACATCTATAAACTGAGAATTGTGTGTTGATGTGCAGAAGTGACACATAAAAGCTATCAGACTATTAATTAAACCATTTCGTTTTCATTAACGATATGTTCATTAAAATGCTTCTGGTAACATAATTCTTTTATTCGATAATGTTCGTTGTCTATATCAATCTGTGTATATGTTTAGCGTGCACAATAGAGCAATCTTCATGTAAATTTCATTGAGCTTGTTGACCAAAACAGTTCATTTATTTATTCATGAAAGTGAAGTGAAAATGGTTTGCATTCCGTTACATCATATATAGAATATTTTAATTGACAAACTTAAAATACAGTAATCTTTTATATTAAATACAAAATGTTATTTATAAATCTGCAACGTTGTCTCGCTTGTTTGAACAGTCAATCGTTCAGTGTATATGAAGTTATACCTACCATATATATTTATTTATTAATACATACAAAACAAAATTAACATGCCGATTATTCAACATACTTTGATCAATTGATGCTACTTAATCTCTGTTCACCCGATTCCCGCGATAATCTTCTTCCCTTGTTTCAGTGTCACTTGAACTGTCATACCTTCCCTTCTAGTTCCGCGATTAATTGGTACAAACATACTATACAAAAGCGCAGAATGCACTCTAATAAAGCACGCCCCGGTTGTTGTAACCATATAACATCGCTAGTTGAATAGTTTAGTAATCCGTTTATCGAAAATTTGGGTTGTTTTGATGAAGTTTTCTGTCTTATATGAGCAGTTTAAAAGTGGGGAAAACGCGTTAAATTATGATTAGCGGCCATGTAGAGGCTCCTTCACGTACGTCACAGCCCGATACGCTTCAGTGACCACCCCCGCCCATTTTCATTCTGGTCGCCGGGGCTTAACCCTTACGTTGCGTATATATATTTTACCCTTTTTAGCCCCTGTGGCGGAATTTACAGGCTCGCAGCTCGCAGCAGTAGTTTGAGCTTAGGCACTAACGAGCTCTGCTGGCGGAATTTCCAGGCGGCGATTCCGGTACCGTTTTTACGAAATATACCGCATCTACATGGCGAATACGGGCTATATACGGGCGTTGAATACAAATTCAAGTCGCGGCACCCGTACACAAATGGTTGCTTTATACCCGCATCTTTGAATTATTTTTTTACGATTTTTCTTTACTTTTCTATTACTTTGTAAAGATTGTCTTTAATTCGGGCCTTATAACATCATGAATTTGGAGCGCGCTACTGAAATTTTTATATGGACTTGAAGACCAGATGTTTGTCTTTACAATGATATAAAAAAATATTAGAATGCGACCTATGGTTATAATTCTATTGTCATCTAAAGTTTGTCTTTATTTCCAGCTTCATGAAATCAAAACTCCTGAGCGCGCATATTGCGAAATTTATATGTGCTTGTAGATAGTTTATTCCTCTTTACAATGACATAAAAATTATTAGAATACGACTTATGGTTCAGAAAATATAACCAACCAAAGGAGAGTGACGCTACCCCGACAGTACCACGTGAATGGTCCCGACGCGCACCAATTTACTGGCACTGCTTGGTCCCCCCGGGACTGTGCTAATTACAGTACCGTTACCTCCTCGAGACCTCCTCGAGACCTCCTCGAGGGTGCCAGAGCCGAGCGCGCGTGGAACTAATGGGTACTAATGAGCACAGCATACACTAATCACCGCGGCGAACGCAATACATGTTGCGCGGTGTAAAGTTTGTCTTTATTTCCAGCTTTATAAAATCGTAAATTATTTCGCGCGCATGCGAAACACGTATGTACTTGAAGACAATTTATTCCTCTTTACAATGATATAAAAATTATTGGAATACGTCAAATGGTTCGCAATATATGAAGAGCGTAAGGAAGGCACCCCCAGTACTTAGAAAATTCATTTTTGAAAAACTAACTTTTTGCGACATCTGGCGCATCATTTGCCGCATGTTTATTTTTCGCTGCGCATATACATATGATACATGGAATTGAAGACAATTTATTGCTCTTTACGATGATGTAAAAAGAAAAAAAATGCGCAACTTCGTTCGGAAGCTATAGCGTGCCAAATGAAGGTACCCTCAGTACTTTGAGGCAACTTTTTGACTATCGCGCATATCGGGGCACGTGCCGCAACTTTAGTTTTTCGTGCGCATGTATAAATTTTATATTGAATCAAAGCCGAATCTTTCCTCTTTACCCCATGTAAGTTTTATGAAAATCGGCCACCCGGTTCAGCATTTATGGGTGTTTTTTTATGATGCGGTTCTGGCTGAACTTCCAATGAAAGCTCGCATTCACTTTCTCTGTCTCTTTGATAAAATAAAGAATATTTTATTTGCAATGACATGTATTACAATGAAATTACAATGCATTTATGTACAAATATACACAATATTTACCTGCGGTTGTGCGCAGAACAGCTTTAGGGACCTAACAAGGTATGTATATAATGTGTATATACTAGTCCACACTTCGGCTCTCTTTACTTTCAATTTTCTTCTTCTTCATTCCCTTCTTCATTTCTTTCTTTTTCCGTGGCAGTGATGTAAGCCCTGGAATAGTCAGTGGCGGTGTGGTACAGTTTGAAGCATGGTGCGGCGCACAGAGAAACATTACAATCTGTACATTCATAAGAAGACTCTCTGCCTACTCGTTTTTTCTTCCTTGCTGGCCCATTGCCTTCTTCAATCTGTTTTGCGAGGACGGCGCGTTTTGCCTTAGAGCATACCACACACATCCTTGTGACGTTTTTCTTCCTTCCGACAGGCTCAATCTTCGTCGGAAAGTGACGTCCATGAAGACGAGTGACACTCTCGTCGCTCGTGCTCGGCCGACCATGGGGACGTCTGCAAAGTGATGGAACTTGTTCCTTGTCCGCAAATGTTACTATATGTTGCGCCAAAGCCTTCCTGTATTCCCGACTTGTTTTTAGAGGTTTATCTTTGCTATATTCTTTATAAACGATGTAAGAGTTCAACATGGCAACGTTGAGAACGTGAAACCAAACCCGTTTCCACCACTTCAGGGTCTTCACTCGGAACGGCGTGTACGACAACATCTGGTCGGCCCGATCAACACCTCCCATGTACTTGTTGTACGTTGTTACAATGCGCGGCTTGAGAACTGGTTCCCCTGTTGCCCGGTTCTTCTTCCCTGTTTGTTCAAGTTGTGTATCTTCAACAGTAGACATGAGAAGCACTGATTTTCTATCTTCGTAGCGAAGAACGAGTAGGCCATGGTTGTGAGAAACTGTCATGTCCCCTTGCTTGGCTTTCTTTTTAGGTTTCTTGACTGAATCAGGAAGTCCCTTTCGATTGGCTCTCAACGTCCCCGTGGCACCTATTCCCCGCTCCCACAAATTTATGTACAGATTTGTGGACGAATAGTAGTTGTCCATAAAGATGTGATGCCCCTGTCCAACGTAGTCGTTCACCAAGTCCATGACTACATCATAAGTTTTGCCACCTTCAGAAACCGGTTCATTCGTTTTTCCAGTGTAGAGTTTGAACTTGCAAACGTATCCGTTGTGCGAGTCACACAACATGAAAGCCTTTATCCCATACTTCTTAGGCTTGTCGGGAAGATAAACTTTGAAAGATAAGTTACCTTTCCAGGGCACCATGCCCTCGTCGACTGAAATGTTTTGATGCGGTTTATACACTCTTGAAAAACGGTGAACTATCCGGTTATACAAGTGTCCCAGTTTATTTATTGGTGAAAAGCACGGGGTGTTACGGCCCGGCATCCTCCTGTTGTCAGCCAAGTGTAGGTAGGTTATAAGAAGCCAAAACCTGTCTCGGGGCATGCACTTGGCGAAGAAAGGCGTTGAGGTAACATCACTTGTTGACCAGTAATCAGCAAAGTTTCTCTGCACAACCAATGACATGGCAATTGTCATGGCTACAAATACCTTCATCTCTTCTGCATTAGTGTCTTGCCACTGTTGCATTCTTGAACGGGGTCTTAGAATTTTGTCCTCCATTGCTTGTTTGAAATATCTATTGGTTTCCGTTGCCATATGCTCATAGTCATCATTATGTATAAACAAATTGAAAAAGTCAATAGGTTCAGGGTTCTCAGGAAGTTCTATGAACTGGCGCAACCCAGTTTGACCAGTGAAAGGCAAGTTTACACGTGGCCGCGGACCATCCACCCACTCATCAAACGTCTGTGAATTATCATGATTATATTGTGGTATTTCGGCAAACTCCTCCTCAAAACCACTAAAGTCTTCTTCGGTGGAATTACCGGCGGCTAGAATCTTTCTGGCAATCTCTGTCTCTATATCACTCAGAGCATCTGTGTCACCATGTTCACTATCTATTACAGTGTCCCGATCATATGCATCATCACTGTCTAAACCACTGCTACCATCACTGTCAGTTGACTCCATATCAGAGGCTTCATCAGCATGGATCTCGTTGATGAAGTCGTCGTCGCTTGTAACGGCTTCAAAGCTGCGTGTCCTAGTATGCAACGTCCTAGGCCGTCGCAGGGCCTTGCGTCCACGTCCGCGCAGCATTCTGCTTCAACCTGTAAATGATTGAAAATGCGTTAGATGTATGCAACATATAACATGTGATTAGAGACAATAAACATACAGAGATAATGAATGTGAGCTTCATGGACGTTCATTTGCCAGTTTCAGAACCTCCCGGCGCATCTAGGACGACTGCGCCGCAAGCGCCGACGGCTTCTGACATCGCGCCGATTTTTCCGACGCATATGTCAAACGGACCATTTTCTGATTTCCTCGGCGACGTGTAGCACCGGGCGCGAGGCCCGGAAAATAAACTACTATGTCAGGGAAGCTCGGGTTGTCAGTTGCCGAATGACTTCTCTTTTCGAGAAGCAGAGCATCCAAGGAGCGGTCTCTCGAGGCAGAGCCCGGACCCATGGGAGCATACTCCCATGCTCTCCGGGAATTCCCGTCCCCGTCTTCCGCGGCGGACCCCGGATTCAATCGCGGGACAGGTTTCCCATGTTCTCTTTTGAGAACGAGAGACTCCGAGGAACAATCCTATGGGACGAACCCCGGATTCTATTGGGAATGGGTTCCCATGCCCTCTCGACATATAAAGCAGAAACCTTCATACCTCGGAATGACACGAACCTTTATTTCAAAGTAGAAACAAAAAAATAATTTGCACAAAAAGTTTGGGGGGTGGCGACCAAAAGCGGGGGGGTCCGCGCACCCCCCGGTAGATATTTATACTTGTGGGTCGGTCCCGAAGATGACGGACCACGCCCATGTTCATGGGAATTTTTTCTCATTATGTCATGGCGAATCCCGTCGGAAATTCCCCTGCTCACGAAAAAACTAATACCTAAAAAAGTAATTGTGATACAAAAGAACTTTGGTAATAAAAGTGGTGAGGAATCAAATTCTCCATCTGCTCAGTTCAGTCCGCTACACATATAAATAATTCTTCAAATCTTATTGAATGAAACGTCTTTTATTCAATAATGTAAAAGATAAAATAATAAATTCAATTCAAATGGTTTGGAAAGGTGCGCCCTCGCATTTGAATTTTAGAAATAAAAACCTTTCGCAAATGGCATCAGTAACAAAAATGTTCACGCATTTTTAGAAACTCCGAAAAGTGAAATATTTTCCTGAGAAAATATTCCCACGAAAAGGCTTTTCCCCGAGCGGCTGGTCCCGTACTCAAATATATTTTCACTTTTATGTTATAATTTTATTTCCAAAACTGGAAACAAAATTCCGTCATGACAGTTGTTCATCGTTTATAAAGCTCTATATTTGCGTATCAAAAGAACAGTATTTTAGTTATATATTATCATACTTCTTCACTTATGCGTACATCAATATTGCGGCTCTTCGCGCATGCATAGTTCTTCCCAAAAACATGCGCATTATATCTGGAATTAAAGACAATGTTTTTCTCTTTACAATGATGTAAAAATTATAAAAATCGGACTTGCGGTTCAAAAGTTATGAAGTGCGAAAATTATACCTTTTGGCGCGGCGCTTTGCGCATGCAGAGTTCTTCCCGAAAACATGCGCATTATACATGGAATTGAAGACAATGTTTTTCTCTTTACAATGATGTAAAAATTATAAATATCGGACTTGCGGTTCACAAGTTATAAAGCCCGTAATGATGGTATATGCTAAGAGCGCCACTTATTCAAAGCCGAATATCACCTTCTGCGCGACACCTGGCGCATCAAAAGTTATTGCCGAAAATACACGTATTTTATATGGAATTGAAGACAATTCTTTTATCTATATACTGATAAAAAAATTATGAAAATATCCCAAGTAGTTTCTTAGAAATAGAGCGCCGAGGCATGTTGGGGTAAATGCGCCACATGTATCAAAATTCAAAAGTGCGAAAGTCGGCTATCTCTGTGCGATTGCTGTATTTTCAGTTATGTTAGCGCAATTGCGATTTTTATATGGGAATAAAGGCCATTCTTTCCTCTTTATTTTGGTATAAAAAAAATGAAAACAACCAATTGGTTCATATGATACGAAGTGCGAGAGAAAGGTAGCTTATCGCAATATCTTCCCGTAATTAGAAGCTATCTGCCCATGTGGCGAGATGCGAGACAGATAAGCATAGGCTATCTGCCCATGTGGCGGGATGCGAGACAGATAAGCCTGTACGGGCCTATCTCACCCCGGGGCAGTGCAGACACTTAGGTGCTAATTAGCCGCCGGGCAGTGTAGCCATCGGAGCGAAGCAGGACAAAATTGGCCTTTTGTAAAGCTAATTATCGATGCGTTACGGGTCAACAATGCACACGCAAATTGGTGTGAATTTTGCTGGACGTTCTGACCAGACACTGAAGAAAGTTTTATTCTCATTGCGGGCTGCGAGGCATAAATACAGCCATTCTCATGCAGCGAGTCGCGGAAACAATCGACTCGGGACCCGGTATGGCAGATAGCACAGTACATAGACAGCCGTGAATTATTCTAAGTAAGCGATCCGGGATCCGTATACAGACACCTCGGAATCGCTTATAGCCCGCCCGGATAATTCCGGGACCCGCATGTTAAGGGTTAATTGGGCACTTTTAAAAAAAAGCCGTATATAAGTTATTTATGGGTCGATTTCAAAAATTTAAAATCTAGCAATTGTCAAATTGAAACCCCTTTTCAACGAATCCGAAAGTGACCATATGTCATTTCATCTAACCTTTAAGTTAATGCACAGAAGAATTATGATTTCAACAAAATGTTTGCTCTAACATTAAAAAATGGTTAACTTTTACCGCTGTGTCAAAGTCTTTTTAGGGCATTTAGAAGTGTAATACCTTAGAAAAGCAAGATTTCCTAGATAACAATATCTTTGTGTTGAACATACATAATGTTTCAGAGTATAAATGCATAATCCAATTTGTGAATGTCGAAGTTTTCCACCTAAAAAATTCAACAGCTACAAAAGTCGATATACCGGTAAGTATATTTTATAACCTTAGTATGGCATTTTTTATTTGAGTGGAAAGATTGGTCCGGTGAAACAGGAAGTTATTTAATGTTTCTGAAGTCAATACAAAGTGGTGCAATTTTATCACACACTGATCTTTATTTTCTCACAGGCACTCACCTCCACGGTAGAGAAGGGATGGTTTAAGACTCTTTCTGCTCTGAAGAACAAGGACCCCAGAATCTATCAAAAAGATGTCAAGTTCTACTCAAGTAATATTCTATAGAAACCTGTATTTGCTTTGTCAGCATATTGATGACCATCTGTTCACTATCTTTCCATTTGCAATAACCCAAACTGTGAAACCATACTTTGTGCAATTTATCATAATGATAAAAAAAATAATGAAATTTGTCTTCTGATATCAGATCTATCAACACGAGTTGATGCAAGTTAAAAATATTTCACATTTATCAACCAGTAGAGCAGATATATTCAATATAGTGTAGGCATAGGTGTTCATTAAAAATCTTACTGTAGTTGTTGTTCAGTTCTTTTTTATGAAAGAAAAAGTACTTCATATCAGAATTCTAACTATTACTCACTCCTTTATTTAATTTCCGTATAGGTGAAGAAAGTTCAGAAGAAGATGAAGAAGAAGAAGATAAAAAGAAAGAAGAAAAACCTCTCTTCTTGAAAGATTATGAGACAAAACTGATACTGGAAAATTATGGGTAAGTGTGGATTGTATTAACTGTTGAAAATGATACCCTCATAGTTGGGATGTAACAATAGATGAAACTATCAACTAATTGCGATAGCTGCTGTGCCAATAGTATTTTATCGATAGTTATCTTTAAAAAACAATCAATAGTATCGTTATCACAGCTGACTATCGATAGTTTCAATAGTTTATTCAATCCAATTGTTTACTTGAATCTAAAAGTAAAATTTGTACATAAATGTAGCTTTTAGATTTGAAAAATGTTGGATCACTCAGAACGGATCACTGAGAGAAAAGACAATACAACCCTGTTTATGCTGGAATTTAGAAAACATTTTATTTCATTTATTGAACTATCACATTAGTAGGTCACAATATACTACCAGGGTTTTCCGAAAGCAAGCCCAGGGCTTCTATACGGAAAATAAGGTTTTTGATGAGTGAACTTTGTCACAAAATAGAAGCCCACGCTTATATTCGGAAACATGGGCTTGTATTCGGAAATCTTTTTAAAGTGACAGTCGTATGGAAGAAGAATCATGAGACAATAAGTGAAGGCAATCTTTTTAGAAAAATTTCAGGATTATTGCAATTACTTTAAGAAAACGAAACGCATGGAAACTCTTGAAAACTAAACTGTACGGTAATGGTTAATATTTTGTTCATGAGAATTGGAGTTTCACCTGAGTCAATGCATCACACAACGGATCGTCGCAATCAGCACTACTTGCACCATCATCTACGCGGTTTCTAACAAATCTTCAAACAGCTCAATTAACACGGACTATTTGTATGGTAGAAAGGAGAGGCTACTCTCGGTGGACAAACTTTGGAATTAAATAGAAGCCCATGAGCTTCTCTTTGGAAACATTTTCCCAATAGTAGCCCATGGGCTTCTAAACAAGAGGGCTTGCTTTCGGAAAACCCTGGTATCTCTATCGCAACAGTCCTTGTAGTCACCCCTACCACAAGAAAGTGTTTGTGTTCAAGAACCGTACACATTCATGCTTGATACAATGTTTAGTTCTATAGCCTTATCATGGTCCGTCTCCTGTAGTCTTTTCTCCGTCTGTAAACTTTTCTTAACCCCTGCTTAAACATTACACCAAGTTTATTTGGTTGGAAATGTGGATGTGACAGGTACTCTAAAGTCTTTAAACAACTTCCCTAAAATTAACAGGCATAGGAGGCTTAAACTGAGGTTATTTAGGGTGTATAGATGGTAATTTGGTTATAACAAGCATTTTGACAACTGAATTTAATGCCAATGAGAACTTTTGAATAACAATTTCAGTAAAACATGGGTTTTGAGAGAAAATGTTTCTGGGCCAGTCATCCGTGTAAAGCATTATTTACTTCTTTAACATCTAACAGCACCATCACAGCGGCGCAACAAATGCAATATTCAATCCGTGACAGTGAACAATTCCACCATATCTCTGTCATCCTATGTAAAAGACCTTGGCGTCTTTTTAGATTCTGACCTTAGTCTAGATAAGCAAATTAGGCACCTCTCGAAAGTATGTAACCTACAAATGAGAAATATCAGCAAGATAAGACCCTGTCTCACTAAAGAAGCCGCAAAAACACTGACACTCTCTAATCATATCTCGCCTAGACTATTGTAATAGTCTTTTCGCCAACACCACTAAAACTAATATGAACAGACTACAAAGAATCCAGAATAAAGCTGCCCGCCTTGTCTCCCTGTCACCCACATCACCCCAATCCTTCAAGAGCTCCACTGGCTTCCAGTCAAACAGAGAATTGATTTCAAACTTCTTAGTCTTGCTTATCAATGCTACTCTCAAACAGCCCCACAATATCTATGTGATCTACTTCCACTGTACTGTCCAAGTAGATCCCTTCGGTCGTAGTCCAAACTCCTTTTCAATGAACCAAAAGTGAAAGTATCCAGTTACGGGAAGAGAACATTTGTATATGCTGCAGCTACTGCCTGGAACAATCTCCCACTTGATGCTCGACAAAGCCAGACCCATTCCGCCTTCAAAACCACTATTAAAAACTCATCTCTTTCATCAAGTTTTCTCTTTTTAAATCCTCACTGCGCTTTGAGCATAATATTCCAGTATGGAAAAGCACATTACAAATCCACTATTATTATTATTACTTAGAGCACAGTCAAATGCTTTCGTCCAATCATATGATTGTATTGTGGTCACATGGAGTACAATTATATCCCGATAGATGTACACTTGTCTGGTTGCGTTCGGGTATCATGCTCATAAAACTGGTTCACCGACAAACAACAAACAATGCCAACTAATTGTTTTATTTATGTGGATAATACAGAATTAAACACTTATTACAATGACAACTGAATTGCTGTTTTCCCTTTCCGAAAGAAAAAGTCGCTTGGTCTTCTATGTTCAGGAGCTTGAGATTCGTAAAAGAAGAATATAAGCATGTAAATAAAGCAAGTAATGTGAGGTCAATTGGAATTTTTCAAGTGTATTTAATTTATATCTCAAAAGTAAGAGAAACAGTGACACGCATCAACCAATGTTACCAATGTTTGAAAATATACCCCTTCCCCCCCCCCACACACACACACACACACAATATATACAAAATAGTATTCAGAAGTTATAAAAAAAACGACAGAAAAATGAGAAGAAAGTGACATAAAATTGTTTAAGTGTGTAAGTGTAAGAGGATGGAGGCTGCAGGGTCGTCTTACCGAAACCTTGTATTGTAACACGGCGTCCGAGCAAAGTCCAGTACGACGTTACATACTAAATCCCTTCCCATAGACAGTTTGAGCACAATTCCGTTGCTACAGTAACCTGAAATAATTTATATGCAATATAGATAAGATGCACATTAGCATATTACCAACCCATAAATTGATAAATACAGCTGAACAAACAGCAAACAAACAACGACGGGAAATATTTGAAATACAAAAATAATAACTGTTATTAAATAAACCAATTTAATGAAAATTAATATTGAATTATTTAAATACACATTTTAAAAAGGTAAGGAGTAAATAAGTAAAGTTATCTTTCCTGAATGAATAGTGTACTTGTCCTTGGACTGTCCATGATGAAGCCATTGTGTGAACTGATTCATTCTAAAAACCACTCAGTCTTTATAGGCAATGAAATGTTCGGTATTAGTGCTCAATTTTCTGAATAAAAACGTGCTTATCGTGCATGCTCGTGATTCAAGCATGACGCTTATGCTTTAGCACGACTCGTACGTTTTATATAAAATGTACGCATTATGCACCTTGGACAATTTAAGAAATTCAGTGCTCACAGTACCGATGATGACGTCAATGTCCCTAACATATAAAAATGAGAAATGTCAATGTTTTGCATGTTGTGTTCGAGAGAATGTTTCCCAAATTTATTGACAATTCATTTGAAAACATCTTTTTCACGACTCAAGAATTTGACTGTGCTCTAAGATAGATAGAGAACTCGTAGCATTACATTATCGGGATATAAATGTACGGGTAATCCCAATAATGTACTGTTACTCGTCCTCTATCTATTACTTAAAGAACTTGATTTTTAGTCGAGACATCATTACCAATGTTGATTATAAATTATAACCACATGGACAAAGCCCTTAACAGAGGCTTATTATTTCACATGTAAGTTTTTAACATTATAGTCTGAGGAACTTTATAATTCAACTTTAAAAATGTTTGATGTGATTGTATTTGACATTAACACAGACTGTACATTTCCAGGAAGGAGAGCGGTGAAGATTCTGACTCGGGTGTGGAAGCAACCAACATAACAACAAAGCCTGGCTACTTTGAAAAACAGGAGGAGATAAGGAAAAGGTGAAATTTTCAGTAATTTTTCAGCCTTAAAATGAGACCGTAAATGACTGTTCACAAGCGATTTTATTACTGATTTATAAACACCTTAGTCCTATCTTACTTTCCTGAAAAAATCTTAAAATTTGGTTGGTAGGTTTTCGAGTTATGTCCTCTTGAAGTTTGCATTATGTGCAAAAAGTATTAGGAATTGGTGACTGCAATGAGCAAACTATAATACACAATGTTTCAGCTGCATTATGGGTAAATATGAGCTTTCTTATGCGGGTATCTTCACAGGAGATGATTGTCAAAGGTACATAGGATCGGAATAAAAAAAAAATCAAAATGGCGCCTAAACCATGTGACCTACAAATTTAACAGGATTTACTTTCCTGATCGCATTGTCAATATGTATCTTTAAAAAAAACGTTGCTGCATTTTGAAAACATTTTCCATGTTACAAATCAAATGATTAGATCAAAGTGGACCTTTGGTAGCCCTTACCATGGAATTGCAAAAATACACCAGCAATTTAATTTATTTTTAGCTCATCAGGCCTGAAAGGCCCGATGGGCTTATGGCATGGGATGGCGTCCGTCCGTAAACTTTTCACTCAAGGGGTCAGAATATTGCATAATCTCCTGTGTGTTGACCTTGCTGAGTGCTCTCTCTCAATTTCAAGACTAAGATTTGTCAGGGTTAGGGATTGTGCATTATATTGAGACAACATATTTCTGTCTTCATCATCAAACAAAATAAACTCTGATGAGCTACAGAGCCCATGGCTCTATTTTTATTGTATAGAAGATACAGATGGTCATGACAAAAAGAAATTGTATAAGAATATACATAAATGTAGAATGTAGCAAAGACAATTTCTTATGTGAATTTAGTCTCTTTGAATTATGGAGTTTCTTTGTACAAACTTACTAAGATAATAATTAATAACTTTTTATTATTTAAGTTGAAATCCTGACGGAGCAGAATGAATAATGTTGTTCCATATCTTTGTTTCAACAGCTTTTCTAACGCAGTTGGAGACTTGGATAGTGACAGTGATTGTGAGCTCCTTACACGGAGGAAGAAAACACACAAAGAAGAGGTGATGATCTTCATGTTCTGTCCAACTTCCACTTTATAATGACTTTAATTATTTTCAAAACTGAACTTCGTATAAAGAAGGGCAAAAGGGAAGATAAACCACAGAAACCAGAGTGACCTTCGTCACATACATGTTTCTCAGGCATTGGCCCATCACTTTAATCTGTGCTAGTAACAGCTTCTATGGTAATTTTAAAAATACATTAAGAATTTGCTCCGCCCGTGTGTCTGTCCGTCCGTCTGTCTGTGCGTCCGTCCGTCTGTCCGAGATAAAGGGGAGCTTTTCTCAGAGACCATTTAAGATAGGATGGCTTGAAGGCATAAATACCTTGATGGAGTTTGAAAATGAGAAGCGTGCAATTATATTTCCCGAGTTATTGCCCTTGTTCCATATTTTTGGACTTTGTTCATGGTATCTCCAAGGGGACAGCTTGTCTCAGAAACTATTTAAGATAGGATAACCAAATTGTGATGCTTGAGGGCATAAAAACCTTGATGGAGTTCAAAATAAGAAATGTGTGATTATTTTCTTCATAGAGGACAGCTTTTCTCAGAAACTGTTTCAGGATAACCAAGTTTGTTGTGTTGCTTGAGGGTATCGATACCTCGATGGAGTTCGAAAATAAGAAGCATGTGATTATTTTTTTCCGGAGTTATTGCCCTTGTTCTGTTCTTCGACTCTTTTCTAGGTATTTTACAAAGGGGATAGCTTTTCTCAGAAAATGTTTAAAATCAAATCACTTGTGTGGCTTGAGGGTGTCAATATGTTGATGGAATGAAAATGAGTAGCGCACAATTATTTCTTCTCAAATTAATGCCCTCGTTTCGATTTCTTGAGTCTGGCGGGGGATGTTGATGACTATGTATTATTGTTATGTCCCCTGCAAAGCTGTTTTCGCCTCCGTCCGTAATTCTGTAACTCCGTAATTTCGTCCTGCCGAAGTGCTTTTGTTCCCGGGCCACATCTAAAAAAAACGTTCTATATTTTTTACGAAACTTGGTATGTGGTTAGACCTAATGGTGGAGTGGTGCCTTTTGCTACTTAGGATATTCTGATTTTTTAAAAAAAAAATTATGGTTTCCATGGAAACAGTTTGAACTTAGTGCATATAGGGTAAGAAACCTTTTCCGACCTCCACTCAAACTTTAATCAGTATTATTTAATGAAACTTGGTATGTGTTAAGACTCAAAGATAGAATGGTGCCAGCCTTTTGCTACTTAAATCATTCTGAATTTTTCTTCTGGTTTCCATGGAAACAATTTTAACAAAGAGGCCAGAAAAGGGACACGATTTGAACTAAGAGGCTACATGGAAACAAGTTCATATATTCTAATAGATTAATCTTTTTGGAGGGGGACGTCACAGTGCATCACATGCACATATTTCTAGTTAAAAATTCATTTTGACAACAAAAGAGGATTATCATCAAATGTCATCCTTTTACACATTTATCTATAACTTTTTCTTTTGATCAACTAACACTCATATCTCCTGTAGCAAGCAAGTCATTCAGGGCTCTAATAACGCTTACCCTGAAAATATTGCTCACCCAGTGGTCATAGCTTCATACTGTATGCAAACATTACTTAGAATCCTATAAATCCTTTACCAGAGAGTCCCACACTATTCTGGGATTGCCTTCCTTGGCTATTAGCCGATCCCTGATTATTAGATTAATAAAAAGAATGAAATGTTTTTCTGGCATTGGCCCATCACTTTAATTTTTGCTAGTAACAGCTTTTTATGGTCATTTTAAAAATAAATTAAGAATTTGCCACATCATTTTTGCTTAATCCCCAAATCCTATTGTCTGGCAAATATGTGAGTCTTCAGGAACGGATGTGCTTCAATTTTGTATACTTCTACCTCTTCCAAAGTATATTTTAATTGGACAAATATAATGTACTCCTCTCCCATCATTATTTTTTTTTTTAAATCCTACCAACCTTGTCACTCGTAATGTGCCCAAGAAACATTAAAGTTTTATTTTGCAGCCTTACCTTTGTTAATGATTTGTATTTCCTGTAATGGCAACTCAGTCAATAAACTGTTAATGTAAATCCTTTACTAGACATTAAATATATATGTATATGTATATATGTCCAGGATCAAGAAGAGGATGAATACATGTCATGGTTGAAAGGACAGAAGAAAACTCTGGGCAAAAAGCATGCCATTGGCAAGGATCTGGTGAGTGTTGGTCTCTAATGGTGCTGGGTTCAGAGGCTTCAGGAGTTGCTGCACCAGTGTTAGTGTTTGACCTTAGGTTTGAAAGGTCTGGGGTTCAAATCCTGCCAGGATGTTCTTCATGCAGTCAAGTTTTGATGCTATTCTACATTGAAGTTCAGTGCAGTATTTGGGAATAGAATTTGACATACTGGTTTGCTGGTTCCAACTGACAATTAAAATATCTGAAGTGTAATTTTGTTATTTTTCCAGTAAAAATACCAGTCACCTCAGCATAAATAAAATACTCTTGAAAGCAGTGTTACAGTTATACCCCAGTCACTCCTCTCATCTTGTCAGCCACAGTTTATCTGTTTAGACGATGGTAGTAATGAGAAAACATCTGATATTTACATATTCACTCTCATGATTCTGTGCTACTGGCAACTTCTATCATGTAACTGCAACATCTTCTTGGAGGTCAAAGCAAAATGTTACAATTGCACCGAAGTTTAATTAGCCTCTGAAAAGCAGTTAAAATGGTTCTTAAGTTCAACACTGCTGTGGTTATGTTGAATTTGAAAACTAGATTACACATTTGAACGGACTATTCATGAAGTGACACTGACTGTCTTTCCACCACCAGGAGCCCCTACAGGAGTACTGGAACGATCCTGCACTGGACGAGGGAGAGAAGTTCCTCAAGGATTTCATCCTCAACAAGCGATACATGGACAAGGAATCTGGCAGGTGCTTGTTTTCTCATTTATTCATTAGTTCTTTTATATATTTAGCTGAAAGGCCTTATGGACTTTTGGCATGGTGTTTCAGGTTGTCTCCCTAGTAGTAGTACTAGTAGTCCAGATATAAGTGAAATACTCTTGAAAGTGACGTTTAACCCCAAATCTCACCTTTGTCTAAAGTTAACTAATTGCATGACAGAACAACTGTTATTTCATACACTACTTATTAGAGCTGTTTATTGCGGTCAGTGTGGCGATACGATATATCACGATATCAATTTTACCTAGGAATGCAATATATTGAGAAAGTATTGATAAGTAACATGTTAGACGATTATTATAACGCTGCATAGGAGGCGATATGATACATATCGCAATACCAGTTTATTACTTTACCTAATCACCATTAATTTTGAAAGAGAATTTATGATTATTAATAAGAAAACGGTATTGGGATAATCTTCACTGATGGTGATACACCGATGTATTGCCAACCTTCACGATAGTTGTATCATCATATATTGTCTAGAATTTTTTTGTTGCGAGGGTCATGATGTCAATATCTGGAAACCCAGATGTATTGTTACATCTCTACTATACTTATGAATAATCTGGTGTTTACGAGTAGATGCACTCTGTACTCTTCCCAGAATTCCAACATACGATGAAATAATCGACGACAGCGAGGAGTTATCCGAGGACGATGAGGAGATAGAGGAGCAAGAGAACTTCGAGAGGAAGTACAACTTCCGCTTTGAGGAGCCGGGAGCACAAGAGGTGCCCCATTTGTTCTATATTCTGTTCATTGAGTGTGGATAAACACTTTCGTCATTTAAAAAAAGATTTTCAGTGCTTTTACTTCTTTCAGGTCTTATCAACAAGTCATGTTAGATCTAATGATCAGGTCTTGACAGTTTGATATGACCACAGATTTGTTTAATATGTTCACAAACATTTGTGAAAGATCTGGGCATGGATTCTGTTGTAATTGCAACAATTTGATAAAATGTCAATTAGGAAGAAAGTACAGAAGTTGAGATACCTCTCAAACTCTTTTGTTACAGATAAAAAGTTTCCCACGATCGATCGATGACTCGGTGCGGCGGAAGGACACAAAGCGAGCAGAGAAAAGACATGAGAAGAAGGATAGAATGAAAACAGTAAGATCTTGAAGTTTATTACTGCAACTGATCACAATATTGATTTGATTTCAATAAGTCTAAAGATATTCTGAAGTTTAAGGGCTGCTTTTGTATTCTACTTTTATATCTGAAGTAGTTAGTTTTCAACATCTGATGTAAAGAGGACCGGCTTTTTTCTATCTTCTGTATATACTTTATTAACTGATTAACATCTCCAGCTCTTTTCTTTTTGAGCAATTCAGGATGGAATTTTTCCAGTCATGAGATTTTTTAATTTTCTGTGACATTTCATGATTAGATTGGTAAATAATTTATAAATGCTTTTCCTGATGGTCAAGTATTATACCATGATAGCCTATCTTAACCATTGGATTTTCCGGGATCTTTTTTGTCCATATTGTGAATTGGCCTTTCAGAAATGTTGGGCACTAATTTATTCAGCAGCTGTAGTGATATGTCACAATAATGTGATGATATATTGCATTTGATAATGCACCACATCCACCCAAATGAGTGTTCTGTGCACAGGATAGGTGTGAATATAGCTGTGGTATAGAGTTATCTATTTAAAGTTAAAGTCTTGAATGTAGAGAGATTCCGACAGGACTTGATGTCATGGGGCAGTGAAAGATGTATTTCCAGAGGATGTTGAGTAGATGTGAGCTACTGTGCAGAGAAGTCGGTGGTGTGAGTGAATTAACATTGCCTTCTCTCATTTGAATATATACATTTCTCTGATCTTGCCTTAGTTGCCTAATATAAATCCAATTCCTTCAAGCTGATAGTAAGGCAGCTTAGGCTGTAGGGCTCTACAGATCTTTGTATTTTGAAAGAGTTGTCTCCCCTGTAGGAAAAGGAACAGCGTCAGGAGGAACTGAAGCAACTGAAGAAGTTCAAGCGGCAGGAGATCGAGCAGAAGATAGATCAGCTCCGCGAGATCACGGGCAACAAGGAGATCGGGTTCAGCACTGATGACATTGTGGGAGACTTTGACCCAGCCGAGCATGACAGGATGATGCAAGTGAGTGTCTCTTAAGCCATGTAGACAGAATTGAGTGATGTGTCATGCAGCCTGTTTAATGTTACATAGATGTTACATTCAGACTCGTGTAATTTGACAAAATTGAGAAACCTGTTTAACAGAGGACAATCAAATGGATGTTCATTATATGCAGCCAATGGATGTTAATTATACCCCGGCTACGACGTAGTCGGGGGTATATAGCGGTCAGCACGTCCGTTCGTGTGTCCCTCCCAAATGTTTTTGTTCCGCTCATAACTCTGACACTAATTTTACGAAACATGATATGTACAATCACCAGGATGTGTACATCTGCCTTTTGCATGTTTCATACCCTCATTTTCTTAATATATGCAAACTTTCTCCACTAATTCTCTTGTTATTCAAAGCCGACACACTGTGTGTAAACTATGAACTGTTGTGTAAGAAAATTGTCATTCTGCATCTCAATTGGAAAGTTTAATCGTAGTAACTGTGGTTTCATTTAACATATTTAAGTTTTTGATAAAAGTTGAATTCTTAAAACATAAATGGATGAATGTACAATGTACAAGGTGTTTTCATAATTTATGTCATGTTAGATATATATATTTCTCTAAAATATTTCCAGAAATACTTTGCCGACGATTATTATGGAGAAGAGGAGGAAGAAAAACCAGTTTGTAAAATTGATGAGGAAGATTTGAATCCAGGTAATGAATAAAACAAAATGAGTTTACTCTTCTACTTTGTAATGAAATTGGTGAATGATGAATATATTACAGTCTCATACTTTCAACAGAAGTGCATAATCAATGTCATAATTGACATTAATATATATATATTTAAGCCTTGCAGTATTTCCCTCACTTTACTGTGCTAGATAGTGGAGCACTACACCTGAAATACACAGTGGGCACCGATTTCCCAGCACAGAAACCTTCAGGAACTGCAGCAAGGCTTAAATAAGCCAGTTATGGAGACTGACAATGCCTAAGCCCTTGCGGAAGGAAGTTGTGACAGTGTTTGTGATAGCTTTTTTGTTGTTGTGATATTTATATCCTCCAATGTGATATTATATCTATTATATGGCATTTGTATATCAATTCATGTTAATGTATTCTGATGTTTGTTGGTTGCAGAGAACTGGGACAACTGGGATGGAGGTGGGGGGAATCTGGATACTGTTGGGGGGTCACACCGGGAGGAAGAGGAGTTGCATATAGACGATCCAGGCTTTATCGTGAGTTGTTTAACAGTGTCAAGTGGTAGAGTATCATGCCCCAAAAACTTTGATTGACTTCTTTAGAACTTAAAGAAATATTATGTAGTTCTTACTGCGGATTGCTTTGCATTGTTTTGACTTAGTTTGTAGTTATGAATACAGTCAGGTCTCGTTTATCCGGACCCTTTATAACCTGAAACCCTGTCATCTGTCTGTAGTATTTCAAATCTTCTCTGTGCATTTCTATGCAAATGATGATTCACTTAACTTGCTATCTGGATGATTTTCAACTGTAACCAAATCCAGTGGATAAACAGGGTCTCACTGTATACAGCTTCCAATCAGTGCCAAAGACTCAATTCTGACTGGTTGACTTTTCCAATTTACTAAGCATCAATCCTAGATTAGAATTGCTCTAATTGCTTGAATTTTTTTTTAACATGCACAATTTCACACACTTTTATGTAAACTATCTAACTGCTTAAAGCAGGTAATCCTTTTCGGTGAAGATGTCAACCCTGTTTTCTTTCTTGTTGAGACAAAGAGGAGGAGAGTGTTTGAAGTAAAAATTCAGAAGTTTAGTTGAGTAATCAGAGTAGACTAAATTTGCCATCATGATGCATGCAGCAGACTTCCTTCACATCAGGTAACAACATAATATGTCAATGATGCAGATGCTTTCGATGTCACAAAAGATACTGTAGCATTACATTTTTTGTCCCCGGCCGCTGCGGAGCGGGGGATATAGTATTCAGCTTTGTAGTCCATCCGCACGTCCGTATGTCCAATTTCTTGTTACCACGATATCTCATGAACCGCTGCACCTAGAGTCTTCAAATTTGGTACCAGTCTTCATTTGGGGAATACACAGACACAAGTCGATTTGGGTGACCTTGACCTAATTTTTAAGGTCAATACAAGACTTTGATATTTTGTCAAATGTCAGCACAATATTTCATGAACCGCTGCATGCATTTAGAGTCTTTCAATTTGGTACCAGTCTTCATTTGATGAATACGCAGACACCAGTCTATTTGCGTGACATTGACCTCATTTTCAAGGTCACTACGAGATTTTGAATTTTTTGGGGTAAAAATCTTGTTAGCATGATATCTCATGAACTGCTGCACCTACAGTTTCAAATTTGGTACCAGTCTTCATTTGGGGAATACACAGACACCAGTCGATTTGGGTGACATTGACTTCATTTTCAAGGTCACTACGAGATTTTGATTGTTTGTCAAATGTTGTTAGCACGGTATCTCATGAACCGCTGTACCTAGAGTCTTCAAATTTGGTACCAGTCTTCATTTGGGAAGTACCCAGACACCAGTCAATTTGGGTGACCTTGACCTCATTTTCAAGGTCACGACGAGATCTTGAATTTGTTTAGGTAAAAATCTTGTTACCACAATATTTCAGGAACTGCTGGACCTAGAGTCTTCAAATTTAGTACCAGTCTTTATTTGGAGAATATGCAAACACCTTGACATTATTTCCAAGGTCATTACATGACTTTGATTGTTTGTCACCTTTATCTGTCAGATGGATGCGGACTATGACCCAAACGATGATGACATGGTCGGCAAGAAGAAGAAGAGGAAGAAGAATCGCCTGGCAAAAGCTTTGAGTAAAAAGAAACCAGTGTTTGACCCAGGTAATTGTGTTCTTTTAAGGAGAGATGGGAACCAGAAATCGAACTTGCTTACGGTAATATTTTGCGACAACAATTTATTGTTGTGAATAAGTCTCAAAATATATGGATTATGTAGTTTTGGGCATAAGTTTATCTGTACACTAACGGGAAGCGCTTAAATTTACCGTAATGCCTTTATAACGGTCATTTTACGACATGCCGCATTACGTTACCGGCACCTATATTCGCGGTAAATATGTTACTACGCGTGTTATTCGAATTACATGCGTATCTCAAGTTGGTGACGAATTTAAATAGCATGGTATAATCAACTGATAGTTATTCTTTAACCGTGCACTTTTAGATTGATAATATGTTAAATAATGATTACACAGTGGGCCGTCAAAGTTACACTTGAAATCATCAAAACTGCCGTGACCTCAGGTTTTTACGTTTATGTAGGTAATTTAAAAAATGACGTTAACCCTTACGTTGCGTATTTCTATTTTACCAATTTTAGTCCCTGTGGAGGATTTTACAGGCTCGCAGCTAGCAGCAGTAGTTTGGGCTTAGGCACCAACTAGCTCTGCTGGCGGTATTCCAGGCGGCGATTCCGGTACCGTTTTTAGGGAATATATCGCATCTACATGGCAAATACGGACTATGTACGGGCGTTCACTACAAATTCAAGTCACGACACCCGTACACAAATGGCTAATTCACACCCGAAATTTTGAATGAATTTTCTATGATTTTTCGTTATTTTTCTATTACTTTCGAAAGATTGTCTTTAATTCGGCCTCGTAACATCATAAATAAGTAACGAAAAAATTCCATTTATATACAGAATTGAAGACAAGATGTCTAGCTTCACAATGATGTAAAAATTATTAGAATGCGACCTTTGGTTATAGTTCTATAGCTATGTAAAGTTTGTCTTTATTTCCACCTATAAAATCATAAATACTTACAACATGTATGCGGCATTGCAAACGGTTGTTCATCGCACTTTTCCAAGAAATCATAATCTCAAACCAGTTGACAAATAAGCACATGTCAACCCAAATATGGTTATGTTGTTTGACCTTTCAAATAAAGGCTAACCTCGAACCATAACTGATGAAAATATGTTGATTAGTTTGTGTGCCGTTTGGTTTCACATGCCTCTCAGAAAGGTAAAATTGTATCTTTATTTCTGTGAATAAATATGCGCATTTTATATAGAATAAAAGATTATACTTTTCGGTTTATTGTGATATAAAAATTATGAAAATGCATTAAGTAGTTTAGCCGTGATAAATGTGTAAGAAGTTGTGAAAATCGCTGATTGTTTCAAAATTGTGTAAACATGACCTTTTTCACGGTGCTTGCTGTGTCTTTATTATTTTTTTGACATTTGCTAATTTTATATGGGAATGTAGTCCATTCTTTCCCCTTTATTTTGCCGTATTATTTTTTTAAAACAAACAATTTGCTCACATGATATGAAGTGCGGGAGTAAGGCGAGTTACCGATTTTTTTTCCCTTCGCTAGATGCGAGGCAGATAGCATGTACGGGCGAGGCAAACCCGAGGCAATGCAAACACGTGGGTGATAATTAGCCCCAAGTGAAATTAGGCTTCGGGGCGAAGCCCGACAAAATTGGCCTTTTGTAAAGCTAATTATCAATGCGTTACTGGTCAACAATGCACACGCAAATTGGTGTGAATTTTGCTGGAAATTTCGACCAGACATGGATCAAAGTTTTATTGTCATGGCGAACTGCGGAGCATAAATACAGCCATTCTCATGGAGCGACTCCCGGAGACAATCGACTCGCAGCCCGTTGCCACGGCTAGCAAACTGAGCAGACGGCCGTGAATTATTCTAAGTGTTGTATCCGGGATCCGTAATGAGACACAAAGGAATTGTTTATAGCCCTCCCGGATAATTCCGGGATTCGCAAGTTAAGGGTTTAAGTGATGAAAAATGTTCGGTGACCCCCTATTATTATTTCTGAATTCGTTCGTTCAGTTAACTGCGCACATCATATTAAAGTTTTAGAAATATCTAAAATATGTGTGTTGGTGAAAAATCATGTTGAACATGCGAAACATCATGTTGAACATGCGAACATGCCGTTTTTAATTAAATATGGCTTAATTTAATTTTGTTTCTCTTTCCAGCGTCATTAATTGTCAAAATATAGTCTTGCTATACATCCCCGTATGTGATTAAACTGTATCTGAAAGGATTTGGAGTTTATTCTTTGAAAGCGAACGCTTAATTTAAATGCACCAAATCAGTCACAAATGACGTAATTTGTCGATTGGTGCATTATTATTAATGCTGATAACTCTTTAAATCGCTCGGTGACCCCCATTTACATTTTTGGATAAAAGACATATTGAACTTGCTATTTAGAAAAAATGAACGAATTCTAAAATATTGGATTTCATCGTCCCATCTCTCCTTAATACTTTTATGTAAAGGATAAAACATGCCTCCGAAGTTTAACCTACTTGTTCTTACTTTAGGCTCAATAGCTACTGTGAGTTTGAATGTTTTAAAGAATGCTACAAACAATAAAATTAGTTTGGTAATATGATATAATCTTTTTTGGACATTTCTTGTCATTTCGATGTTTATTTTCTTCCTGTGAAATAGAATGTATAGGTGAGGTGTTTTGCTGTATTCCTTTGCTTCAACCATTTCTGCTGACTGAAACTCTCTTGTTTATTACTACCAAAGACATCTTAGTGACTTTATCAGCAGATCATCAGGTTTTCCTATTCTACCTTTTATTTGTCCTGTACACACCCCAAGTGGATGAAAAATTGCTCAAGCGGCATGTAACAATAACTCACCTACTGATTGTTGTGTTACTTCCAGAGGAGAAGACGTTCGAGGAGTATGTAGATGAATATTACAAGCTGGACTATGAAGATATGATTGGGGACACACCATGCCGCTTCAAGTACAGGAAGGTCACACCGAATAACTTCGGTCTGGATATTGGCGAAGTAAGTGTTGACTGCCTCTGAATCTATTTTATTCTTTTCTCTTCACAGTCATGGAAGAAGTATAAAAGCAAATGTAACTTCTCGACATAGACTTGTTATAGTAAAGAAATTGTTTGGAAATAATGTTTGGCCTCAATACATCAGAATCGTGACAGATTTATATTTCTACTAATAGGACTTTCAAGTTCCTAAGTCTACGTATGTTGCTGTAATGTGCATGTGTTATTTCTAGAATTAAACAATCCAATGTTAAAATATTCTATTCCATGTTGACCATAAAAGTTGTTAATTTTATGTTACTTTCAAATTTTTTTTTATATTTTTTATATTGATGATAAAATGAAATAATGTTTATATGTTATATTTGCTGCAGATACTGACATGTCGCGACAAGGAGCTGAACTCCTGGGTGTCTGTTAAGAAGATGAGTCAGTACAGGTAAAGGGAGACAACTCTATTCAGTGCCCCTGAGAGGCCTGCTCCTTTCACTGGCTATGCTTGATTCGTTTTGGCGGCGTATACACCGGTCACATGTCCGGCGTACGCCGTTCCTCTACTAGGCTCAGTTGAAACAAGTGTATCGGCGTACAGACAGGAAGACGTCATCATCCCTCAAACTAGCTTAAAAAAACATATCATTTATATTATATAACTATTTTTTTAAAATTATTTCAAAACATTGATTAATATTTTATTAGCGTGTAATGCAATGTTTTAAATAAGCAGTGACATTTAAAAATAAATCAGTCAACTATTTAATTGTACAACGCAACTTCATAAACAAAAGGGTTATTGAATGTCGCAAGGGTAACATTTGTCCGCCATTACACGCCGCCTTCGCCGGTCATTTCCAACCGGCGCATTTGGAGTACGCCAAAGGCGTACGCCGGGTTCCAATCAAGTGATTTGCCGGTTGCGCCGCTTCCGGCGGCGTACGCGGGGTAGTGCGCCGGGTCCCGAATCAAGCATAGCCATTGTCTGGTATTTGTTCTGAACATCCGTACATGTGCAAAGTGAAAAGAATGGCTCTGAACATTGTTCTGGGTGTGCGGAACATTTTCTAAAAAGAAGCAGGTACAAGCCGCACAACAATAGATCATGTTTCACTCTGTGCATGTACCAGATGAAAGGAGCAGGCCTCAAGGGAGAGTTTGCCTGCTTTGAAAAATATATCTTGAATTGATTACTTTTAGGTATATATTTTCAAGTGCTTAATTATTTTTGCCATAAACATGAGAGTACTGTACTCAAACATTGATTAGTTGACTACTTTGAATTGCATAAGAGTTGTTAACCCTTACGTTGCGTATATATATTTTACCATTTTTAGCCTCTGTGGCGGAATTTACAGGCTCGCAGCTCGCAGCAGTAGTTTGAGCTTAGGCACTAACTAGCTCTGCTGGCGGAATTTACAGGCGGCGATTCCGGTACCGTTTTTACAAAAGATACCGCATCTACATGGCGAATACGGCCTATATACGGGCGTTGAATACAAATTCAAGTCGCGGCACCCGTACACAAATGGTTGCTTCATACCCGCATCTTTGAATTATTTTTTTACGATTTTTCTTTACTTTTCTATTACTTTGTAAAGATTGTCTTTAATTCGGGCCTTATAACATCATGAATTTGGAGTGCGCTACTGAAATTTTTGTATGGACTTGAAGACCAGATGTTTGTCTTTACAATGATATAAAAAATATTAGAATGCGACCTATGGTTATAATTCTATTGTCATCTAAAGTTTGTCTTTATTTCCAGCTTCATGAAATCAAAACTCCTGAGCGCGCATATTGCGAAATTTATATGTGCTTGTAGATAGTTTATTCCTCTTTACAATGACGTAAAAATTATTAGAATACGACTTATGGTTCAGAAAATATAACCAACCAAAGGAGAGTGACGCTACCCCGACAGTACCACGTGAATGGTCCCGACGCGCACCAAGTTACTGGCACTGCTTGGTCCCCCCGGGACTGTGCTAATTACAGTACCGTTACCTCCTCGAGACCTCCTCGAGACCTCCTCGAGGGTGCCAGAGCCGAGCGCGCGTGGAACTAATGGGTACTAATGAGCACAGCATACACTAATCACCGCGGCGAACGCAATACATGTTGCGCGGTGTAAAGTTTGTCTTTATTTCCAGCTTTATAAAATCGTAAATTATTTCGCGCGCATGCGAAACACGTATGTACTTGAAGACAATTTATTCCTCTTTACAATGATATAAAAATTATTGGAATACGTCAAACGGTTCGCAATATATGAAGAGCGTAAGGAAGGCACCCCCAGTACTTAGAAAATTCATTTTTGAAAAACTAACTTTTTGCGACATCTGGCGCATCATTTGCCGCATGTTTATTTTTCGCTGCGCATATACATATGATACATGGAATTGAAGACAATTTATTGCTCTTTACGATGATGTAAAAAGAAAAAAAATGCGCAACTTCGTTCGGAAGCTATAGCGGGCCAAATGAAGGTACCCTAGGTACTTTGAGGCAACTTTTTGACTATCGCGCATATCGGGGCACGTGCCGCAACTTTTGTTTTTCGTGCGCATGTATAAATTTTATATTGAATCAAAGCCGAATCTTTCCTCTTTACCCCATGTAAGTTTTATGAAAATCGGCCACCCGGTTCAGCATTTATGGGTGTTTTTTATGATGCGGTTCTGGCTGAACTTCCAATGAAAGCTCGCATTCACTTTCTCTGTCTCTTTGATAAAATAAAAAATATTTTATTTGCAATGACATGTATTACAATGAAATTACAATGCATTTACGTACAAATATACACAATATTTACCTGCGGTTGTGCGCAGAACAGCTTTAGGGACCTAACAAGGTATGTATATAATGTGTATATACTGGTTGTCCACACTTCGGCTCTCTTTACTTTCAATTTTCTTCTTCTTCATTCCCTTCTTCATTTCTTTCTTTTTCCGTGGCAGTGATGTAAGCCCTGGAATAGTCAGTGGCGGTGTGGTACAGTTTGAAGCATGGTGCGGCGCACAGAGAAACATTACAATCTGTACATTCATAAGAAGACTCTCTGCCTACTCGTTTTTTCTTCCTTGCTGGCCCATTGCCTTCTTCAATCTGTTTTGCGAGGACGGCGCGTTTTGCCTTAGAGCATACCACACACATCCTTGTGACGTTTTTCTTCCTTCCGACAGGCTCAATCTTCGTCGGAAAGTGACGTCCATGAAGACGAGTGACACTCTCATCGCTCGTGCTCGGCCGACCACGGGGACGTCTGCAAAGTGATGGAACTTGTTCCTTGTCCGCAAATGTTACTATATGTTGCGCCAAAGCCTTCCTGTATTCCCGACTTGTTTTTAGAGGTTTATCTTTGCTGTATTCTTTATAAACGATGTAAGAGTTCAACATGGCAACGTTGAGAACGTGAAACCAAACCCGTTTCCACCACTTCAGGGTCTTCACTCGGAACGGCGTGTACGACAACATCTGGTCGGCCCGATCAACACCTCCCATGTACTTGTTGTACGTTGTTACAATGCGCGGCTTGAGAACTGGTTCCCCTGTTGCCCGGTTCTTCTTCCCTGTTTGTTCAAGTTGTGTATCTTCAACAGTTGACATGAGAAGCACTGATTTTCTATCTTCGTAGCGAAGAACGAGTAGGCCATGGTTGTGAGAAACTGTCATGTCCCCTTGCTTGGCTTTCTTTTTAGGTTTCTTGACTGAATCAGGAAGTCCCTTTCGATTGGCTCTCAACGTCCCCGTGGCACCTATTCCCCGCTCCCACAAATTTATGTACAGATTTGTGGACGAATAGTAGTTGTCCATAAAGATGTGATGCCCCTGTCCAACGTAGTCGTTCACCAAGTCCATGACTACATCATAAGTTTTGCCACCTTCAGAAACCGGTTCATTCGTTTTTCCAGTGTAGAGTTTGAACTTGCAAACGTATCCGTTGTGCGAGTCACACAACATGAAAGCCTTTATCCCATACTTCTTAGGCTTGTCGGGAAGATAAACTTTAAAAGATAAGTTACCTTTCCAGGGCACCATGCCCTCGTCGACTGAAATGTTTTGATGCGGTTTATACACTCTTGAAAAACGGTGAACTATCCGGTTATACAAGTGTCCCAGTTTATTTATTGGTGAAAAGCACGGGGTGTTACGGCCCGGCATCCTCCTGTTGTCAGCCAAGTGTAGGTACGTTATAAGAAGCCAAAACCTGTCTCGGGGCATGCACTCTGCGAAGAAAGGCGTTGAGGTAACATCACTTGTTGACCAGTAATCAGCAAAGTTTCTCTGCACAACCAATGACATGGCAATTGTCATGGCTACAAATACCTTCATCTCTTCTGCATTAGTGTCTTGCCACTGTTGCATTCTTGAACGGGGTCTTAGAATTTTGTCCTCCATTGCTTGTTTGAAATATCTATTGGTTTCCGTTGCCATATGCTCATAGTCATCATTATGTATAAACAAATTGAAAAAGTCAATAGGTTCAGGGTTCTCAGGAAGTTCTATGAACTGGCGCAACCCAGTTTGACCAGTGAAAGGCAAGTTTACACGTGGCCGCGGACCATCCACCCACTCATCAAACGTCTGTGAATTATCATGATTATATTGTGGTATTTCGGCAAACTCCTCCTCAAAACCACTAAAGTCTTCTTCGGTGGAATTACCGGCGGCTAGAATCTTTCTGGCAATCTCTGTCTCTATATCACTCAGAGCATCTGTGTCACCATGTTCACTATCTATTACAGTGTCCCGATCATATGCATCATCACTGTCTAAACCACTGCTACCATCACTGTCAGTTGACTCCATATCAGAGGCTTCATCAGCATGGATCTCGTTGATGAAGTCGTCGTCGCTTGAAACGGCTTCAAAGCTGCGTGTCCTAGTATGCAACGTCCTAGGCCGTCGCAGGGCCTTGCGTCCACGTCCGCGCAGCATTCTGCTTCAACCTGTAAATGATTGAAAATGCGTTAGATGTATGCAACATATAACATGTGATTAGAGACAATAAACATACAGAGATAAAGAATGTGAGCTTCATGGACGTTCATTTGCCAGTTTCAGAACCTCCCGGCGCATCTAGGACGACTGCGCCGCAAGCGCCGACGGCGCCGATGGCTTCTGACATCGCGCCGATTTTTCCGACGCATATGTCAAACGGACCATTTTCTGATTTCCTCGGCGACGTGTAGCACCGGGCGCGAGGCCCGGAAAATAAACTACTATGTCAGGGAAGCTCGGGTTGTCAGTTGCCGAATGACTTCTCTTTTCGAGAAGCAGAGCATCCAAGGAGCGGTCTCTCGAGGCGGAGCCCGGACCCATGGGAGCATACTCCCATGCTCTCCGGGAATTCCCGTCCCCGTCTTCCGCGGCGGACCCCGGATTCAATCGCGGGACAGGTTTCCCATGTTCTCTTTTGAGAACGAGAGACTCCGAGGAACAATCCTATGGGACGAACCCCGGATTCTATTGGGAATGGGTTCCCATGCCCTCTCGACATATATAGCAGAAACCTTCATACCTCGGAATGACACGAACCTTTATTTCAAAGTAGAAAAAAAATAATAATTTGCACAAAAAGTTTGGGGGGTGGCGACCAAAAGCGGGGGGGTCCGCGCACCCCCCGGTAGATATTTATACTTGTGGGTCGGTCCCGAAGATGACGGACCACGCCCATGTTCATGGGAATTTTTTCTCATTATGTCATGGCGAATCCCGTCGGAAATTCCCCTGCTCACGAAAAAACTAATACCTAAAAAAGTAATTGTGATACAAAATAACTTTGGTAATACAAGTGGTGAGGAATCAAATTCTCCATCTGCTCAGTTCAGTCCGCTACACATATAAATAATTCTTCAAATCTTATTGAATGAAACGTCTTTTATTCAATAATGTAAAAGATAAAATAATAAATTCAATTCAAATGGTTTGGAAAGGTGCGCCCTCGCATTTGAATTTTAGAAATAAAAACCTTTCGCAAATGGCATCAGTAACAAAAATGTTCACGCATTTTTAGAAACTCCGAAAAGTGAAATATTTTCCTGAGAAAATATTCCCACGAAAAGGCTTTTCCCCGAGAAGCGGGTCCCGTACTCAAATATATTTTCGTTTTTATGTTATATTTTTTTTTCCAAAACTGGAAACAAAATTCCGCCATGACAGTTGTTCATCGTTTATAAAGCTCTATATTTGCGTATCAAAAGAACAGTATTTTAGTTATATCTTATCATACTTCTTCACTTTTGCGTACATCAATATTGCGGCGCTTCGCGCATGCATAGTTCTTCTCAAAAACATGCGCATTATATCTGGAATTAAAGACAATGTTTTTCTCTTTACAATGATGTAAAAATTATAAAAATCGGACTTGCGGTTCAAAAGTTATGAAGTGCGAAAATTATACCTTTTGGCGCGGCGCATTGCGCATGCAGAGTTCTTCCCGAAAACATGCGCATTATACATGGAATTGAAGACAATGTTTTTCTCTTTACAATGATGTAAAAATTATAAAAATCGGACTTGCGGTTCACAAGTTATAAAGCCCGTAATGATGGTATATGCTAAGAGCGCCACTTATTCAAAGCCGAATATCACCTTCTGCGCGACACTTGGCGCATCAAAAGTTATTGCCGAAAATACACGTATTTTATATGGAATTGAAGACAATTCTTTTATCTATATACTGATAAAAAAATTATGAAAATATCCCAAGTAGTTTCTTAGAAATAGAGCGCCGAGGCATGTTGGGGTAAATGCGCCACATGTATCAAAATTCAAAAGTGCGAAAGTCGGCTATCTCTGTGCGATTGCTGTATTTTCAGTTATGTTAGCGCAATTGCGATTTTTATATGGGAATAAAGGCCATTCTTTCCTCTTTATTTTGGTATAAAAAAAATGAAAACAACCAATTGGTTCATATGATACGAAGTGCGAGAGAAAGGTAGCTTATCGCAATATCTTCCCGTAATTAGAAGCTATCTGCCCATGTGGCGAGATGCGAGACAGATAAGCATAGGCTATCTGCCCATGTGGCGGGATGCGAGACAGATAAGCCTGCACGGGCCTATCTCACCCCGGGGCAGCGAGACACTTAGGTGATAATTAGCCGCCGGGCAGTGTAGCCATCGGAGCGAGGCAGGACAAAATTGGTCTTTTGTAAAGCTAATTATCGATGCGTTACGGGTCAACAATGCACACGCAAATTGGTGTGAATTTTGCTGGACGTTCTGACAAGACACTGAAGAAAGTTTTATTCTCATTGCGGGCTGCGAGGCATAAATACAGCCATTCTCATGCAGCGAGTCGCGGAAACAATCGACTCGGGACCCGGTATAGCGGCTAGCCCAGTACATAGACAGGCGTGAATTCTTCTAAGTAAGCGATCCGGGATCCGTACTGGAGTACCTACGAATCGCTTATAGCCCGCCCGGATTATTCCGTCGCCCGCATGTTAAGGGTTAACTTGTGAGTCAGCTTTAAACTATTTGGTCCAAACACTAGCTAGTCTGACCATAGTCCAACTATCTGACTACAAACTGCTTCCTGCTTCTCTAGTTGCGTTGAATCACAAATCTTTGCAGACTGGGATGCTCGGCATTGCTATCCATGGGATCATTATTATCCCCCCGGCATATAATGCGGGGGGATATAGTCGTTGGCTCGTGTGTGTGTCCGTCTGTCCTTCTGTCTGTGCGTCCCTTCATCCGTGATCACATCATTTCCGGAGCAGTACTCGAAAACTGCTTTGCCAATCTTCACCAAATTGTGTATACCGGCTCCCCATATCATTTAGATGTGCATTTTTGTGGTTTGATTTTTTTTCTTTCTTTCTGTTACAATTTGCACTTGACTTTATCTTTTTGAAGGGAAGGGTTTGTTTCCGGAGCAGGTCTCTAAAACGATTTGATCATACCTCACCAAATTTGGTATACTGGCTCCCCATATCATGTAGATGTGCCTTTTGGGGGTTTGAACTTTTAAAACAAATATTTGTTTCTTGTTCCCATGGCAACAATTTTGACTTTGTTGATTGGATGGATAGAATTTCTTTCTGGAGCAAATTTTAAAAACTGATTGACTAATCCTCAACAAATTTTGTATACTACCTCCCCATATCATATAGAGTGCCTTTTAAGGGTTTGAAAATTTTAAACTTTAATATTTTCTGTTTCCATGGCACTGTTAATTTTTTGCCAATTGACCTTGCATGTGGGATATTGTTCTCTGTATTCTCATCTTATCTTACAGCAATGTTCTTCTGGGGAATATTCATGACCCAAACGATTTTGGTGACCTTGACATTATTCTTTAATTTTGATGCAGCTGGGGATCATGTCATCTTTGTGACAATTGTTCTTTACTTTCAATATTATTTAAAATCAATTGAAATGAACTTTAAATTGAATATTTGTGTGTCTAGGAGTGAAGATGAGGAAAGAAGAGACCTGAACGTGTACACACAGAGAGCAGCCACAAACAAGAAGCTGAACATCCTCACATCTCTGAGGGAAAGGTGAGATACTTCGTGAATTGGGTATCTTACCTAACAGCATGACACACCGTTAGCTGACACTAGTGTCACAAACCCTTTGTGAATACTGCATGTTCCCAAACAGCATGACACTCCACAAGGCTGTTTCCTAACAAACCCTTCGTATATTGTGTGTCTTCCCTAACAGCATGATACCCTGTTAGCTGTTTCCTAACAAACCCTTCGTATATTGTGTGTCTTTCCTAACAGCTTGATACCCTGTTAGCTGTTTCCTAACAAACCCTTCGTATATTGTGTGTCCTCCCTAACAGCTTGATACTCTGTTAGCTGTTTCCTAACAAACCCTTCGTATATTGTGTGTCTTCCCTAACAGCTTGATACCCTGTTAGCTGTTTCCTAACAAACCCTTCGTATATTGTGTGTCTTCCCTAACAGCTTGATACCCTGTTAGCTGTTTCCTAACAAACCCTTCGTATATTGTGTGTCCTCCCTAACAGCTTGATACCCTGTTAGCTGTTTCCTAACAAACCCTTCGTATATTGTGTGTCCTCCCTAACAGCTTGATACCCTGTTAGCTGTTTCCTAACAAACCCTTCTTATATTGTGTGTCCTCCCTAACAGCTTGATACCCTGTTAGCTGTTTCCTAACAAACCCTTCGTATATTGTGTGTCCTCCCTAACAGCTTGATACCCTGTTAGCTGTTTCCTAACAAACCCTTCGTATATTGTGTGTCCTCCCTAACAGCTTGATACCCTGTTAGCTGTTTCCTAACAAACCCTTCATATATTGTGTGTCTTCCCTAACAGCTTGATGCCCTGTTAGCTGTTTCCTAACAAACCCTTCGTATATTGTGTGTCCTCCCTAACAGCTTGATACCCTGTTAGCTGTTTCCTAACAAACCCTTCGTATATTGTGTGTCCTCCCTAACAGCTTGATACCCTGTTAGCTGTTTCCTAACAAACCCTTCGTATATTGTGTGTCTTCCCTAACAGCTTGATACCCTGTTAGCTGTTTCCTAACAAACCCTTCGTATATTGTGTGTCCTCCCTAACAGCTTGATACCCTGTTAGCTGTTTCCTAACAAACCCTTCGTATATTGTGTGTCCTCCCTAACAGCTTGATACCCTGTTAGCTGTTTCCTAACAAACCCTTCGTATATTGTGTGTCTTCCCTAACAGCATGATACCCTGTTAGCTGTTTCCTAACAAACCCTTCGTATATTGTGTGTCTTCCCTAACAGCATAACTAACACACCACAATGCTGTTTCCACATTGATTATGCACCTTCTGAAAAAGCACACCACATGGCTGTTTTCAACGAAGCTTTTAATTACATTGTTAAAATGCATATTTGGAAAGAATCTCCTTTCAACCCACAATTGAGAACGTGAAACAAAAATGTTCTCTGTTCTAGTTGCTTTGACAACTTATTCTATATAAAGGTTAGGTTGCATAAAAAGTTTAATATTTCTTGGGGAAAATAATGACGAAGGAAGATACTATTTTTATTTATATTTGCTGGATAGATGTGTCTTGGGATTCAGCAGAAGAAGTTTTGAAATGACAATTAAAAGTTGTTACGCATACAATTAAAAGTGATACACTGATACCCGAGAAACATGGTCAAATTTAGAATCCCATTGGTTACTAAGATTGGCAAACAATGACTTTGCTAGTTGCATAGTCTTGTAGTTATTGTATGGAAGAGGCGTATCACTTACTTTCCTGGCAAACTGACATGTTTTAAATACAAGTTTTAAGATCTTCACATATATTGATTACTTCATCGTGGAAATTAGCAGTCTAGTGTCTCTGTCTGATGGATATTTGAATTAGAAAGGAGGATTTTGTTGTGTTTTTTAATGAAACCTAAAAAAAAACTTTGAAAAAGCTTACAGATGAAGCAAGGCAGAAACCGTTGGTCCACATTCTCAGTCTCACATTCTGAATTTCTCCATTAATTAATACTAAATAAGATTATAAATTTTATTTAACAATGACAAAATACAAATGTGATTGTTTCTGTTTCAGTGAAAAATCTGAGTCTGCATCAACATCGCAAGCTGACAGTGTATCACAGTCTTCATCATCACAAAGAAAGAGGAAAAAGAAAAATCAAACAGATTCAATAGCTCAAGAAAGTCCTTCAAAGAAACTAAAACAAGATGGTGGTGCCAGACCAAATGACCAAGGGGAGATCACTCCAGATAAAGTTACACAAAAGATACCACAAAGAAGAGACACAGTCACACTATCGCAGAACAGTCCTATCAAACAGAGTGATAACAAAGCAGAGAATATTTCCAAACCAACACATACCATCTCCCCATCAAATACTGCAAACCCTACACCCTCAAGCGAGTCCAAAAAGAAAAGAAAGAAGAGGAATAAAAAGAAGAAGAATCCTTCAGGGGAGATAACTCAAATATCAACTGAAAATAAAGCTTCCCACAGTGGTAAACAGGAAGGTAAGAAGAAGCAGGTTCCGAGTTCACCTGAACAGAAACCCAACAAGAACTCTGAAAAACAGAACTCCAGCCAGGTTTCCAAAAAACAGAAAACGAAGAAAAAAGGTGGAAAGAAAAACTTTGGCATGTCTGACGAGAGACTTAAAGCATATGGGATAGATCCCAAAAAGATAAGATTTATGAAAACGGACAATTTCATGAAGCAAAAGAAATCCTAATTCATGTCCACTTCAGACCTTTAAGATACTGTATAAATTAAGAATAAAATGTTTCAATAGTAAATGTTGTTCTTTTCAGAAGAGAATCTCCTTTGGGTGCTCATTTGCATCCAATCATAAGAGTTAAGTTCTATGTTTTAATGTGGAGACGAGGTGCTATTGACCTGTGTAATTGGTGGTTTGTGGGGATAGTAACAACGAGCATCCCCTGAAGGATACAGAGATGGAGCCTACAGAAGATGGGTAGAATTAAAGGTGGGAGAGATCTGCCATCAACTCAGGATGTTATCCGCTTAAAAGCAAGAAAAAAATTGATGTTATATGTTTCTAAATTGTAGATTTGGTGACCCTTGTGCCCCAAATATGATAGTATCTCAGGTTTCTAGATATCAAACTGGTTGGTTAAGAGGTCTGTCTCAAGTTTTCTGCGAGACTGTATCTTTCATCCCCTGCCGCCATCTTTGCATGAATGAAAACAACTTTGTGGTGAAATGGTGGCTTCTCACCGCAGAGTTTATGTATATATTTCACATAGTGTTATCCTGACTGTCCCAATACTCACTTTGGCAAACGAAACTATTTTAAAAGACACTTTCCATAAGAAAGTTCTATTAATTCCATCACAACAAAATCCAAAAGGTTTGGAGAGGGAAGATTGTGTTTTATATAAAGAACTAGACACTAGCAAACGATATCAAATATAATACAAAAGTTTAATGAGCTAAAGAGTCATGAGTATTTTTTACAAAAGCTCCCAACTTTCATCGTGATCAGTTTTCTGTACGCTCTTGTAAGTGGCAGTATTATTATGTGACAAACAAAATGTGTTACTATCTGAAAGATACCATAAATCTTTATCTTTGCACAATCTCTTCCTTATGCGAACATTGGCATGGACAGCATTTATTGACACACAAGTTATGAAAAACGATAATCAAATTGCTATCCAAATATAAGGTATCTCTAGGAATTAATGTAAACATGACTACGTATTCGAAAAAATCACATATTCATCTGTTATTAGTTATTTTTCTCCTTCCGGCAAAATTTGCAAGTGTAAGATTGATGAAAAGATCAATAACTTCAAACACAGTTAACACACTCCCGCCGATGAACAGTCCCATGGAACCGCCAATGTCACCTGCAATTAGAAGTCAGTTGAATTGTTAGAAATGAAGAATGAATCGTCAAATAAATTTTAAAGCAATCTGGTTTGCAAACGTTTGAGTGAAATTATATATAACCGTAGAATATACAATTCCATTTGAAAAGGGAAGGAAGGAAAATGAAATGAGGAAATCGAAGTTTGGAAATATAATTGATAAAAATACAAATTAGATACATCATCTGACCTACATCTGATAGCATGAGGTGGGTAGCTTCCCTGAGACTTTGACCTACATCGTAAAGTAGGTCAACTTCAGGCCTTTGAGGCATCATCAAAAATCACATGATATAAGTTTTAAGATACATTGAATTTAGGAGCAATACACTCATGGTCCGCTAGTTCCAATCGGTACTCCCAGAATTCACCGCAATGCCATAATTGTGTGGCGAGGTTTATAAACAACGATATCAACCATCGTGATATGAGTGAAATACTATTTAATACGCCCTTAAACCCAAAGTTATTTTCCCTCACCAATACTTGTTAATATTGATAAAATAGAACCAGTAACCTGACTCTTGTTTCTATACTCACAGAGAAGGGCAAATATATCGTATCCAACCTGTTGCGTTATCGATTCGTAACTCATCTCCCGATAGAAGAAGTCCACGTGTAATAGATTGTCCCTGAGTGAAAAAAAAATTAGCATATGTTGCGACACATTTACTTTTGGCAAAACTGCAACTTCTATGTCAGACATACACCATCTATCAAATCTAATATTCATTGTTGTTATTAATCTGAGAGAATTTACAAGCACTCCCAACATGGATGTTATCACAGGAACTCGATATCGTAAGTAAAACATAGGTAAAACAAACCTACCCCCTATATCTCTATATTATATAGGGGGTAAGTTTGTTTAACCTACGTTTTCCCTATGTTTTACTTACGATATCGAGTTCCTGTGGATGTTATCGGAGATAAAATTATCTGCAACAAAAGCTCAAACTCCCCGCAACAATCCTATTTCAAATATTAATCACATACTACAGATTATATGGCACCATAGATATGAAGATCTGAATGAATAGCTGACAATCAGGTTTTGCGAAAAAGTAAAGAATGTCATGGCCTGCCGGTGATCCATGTTATTCAGAAAGGTTTTTCTGAGATGAGAAACTATTAAAATGGCATACGAGACATTGTGTACGAGTCGACTGAAGGAATAATCACATTTACTGATTGCCCGAAAATGGTTAGGACAAAGATTTCTAAACTCATTAAATGCTGACCGTAGGCCTACCTGTTAAAGGTGCATCCATTGTGTTTCATAAACTTTTATTTGGCTTTAATACGTTCCAACTCACCACATGTGCTGTTTACATTACAAATATATTCACTCAGCTTGCATATTTATCCACAATCGCCAAATATATAATAATTACTAGTTTCCATTTAAATCGAGTTACACCATTATGAATGCAATGTGTCTGTTATAAATAAGATTCCAAACTTACGTTAGACTCATAGGCGCGCGCCACATGCTGTGCATTGTCCGGTTTTCGATCAGAAATCGCTACTGTTACCTTCATATCGTCAATATGCTAAGTCTACTATCATCAAAATGGTAGTTTTCGGTAACGGTCGGTACTTCTCGATAAAATAACACTATTTATAACGTTTGCAATATGTGACCCCCAACAACACAATGGATGTACCTTTAATAACATATCCGAATTATACCCCATTTAAGAGCAAAGAGCTTAAAGGGAATTCATAATGAGTTGCTTATGATTCAGTTAATTACCTGATGACGTCGACGTCGACCTCACTAGTTTCAACATATTCCTCCATGAGTTGTGTTAGAACCTCAATAGCTTGAAGCAGAGACTCTCTGGTGTTCAGTAGAGGGTGATCTTCATCTAAAGGATACTTGAACTGATATATACTTCTCAGCTCCTCCGAGGAAGCAAACCTTTCATTTAATGTTTCATTGATGCTTGCCATATAGCTGACATAATCATTATCGGAAACAATCGTCTTTCGGAGCTCATAATGGGCTTTTGTGATACGATCTACAATACCTTCAAAGTCACTCCGAACGGTTTGAAAACGGTCAAGATTCACCTTCAGTGAACTGATTTCTTGATCTGATCTTCCAGAGAAGAACAGCTTGGCAACGTGCAACTTGCTAGTGTTTCCAGACAGATATTCTTGGCAAGCTACGATTTTCTCTCTGGAGGCATTTAAGTCCTCGGATATTAGGGTCAGGGTTTCATTCATTTCCCCTAGATTAATATATAAGTTAGTTTCATACTCCTTAAACTCACCATGCTGTTTCAATATGTGATGATGTTTTTCTTGAACGCCTTGGAGAGGTTTTTGGAAAATCTTTTGAAATATTGTGTTCCTTTCTTCTCGAACTGTTTTCAGAGATTTCAGGTAGTGGTCACGTGCTTGGTGCATGCTTGTTATATCCAGTTTATTTTCTACAAATGCCTCGTCAAGTATTTCTCGATAGCTCGACATCCATTGACACAAGTCATCAATGTCTTCATTAAACGCTGAATTCATTTCATCTAAGCTCGATGAGAGCTGAGCTCTCAGATAGTTTGCCAACAGATTAGAGTCAAGCTCTGATGTATTGTGGAGGAACCCCGAGAAGAACGTCGTGGTATTGGTCAATATCTTAGTAATGTTGTGTTTCATTCTCTTGGCTGTGTCCAGTCTTGTGTCCAACAAATTGCCTGTTAAGAGATACAACATTTTTCTTAAAGAAGGATCTTTATGCTCGGGATCAACGAGTTGCTTCAGTCGAGTTTCAATTGTTGTCAAGTATTCTCCAGTATCTTGTGCCAGAAATGAAAACAGATCTTCACTCAATGGTTCCCAACCTTCAGAAATTATTTGTTCAAAGTTGTCTACCTGGGTGGAATAAAACCTCTGTGCTCGTATGAAATCTTGTTCAGTCTCATTACTTCTAATCTGCGAAGAATTCCTTGCTAATACGGTTGCAAGCTTTAAAAGTTTAATATCTTTGTCACATTCTTCTGTTTGATTTTCTAGGTTCTCCACTGCCTTAATCAGGGGAATTCTTTCATCCTGTTGTCGACCGGAAATCTCCCGGGCTCGTTGATATTTCACTTCTAGATCAGATTTGCTTGTATTAATAAAGTTGCTGATAACAAAATTGGAAATGTGTGCATAAGAAACGGTAGGATCGAATATTTTGAATTCGCAGGGCTCAGGGCAGTCACAGCGTTTGTGGATAATCTGTCGATGACGCTCTGAGAATGAAAAATACAATAAATTAAAATTTCAGAGCCAATGGTGTTTTCATAAAGTCTAGTTAAATTGAATTAAAATTAAACATTGTGACATATATGACTCAATTCTTACTGTTTTGGTTATTGTTTTTCAAGCATAAAAAACCCACTAACCTGGCCTGGACAAATAACAGTCCAAATATTGAGGAAGTGTGCATACACCTGGGCTTTCTGAAAGTAAAACAACGGTTATTTTTTAGATTGGCGTGGTAGGGGTTCACCCTAAAATCTTTAAACGACTTCTTCTCCAGAACCGTTTGACACAGAAAGCTAACATTTTCAGAATAACATGATCTTTATAATATGTAGACTTAAGTTTATTCATTTGGTCAAAATCCCTTCTCATATGGGCGTGGCAGGGTATTAAACTCAAACCTTAAATTTCCCTTCAGGAACTAGTTATGCTAGGAAGCTAATTTTTAGTTAATCAGGCCTGAAAGGCCATATGTGCTTATGGCATGGGCCGTCGTCCGGCGTCCTTCTGGCGTCTGTCCGGCGTCGTAAATTTTTCACATTTTCATCTTCTTCTCCAAAACCGCTTTTTCCCCAAAGCTGTAATTTGGTGGGTGTGTACCTGGCACCTCGGGGGTCACAGTTTGCGAATTCCATGAATTCCAACGCCCACAAATATGGCCGCCAGGGGCGTTCTAAGTAAAATCTTTAAGCGACTTCTACTCCGAAAGTGCTTGATATAGGAATCCGAAGATTTGTCATTAACATCTCTGTGGGATAAAGATATAAGTTTGTAAATTTGGTTGAGATAAATTATAAAATATGAACTTTGCAGGGGTTTCAATCTCAAAGCTTCAAACCACTTCTTCTCATAAGCAAGCAATAGGAGATATCCAGAAACCTAGGCAATATTTTCTTTAAAAGATGGAGATTAATATTCGTAAATGTCATTTCCTAAAGTTTTAAAGTTTAATGATGGCAGGGGTTTGTGTAAAGGTTTATTTTTCATCTCAGAAACCAATGACCCTAGAACACTCTATTTTTGAGGATATTATCTATGTTTAGTGAATTTCAAGACTTTTGCATAAACAGTTAGAAAGTTGTAACTGAAAACATTTCGCATAAACAAATGCATGTAATTAGAGTCGAATGTCCTAATTTTATAAAGGTTCATATATAAAAGGTGTGTTCATGAGCTTTCCAACGCAGTAATTGTTATGTCTGTATCATAATAATTATTCTAAATGTGGCTTAATTGTGTTCCTTCACAAATAAACAAGTCCAAATCGCAAGGCCAGAACAGAAAGCGTAGTCATTATAGAGGGGAGCCATGAAATGTAATCTGAGCCTTTTTTGTAATGTCCCCCCTCCCTCCGTCCCTCCAGCCAGCTGGTCTGTTTGATTTGCTTGCCTCCCCCACTCCCTATCCCCTCCCTCTCTCCCTCTCCCACCCCCTATCCCCTTCCTCCTCCCTCTCTCACTCCCCCACTCCCCCACTCCCTATCCCCTTCCCCACTCCCTATCCCCTCCCTCTCTCACTCCCCCACTCCCTATCCCCTCCCTCTCCCTGGTTATATAAGTTGGTACAAGCAGTGCAGGCAGAGTTGAATACAGCTGTCCAATGACCCTTGTAACATAATTTATTATTTTTTATATTGAAATGACACATTATAGAATGTCTTATGTAAATACCTTGGGAACAATAATTTAATTCAACAGGTTATATTATTTCATCATAGATATTAAATGTCATAAAAAGTGAGTGAGAGGTCAGCTTGTTAGTTAGCTTCAGAGTACTTGTGCCCCGTGTATTTTGTTCCAGAGGTGCTATTTAGCAGGTGGTATCTTACATAAGAATGCCAAAGAGAGTAGGGAGAAGTGTCCCTCTGGGTTACCTGAAGGGTGGGGGCAGGTGTTTAGGGCTGATGATGGGTCAGGGAAAATCAGGGGATGTAACAGAAACATAGTTGAAGATTTTGTAAAGGTAGTTAGGAAACTTCGATTTAAAGCAAAACTGCCTGAACCTTTTAATTTGTTCATATTGTAAGGACCGCATGAGCAATGCCATATTATTTGATATGCTAGATTTATCCTTTTATATACACAGGGGACCATGTTACAGTACAAACAATTGTATGATATGATATGAGAGAATTATAAACTTAAAAGATAATGTTTCACTGCATTTGATTAATATGCAGTTTTACAATTTTGGTTATTTGATGTCAGAAAACCGAGAACAGAAGGTGAATATTGGTTGATTCAATGTGTGCTATTCCATTCTTCCTATTCCACTGATCAAACTTTTAACCAAAAGTCCCTAGTTACAACAAAATGGACCTATGAAATCTCACACATATAGGCGATGAAACACTTTTTGTTATCTTTAAGGTTATTAGGAAACCTGTATTAAAAGGAAAACTTGTTGAACTTTGTAAATTTGTCCAAACCACAACAACAAACACATGAGTGATTGAATATTATTTGATGTGTTAGGTTTGTCCTTATATATGTATGATGAGCTGAATAGCCCATGGCTCTATTTTTTGTGAATATCATCTTTGCATGATGGAGACCAAGACTTGTAAGTTTCATTTTCTCTTTCGAAAAATTCAGATTTTAGAGCTATTTTAAAATTTAGTTTTTTCCCTTGCCCAAGCTGACAGGCCACATCAGCTGCCATGCACTTCCAGAGAGTATTACATAACAATAATTCAGAGTCTTTCTTGGTCAGTGAGAGCTCTCTCTCAATTACACTGCCTGCTTCCCAGCCCTCGCCTCCCTCTCTTGTATGCAGAGGAGTGGGGTTTAGCAATGCAATGCTGAGAGCATGTTTACATGAAGCAGGAATCCCTGAGTCCAGCATAGTAGACCTCGTGCTTTAACTGTAATAGTTCAGAGCAAAACTATACTTTATTACAAAACACATTGCGATACAGCGAATTTTATTTCTTAAATAATAGTGCATATAATGAATGAAAAAATGTTCGTCAAAAAATAGTTATGCAATGCAAACATAAATAACGAGAGAGAAAAGAAAGGGTAACTACTAATATTATGACTTACTGTTAAAAACCAAGATCATGTACCTTCACATAATTATGATAACTTTACTGTGTAGAATTAATGATTTCGTCACAATAAAACAAAACAAAACAAATACCTTTGTCATATGGCATATAATGAAGCCGGCACCCACACTTCTCCGCCAAGTCCTTAGTTATACACTCAATTTCACAGCTTTGCTGAGAATAGTCCATAAAGTAGTCGAGCTTTGGTGAAGAACAGACTCCGTGTGGTTTGGGTAGGTTTTGTACCTGAAAAAGGGGAAAGTTTTGAAAAAAAGTTATAAAGAGAATGTTTCTTTGTTAAAAGTAATGATAGAAGAATGTATTCCAAGTTTCAGGCCCCAGGCTCATTGAACATACTTACATACAGACAATGAACTGTGTACAACATTAATACAATACATCAGTAGGTATTGAATGACTCTTGTATTCGAAAAAAGATTAACCGAGAGTCGTTTGTGCAGATTCATGTTTTGGGGAATTTGGTAATGCCAAATAATAAACCATTTAGGACATTGTCATATGTTTTGTCTTTAGACAAAATGTAAACTGAAATAATAGAATTCTGAAACCCTTTGAATCATAGTTGTGAAGTAAGTAGTCTAGTTTCAGTTAATTAAGATAAATGTGAATCTAAAATGTAAAGAAGAGACTCGTGTGCCATGATCTTACAAGCTAAACATGGTATAAAGCTAGATATACTGTTGATTAAACGCTATAGCCGTCTTATGAGTCTGACCTCTTACCTCGGTTAGTTTCATAGCTACGAAAGAGTTTCTCCCAATTGGAAGAGCAATCCCGAGATCTGTAACCTTAGGGTAATGTTTGTGGTCGTGGACGAGAACTTTGATCCCAACAGCTGCGTGTGGTCCCGGCATGTTTTCATAGTACTCCGCGTTCAGTATTAGGGTCAGTCCTCGGTTTTCACCTTCAATGCAAAACAATATCGTACGATCCTCAACGCAACGCTTAACTATCGATCCGGCAAGTTTTACCTTGAAAGTCGCAGTACTTTCCGAGATGCATCGCTAAATAGTTCTACTGTTTCAATTGCGGACCTACGGGGAAATTGGAAAACTTCTTTGTTACATTTGAACTTACCTGGATGTAAAACAAAAACTTCAAACCTCAAATAGAGTTACGGCATACATCTTCGATTATGAGCTCTGGCTTCTTTGAAATAAAAAAAACATCACAGGCATTAACATACCTATTTGATGAGGTGCACTCCTCTGAAGTAGTCATGGTCAGGAGGTCAGCTACTTTTTGGTTAGAACCAAGGTCAACTCACGAACAACATTTTAGTTAAGGCCAGATAATTCCCTCGCTCTAAAGTCTTTCATTAAAGGTACATCCATTGTGTTGTTGGGGGTCAAATATGCCAAACGTTATAAATGGTCTTATTTTATCGAGAAATAACAACTGTTACCAAAAACTACCATTTTGATGATACTCGACTTCGTATATTGACGATATGAAGGTAAAAGTATCGATTTCTGATCGAAAACCGGACAATGCACCGCGTGTGGCGCGCGCCAATGAGTCAAACGTAATTTGGGAATCTTATTTAAACCAGACAAAATAACAAATTTGGGTTGATAATGTTCAATAGGTCATATAACTAATGTGCATGTAAATAGGACGTGCACTTTCGGTTTCTGCACATGCATAATGATGTTACTCGATTTTAATTGGAAACTAGTAATTATGATAATTATGTTTGGCGATTGGGGATGAATATGCAAGCTGAGTGAAATTATTTGTATTTTAAACAGCCCTTATGGTGTGTTGAAAAGTATTAAAGCAAAATACAATTGTATGAAACACAATGGATGCACCTTTAAGCAAACTAGTAGGGAGAAGCTACAAAGGACACTTTCTTATTCTAAGCTCATCATGACAAACGGTACAGCCCGTAAGATCGTAGACATCCTAGAAATTCGCAAGTTCCAAGCAAGAAAGACCTATTCCCAAACAAATATATCTATTGTTGATAGTGTGTACCTCTTTTGTGACGGATCCTAACTAGACACCAGGAAATTGCAGGGTTGATCCAATTCGTATGTTGCTCGTTAGATGTTTACACCGACCCATTCCAACAGCTCCACTAACTTTGGCGATGGATGAATTATAAATGTTAAGGTCGAAACCATCTCTCTACAGAAAGACCAAGAACCCTCTAATATGCCAAAACACTAACCCCCTAATAACAACTTGACAGAACAACCGTGTGAACCCCAACTGATAATAAATGATAATTATGAAAATGATAATGTTTAATATCCAGCGCATACGCTGGTCAAAGGCGGTACATTATGTACATCATTACCATGAAGAAATTGATTTTAGGGCCCTCTATAGGTTCCTATTTCCCACGTTCTAGTACCATTTCAAACAGCTTGGTGGACTGACTGCAGTGTGGATGAAGTGCCTTGCACAGAGCCAAAACACGGAACGAAACCCAGGTCATAAATGTTGGGTTCTCAACCGGGATTCGAACTCGGATCATTTCCGTGAGAGGCCAGCAAACTAGCCACTACGTCACTGTGCTGTGCTGTGCTGTGCTGTGGAAGGACATCTAGAATTGAATTGTGTAGCATACAACCCGATGCTAAGAGGTAATCAAATCATGTTACCTACACATCTGCATTTGCTGCAGCCCTGATACTATCTACATAGTAATATACCCTTCACAATTGAAAATTGTGCTCTGAGTGTACAACAACCCCTACCATATGCCCTATTGATACACAATCACTAACCAATTTACATTTAAAGCCATGGTTAAAGCGTATTGTTCATACATCCACAAACGAGTTGTGTCATTCCTCAGATTTTAATTTCATCCAATGATCATTTGCTTAGATATATTTTGCAACTAAGACTTCATGAAAGTAGAAGGTCGCAACACATGTTGTCCTTATAGATTTGACAAGGAGATATATAAATATTTTATATGCAGAAATCGTCTCTGGTGAGAAGATGCCTACACCAAGGTTGAGGTTAAAATGTCTGACGTCAACAGCATCGACAATGCGTTATATGCCAAGTCAATATTGTGTCAAGATATAAATATGTCATGTATAAAAGGCCAATAAATTTACCATTATGTCAAAGATTCAAGGTTCAGGTCATGTGGTCAAAAAGTATGACCTCAGCATAGATCTTGTGACAACGCATAATATGTCAAATATCAAAAGCCTATCACTGACCAAAGTAAAAGTTCTGGCCAAGGTTAAAGTTTACCATCGGTCTGAACTGGGATAGGTAAGCGCTGTCAGTCTATTTATTCATTAATTATTTATTTAAGCAACCAGAACTTGTGATCTGCGCTTTATTGATGTCCATGACCCCCCCCCCCCCCCCCTCGCATCCCCCTCCCCCCTCCCCCCTCCCCCCTCCCCCCCCCCTCGCATCCCCCCCCCCCCCCCCCCCCCCATGACAAGCGGACGACGTCGCGACATGGTCTCACTTATGGTCTCCTGCAGGAGTTAACAATCCTACAATGTGTCACCTGGCGCTAGTATTCTCTTGATATCCACCGTATCATTCACAGGATGGTTGAAGCTGTAGCACATGCCATGATCAGTCATCCGTTCAGTGAAGTTGTCTGGACCACATGATGCTCCATTCCAAGTGCAACTAAAAATAGAGTCAAACCTGATTTTATAACTTGACACCTGTTTAAATTGTACCGTGATCAAATATTTAGTATATATATATACATGCAGTTGCCTGGACACGATTCACATAAACAGTCCACAGGTAGTGTGTTCTGTTGAGGTATTGATCGATATCTTCAGATCAAATTAGATTGAACTTCATGGAAAAGAACATAACATAAGAGGACGAAGACTGACCCAATGATCATGTCCTCCTTCCTATGAGCCGTGCCGTCAAACAGGTCATTCAGTGTCATTTTGGTTGCATTGTATCTCTTTAGTCTTGACGACTTGAAGGATTTCAGGCCAGTGTACATTTCGGACAGCATGTTGTAATATCCTAGTTCTTCAGCTCTCGTGGCCCTACGAAAATGATTAATAAGAACTGTTAGAAAAACAGCTAAGTTCCTAGGATTGACAGTTTGGATTTTGGAGATAGTTTATATAATATTATTATATTATTATATTAAAATGTAGGCTTGATGGCAATAGACATTTGTTCATGTGATATTTACTTCTGGGATGACGCCCCAATAACATGACGCTCCATTGACAGTCACTATACATCTTCCCATACCTGAATGCATTCTGGTTGCAAATGGTGACAGTTGGGAAAATCAGGCTGTCATTAAAGTTGACCTTGACATTGACGTTGACCGGAAGACTGTAGAAGTACAAGATGCGGTCCAGGATCTGGTAGCTTGAAAGGGTCATACAGCCTGCTACCAACAGGAACCAAATCACCCTGGAATAAAGGATTATTCTTCAACATTGTTTTAGCATATACTATTTGTTAAACATGTAAAGCCTACATTTATATTTCAAATGAAAATGGAATGTAACTGACCTTCTGATAGCCGTAGTTCCAGGAAGCCACACGTAACGAAGTCCATGCAGTGTTGTGTTCTGAGTAAAGTCTTCGCAGAGATCACCGGTACAACACTTGGCCAGCTCTACACGGCTGAGGTCCTTGCCATGCACGCTCGCAGCTGGCTGTTCACTGTCCATCTTGTGAGATGTGACTGGAGTGAATCAGGATGAGTCAGTCCGATCAAAATCGACCCTGTTCCGAGGGACTAAATCTGCAAAATAGTTCTTATCGGGAATCGGAATACGAACTGGTTCTATAGATTCCTCGCCAAAAGGTCTGAGGACACCTCGTATAGGCGCGTGTTCCGTATCAGTAATGTTTAGCACAGACAAAGCCCAGACAAATAGCTGACCAATCAAATCATAGTTTTTTTAAAAGGTCGCCGTCTTAAAAGCATTCGGAACAGACGAAAGGAAAACTGTTTGGAGTTATCTGCCCCTAGCTTTTCGCACCGAAAGCTTTTATTGGAGGTCTTGTGATTGGTTAACTAACTTGTGTCAGAACATGGGAGTCTATGGGCTGTTACCAGACGGTTTTACGAGGGAACCTCCGAACGATATGAGTACGTATCCGATAAGTGTACTATTTTGTTTTTACTATATTATAACTGTCTATTTTAATCAGACATGTAAAGGTACTTAGTAATATTGTCCCACATCTCCGATCAAGGTTAGGGTTCGATTCCCGGCCGCGTCATACCAAAAAGACTTTAAAAGATTGGAGTTGTTGCTTCCTTGCTTGGCGCTCAGAACTATATGGATAGAACAACGCTTGTACTGTGGCTGCCGGGTGCCAAAAGCACAACAAGAATTTCCAATTTACTTTGTATTAAGGACAGTAAAGTGTTATTGTTGTAGTATTATTCTATAGATATAATTAGATAATAAGATAAAATGCACAAAACGTAACTCAAACTGTGCAAAAGAGGTCCAATGTGAATTGCATCAATAATAGATTTCATAGCCCGGATTGGATATAATAACATTTTCAACATCATTGGTTAATTTTTAATGATGTTGCACACCGAGTGATTGTCATTCATGATATGCATCGGAGATGTGGGACAATATTACTAAGTACCTTTACATGTATATGATGAATAGAACACACATTAAGATGAGTGTGTTTGCACTGAACTTCCGTCAATATCATTACGATGTTAAATGGAATCAATATCAGAATTAAACAGTTGTCACATCAGGCAAGGTAATCGATATAGAAATACAGAGAATTAAACAGAAGTGAACAAAATGTTTGACAAAACCGCAGTCACAAAAAATAAGGTTACAGATGGTTGTACAGCTACATACGAAAAGTTTATTCGCCGACTTGTGAAATCAATATTATGTAATTTGAAGCATCGTGAAACGCGAAAATAGACTGAGTAGTTTGCATTTTTATGGCATGGGATGGCGTCCGTCCATCCGTCCGTCCGTCCGTAAACGTTTCGCTTTTTCAACTTCTTCTCCAGAACCACTGGGTCTAGGGAGCTGAAATTTTGTATGCATACCCCTTGGGCAATGGGGATTCTAAATTGTAGATTTGGTGATCCAGTGACCCCAAATAAGGGCCTCACAGGCCATAATCTAAAAACCTATTTTCATCTTCTTCTCCAGAACGAAACGACCTAGAAGACTGAAATGCTGTGTACAGACTCTTTAGCCAATGGAGATTCTAAATTGTAAATTTGGTGACCCTGTAGCCCCAAATAAGGGCCTCAGAGGCCATGACCTCAAATCCCATTTTCATCTTCTTCTCCAGAACGAAAAGACCTAGAAGGCTGTAATATTGTGTGCAGAGTCGTTAGCCAATGGAGATTCTAAATTGTAGATTTGCCTGATTTGGTGACCCTTTGGCCCAAAATAAGGGCCTCACAGGTCATGACCTAAAATCCTGTTTTCATCTTTTTCTCCAGAACAAAAAGACCTAGAAGGCTGTAATATCGGGTGTAATCTCTTTAGCCAATGGGGATTCTAACTTGTAAATTTGGTGACCCTGTGACCCCAAATATGGGCCATAGCCTAAAAAACCTGTTGAAATTGAATTTTGAACTGATATTTTATGTGCACTTCATTCACTATTTAGTGGTTTCTTAACCTCCTCCTGAGGGAGAGTCATCTCATCTTTTAGATATGTGAGTCCTAACTTGGGTTTGAGAAATGCTGAATTGAGAGAAAAAAACTTTGCAGTTAATCTTATTCAGTAGGCATGTGAAATATATGTCGAAGATCAAGTCTCCATTATGGAAATGTTTGTCAAATTGATGTAATCAATGTGAATTAAGAACTGTTAAATAGCCTATGAACTGCATATTGTGGATATTATTAAAAAAAAAGGCCCTCACAGGTCAAAACATATAAATCTATTTTAATCTTCTTCTCCAGAATAAACAAGAAGGAATATTGCGCTCAGAATGTTTATATGTTTAGATGAAAAGGCTTAGAACCGTTAAAATTGTGCAAAGATTATTTAGCCAAGGTGATTCTAAATTGTACTATGTACCATTAGATTCATCACATTGCTTGTTCTCTCTAAGTATTATACAGTTAGATCAGTGCTGCCAGTGTTTTGTGCAAGGCAGAGGCTATTACATAATGTGGCTGTACAAGCACAGCTGGCTTGTAACCAGAGCCAAGGGGTCAACATATTGCATAATCTCCTGTGTGTTGACCTTGCTGAGTGCTCTCTCTCAATTTCAGGGCTAAGGATTGTGCATTATATTGAGACAATATATTTCTGTCTTCATCATCAAACAATATAAACCCTGATGAGCTACAGAGCCCATGGCTCTATTTTTGCATTATAAAAAACCCTTGAGTATTACATAACATAATCTAATTTGATACCTCATAGTAAACCGTTATCATTTACAAACTACATTTTTGTTTATTTTTTTCTGTTAAATAGTAAGTAAACTACTGAGTGAAACATATGTAATACACTCCTCTTAAACTCAATCAATGTATTTTTGATGAAATTGTTATAATTTCGTCGATACGAAAGCTTTTATGAAAATATTCATGAAATTTGAATTCTTAAAATTTGACCCCTTCTGTCTGTTTCGGGTCTAGGACAAAAGTCACCCGGACATAAGCCAAAATGGATAAGCCGAATTCCGATGTGTTAAGCATATTGCGGAAGAAATCGTGCAGTGAAATCAAGAAATTGGCCTGTCAACCAAATTTACCGTGAACGCGTACTCCGGCTTAACCGGCGTTTATACTTTCACGATTTTCGAACCCGCATTGGCACGCATTAATTCGAACAATACTTCTGAAGCTGTATTGTAGAATTGTGTAGCTATCACCAGTGGCAAAGAATCGGAATGTTCTTGTTAGTTTTAGCCCAACCTCAAGTGGTTATCTCAGGAAAGTCTTTTTCTTCTCCAGGTGGAGAGTTAACTTATCATTTGTTTAATACCTCTAGGGTTATAGGCCCAACAGAGAAAAATTCATTTTTTTAGTTTCGGCGATCTTCACGGTGAAGTTCAGCGAGTAACTGTTTATAGTGTCCTAAAGAATGTCTTCTGATTCTGATTACCCAAACCTAGCTTTCCTCTCACGAGTTTGGGTTCAACGTCTTCTTGCTTCCTCGGTTCTTTCTTCTTCTCCAAGAAGGAGAAGTGCAGCTGCTGTCAGATACATGCATGGGCCTTCTTCTCTCTTCAATAATGGCGATATATTGTGAGTTGCTCATGGTGTTCACTTTGTGAAAGTAGAGGATGCACTGATTGAAGATGGGGAACTACGCCTTTTACCCAACAAACACACAACGTTGTCACAACGTTGTGTGCAAGTTGTGTGGTGGTTTTTTCACAACATAACCCGCACACAACGTTGTGACAACGTTATTTTGCAACATTCATCTAAGTTGTTCACGTATTCAAAATAAACTTATAAGAAGGGACTTATAATACCACATGTAATATATAAATATGTGTTTAGGATTTTCCAGTCAATCATCTTGACAGATTTTCACTGATGTAATATTCTAAGTTCTAAGAAACTGGGTCAGGGAGTAGCTCCATCATTCTCCCCGACGCCATTTTGTAGTAGCAGCCCTTTCAACATTTTGTCTGAGAAGTTTTGTGGATTCTGGAATAGATTATAACGGTAAGACCATTCATACATGTTCCTAGTTGGTGTTAGATTTTGTGCTATGTTCATCAAATTTAAATTATAACTTTTTAATCATTATGTCTGTATTCTCAATGACAAAGAAACAAGCATGCAGCTTGTTTCTTTGTTCTTTGTTTAAAGCTCATCAGTTAGCCCCCCTTTTACCTTTGATACTTGGCACTGGCTTGTGTGACCGTAGATAACAAATTTCAATATGCACCCTTGTAAAAAAAAAACGCCTTACATCGGCATGCTTCTCTTAATGAATCTGATATATTATAATAATATATCAAATGTGTAAATGAAATTTTATTTATCTTATTAACAAAATGAAAACAAAACCCTGATTACTTGTATTATTGTGTTTGTATTTTCTGATTTCATCTCATTTAGAAAGTCATAATCAGAGTAAGCACGGAATGTAATCAAGAGGTTAAACAGTATCTTTAAGGTTAAAATCTCACCCAAACTGACATATAAAATAGTAATTTTCTTTTGTTAAAGAAGGAAAAAGGTTATTTAAATTCTTCACAATTGAGAATTAGTTATCAACGTTTTCGATTTTGTGTGAGTGCCTATGAAACAACCTATCAAGTAAGGTGGTATTTTCAATTACATAATTGTCACTATATAATTATCATCACATGGTACTACTTGAAACACCATGTATCTCGAATAATTATATTTGTCGCAAGACAAATTTAGTGGACTAGCCTCTCTAACTCATTCAATGTAATCCACATGTGAAATGAATGTAAGTCTGCCCCTGAAGTACATTAAAATGAAACAAACTCTTTGGTATTTTCAAATAGTTGTTAAGTTGATTCAGTAATAAACACTTTAGAGAACTGAATGTTCTTGTAATTGTAGTGACACTAATTGAGACGAAGTCCTCCAATTCAAAGCCGCTTAACAAGCATTATCACAAGAATGATGGACATGGTAGTAAATTCTAAACGTGATCACTGAATATACAGAAAAGGAAGCAACGATTACACTTCCTATCTGAGCTGTTCATCGGTCCAACTGAGAGACATCTGGTATTACAGTCACAATCCTTTGATGTTAGAGGGCAGAAGGGTTATATGTTATTTTACGAGTATCCCCATGTTTCGTTCATCCTTGTTACAAACTTCACAAATGTCTACTACAAGTTATTAAACCGTTCATCTGAGCTGGGTTTTTTTGTTGTAAATTAATAAATTACATTGAATGATAAATAACTTATAAACATAATATATTTACTGGTCCATTCCACTTCGAGTTACATGCACAAGTTATACTGTAAACGGATTAAGGACCTTTTACACAAGATTTAAAAACTTGCAAAGTTTACATTAGTGTTCCTGACCATGCTTTCACAGTTAGAAGGGTTTAGTGTAGAAATGTCATTGTGACAACATAAACAAAATAATAATGTCTTAAAAACATAAAAAACTGAACTTTATTTTACAGGTGAAATACTTGGCGATGCTCCGACAGGATACTATGAAAAAGACAATTCGAAAAATCCTTTTTAAGTGAGCAAGCATGAAGTCTGATCCAAGTACTCCATGAAAAAGAAAGAAAGGTAAAAGGAGAATATGACCATCTGTACAACTATCATCGGTTACTTTTCAATGTATGACTTACTCAGATATCACTTCAAATAACAGCAGTAATTGTATACTATTTCTTGGGTGTCATTGCTTGCTTATTTTAAACGATTATAAATAGAAGGCATAACTGACATTGTTCACATTGGTCACAGTAAGACGCAACTGTTTTAGAAGTGAATTTAATGTATGTACCCCTGCAGATGGTAATTGATAATTAAACTGTCCCTATTTCATTGAAATATTATATTTACAGACGGAACTTTCCCACCCACAATCAGACTGCAGAGGTTTGTAGGAGGCGATTAGAGAAGCAATTAAGCATTGCCCTTTCAAGGATAGTAAAGGGAAGAATTGCAAAGTAAGTATCACGTGATTTTTTACAGTTTACAATTTGTTCACACAAGTTCATAATTTTATCAGAAATACATTCGTAATATTTATAATATCTTTGTTTAATTGATTTATACTACGCAATTAAAATATCTTATGAAATAAAATATTCCTTATGTTTTGTAGAGTTGTCATAAAGTAAAGCTATATTTTAAATATAATAAAATGTTAAAGGGAACAAGCGGGCTATTGCGTAGAGTATTAAAAACAAGTCTTGTTTGCAGGAGAACCTGCGGGACAGCCAAGGGAAGAAAGTGTCAGCGACACCAAATAGGGCCATGTCCTGCCATCGCCAACTACTGACATCACAATGTCACGACATCATAACTGTCTTGTAACATTGCCATGACATCACCACAGTGCTGTTTAAAGTTGTTATTCTTTTAAATGTATTGAAAAAGAAATCTGAATGATAAAATGAATCTCCCCTTTATGTTTTCTTTTATCAAATGTATCAACTCACTTTGATAGTAGTAAAATATTAAACTTTTATCATGTTGATATATTTGATATCAAAAGACATGAGGGTGAGACCTTATAAACCACTGTAAACAATTAAGTTTAAGTTAACTGGAAAGGGGTGGTGGGTGTTTAATCACTTTGAATGTTGTCATTTGAAGCATTCATAAGAAGTTGGGGAGTTATCAGGTTGAATGCGGTATAATGTTAAGAGAAATGTTATTGTATATGAAATAAAATGTTGTAACTCATTAACTTGTCTTTGTTTTTTAAACGGTTCCATTATCTATTGGTTTAACTTTGAATAATAAAGATTGTATACTGACACACTATGAAAGCTAAACAAAAGTTCTTTCATTTACGAAAAGCAACCTGAGGTTACAAGAAATATAGGCCTACCGGTATGTAAAACATCGATTTTGTTTGTTAAATATTGGAAGTTGTATCTTGCTTATGTTTGTTGTTCCTCTCTCAAAGTGTGTCGGTAGATATGATTACGGTATGAAAGTGAGGCCAGCACATAAAGAGAAATATAAGGGATTCATCTTGGAACAGACTTTAAACAAGTTGAAACTAGTTAGGAGAGGACTGACGGAGGACCTTTGAGATGTACCAGCCTCAAGATTTACACATTATTTTACCTTTGGTAGTACAATCAGCTAGGTGCTGATAAATAATGAATGTTGCATCCTGGTTGTGCGCAGGTATTTTCACAACGTTGTGTCAAGGTTGTATGTAGGTTTTTCAACAACGTTGCACCCAGGTTGTGTGTAGGTTTTTTCAGAACGTTATTTTACAACGTTGTCTCAACGTCAACACAACCATACACTTTTACGTTGTCACAACGTTATTTTACAACGTTGCCACAACCAAATTACAACGTTGTCGCAACGTTGTCACAACGTTATTTTGTTTGCTGGGTATATACACCTCCAATGCGGGCCGTACCGTGCAAATGCCAAACGCATGCGTGATTTAGTCGTATCTGAGCATGCAAGTGCGCATACTGCGTTCCAAAACGCAACTTCAACTTAAAATGCAGATGGAAAATTCGTGCAAGTGTAAACCCATCTTTACACAGTGATATCCTTTGAAATGAACGTTTGATACTCCTACATCAAAGTCATGTTTTTCATCCAACTAATTTTGTTGATCAAAGTCAGTTATTTTCATCAAAGTTAGTGATTTCACCAAAGTTCGTTTTTTCATCAAAGTTAGATTTTCATCAAAGTTAGATTTTTCATCAAACTATTTTTTATATTGTAAAATAATTGGGTGGCATTTGTCCTAGGTGGCATGTGTCCTAGGTGACAATTGTCCTGGGTGGCTTTTATCCGGGTGGGTTATGTCCTTCTCCCATCTGTTTCATTATGTCTCTACACGCCCCTGTGACAGTGTTCATAACCGATGAGTTAGAAGCCGTCTAACGTGGTAAATTTCAATTTTGGAATATTATTGTGATATCAAAACATATTTAAACAAAATTACAGGAAATAAATATGTAAAGGAAATCTTAACTAAATCTTGAAATGCATGATATATATTATAATCTTTTTACGTCAAGTTGAATAATAAAGACGTACGTACATGTAAACAGTTTTAGACACATGTGCAAAATGAATACGATATTTAAGAAAAACGCAGTCCTAAAAGTCTACGTGGATCATTCATTAAGTTAGCAATCATTTACATGATTGACTTTGTATATTGTCTTACCTTACAGTATGATGCATGTTAATAAAGGGCCCTATCCCCTCCATGTCTCACGTTTCAAGTACCCAGCTTCCATAGCAACGGTCATGCGTCCTCATCGCTTATAGGCAGTGTCGCATGGCTGAACTTAATTACACACGCCATATATGGAGGCGACTTATATTTGCAGCATTTGATGCTTTATATGTTCCGTCACGCCCCGGAAAAACAGTCAACTCTAAAATGCATTCGATGTATTATTAATATACCGTCAATCATAGTAACGCTAGCCCTGACATATATATCAACCTTTTAATCAGTAGAAAGAATTTGGTCCACACATAACTAAAAATGAACGACAGATCTAGAGTTTCTAATCGTCAAATCCGAAACATTGTCCTTTGTAATAAGCCATAAAATAATTACAAATCGATAAGACATTGTACAAATATACACCTCCCCGAGCCCTGACCATCATCGTATCACTGGCATATTGTCAGCCTTTCGACATGCAGCAACCCCATGGGGACGTTAATACAAAGGTGTGATTTTATAGCATTAACTACTAACAAAGTAGTAAATTGAGCCACGTGCATAGGACAAAATCTCCTGTGAGTTAAAAGAGACCTGTTTACAATATACTCCTCGAGGGATGGACCATCTGTGTAACAGTGTCTGCCGAGGCTTGAGGCGAGGGATGACACTGGTATAAAGATGGTACATCAGACAGTATTACCTGAGGAAGAATCCAACAATGTATTATCTTTCCGCCATGTTAATAAACACTAGCTTGATTATATTTATTTCATATCGACTTTCGATATATTCGGATATCGTTTGAACGACGTAAACAAGTTGGTGTCATTCGTTGCGACTGAAATATTGAACCTTGAAATTATTACTTGCTGTTATTTCAAAATAAGTATAGAAAGATAGAAGTACTGCACTGCACGTGGTACTATCAGGCCGTATCAAACTACTATTCTTGTTAATATAAGACTTCGTGTGTTATTTTCGGGTTAATAGAGTAAAATAGTACCAACTTAATGTTCACATTTGCGCTAACATATACAAATTACCTCATTTGTTAAGATAATTTTCATTGGTTATTGCAGCTTGTCAGTGCATGCTTAGATTAACCATCATTGGCTATTACTTTGATTAAGAATTCAAAGTGACGCATTTCTCAACCGTTACTACGTGGTTACTATCATAACTCCCCATTGAGGTACATACATGTAGGTATATTTTCACACGTTAATTTTTTAGATTAATAATAAAATGAATTCGATCTGTCCTCAATTTTATTTCATATCTCACAATAATGAAATTGAAGAATTAAGTAGAACGTGTAATTCTATCTCACTACCAATATTTAATGGGTTGCTCACCAAATCTTTCCAAAGTATTTCTACGTCTTGCTTCTTTTGATCCGGTAACAAGAAAGTTTGTTTTTATACAAAACATAGTTTTAAGGTTAGACTATAAATGTACAGTAAGTACCGCCTCTCTAGATATTCAGTCAATTTGAGCATATTCTACAACTGCTTATTAACTTTGACAAATGTTTTAAAAATCAACTTGGTAACTTTATGAGAAAAACAAAACCCAGATGTTTGATGTTTAAGTTTTGCTAGTTTTATTTTCTTCCATGCTTCCTCATGATATTTCTCCTTGGGTCCCTCTCCTTTGTCCCTCTCCTTGCCAGCTAGTCATCCAGACCCCAGAGCAAAATACTCAATTGACGACCAACCCAGTCTAGAAAATTATAGCAAGTCTAGATTACTCAGATCTAGGTTGAAATTAAGGCACTTTTAGGGCTCTATGTGGTATAACTATTTGAATTGTTTGTAAAATGTTGCTGGTAAGAAAAACATATTTCTGAGACTAAATGTTAAGGGACCTTTAGGGCTCCATTTGGTATAAATATTTGAATTGTTTGTAAAATGTTTCTGTAAGAAAAAAATATTTCTGAGACTAAATGTTAGTCTACTTGCCTGCCTCTGGTCATGCACTATTGTGTTTTTACATTACATTGTACATGCAAGTTGTGGCCGACACGCTTCAATGTCCCTCAGCATGATTTGGTTTTGATCTCAGCAGAATATTCGGATTTGTTTTTATACTCTAATGCCCACATCAATTTGTAAATTGTCACTGCGAGTATAAGTTAATACTTGATTATACATAACGGATATGAGAGACAAGCTAAATGCGCAGGTAAGAGAATATTGCTATTGTCGAATACCATAGAACTTATTTCCGCCCCTTCAATACAATCTCGCAGGTTTTGTCAGAGTAAAAATCAATATCTGGTGTCTGTGTCATTATTTCACTGTTATACAATAACTATCGTCCTAAAATCGAATAAGGAACAGGGTTCTAGCATCGACACTAACAACATCCTGATTGGACACTTAAAATAACAGAAATTTTGCTCCTCGGTAAGAGTATAAAATCAGCATAAAAAGAACAAGCGTAGGCAACCAATTCAGAACGGAGGTCTGTATTTCGTCTTCAGTACAGTTGCCAGTACACACCGGGTAGGTTCGTTCTTCCACTTGTAGATGCTCATATTGCCCTGTAACTATTCAGATTTAGGCAGCACCAAATCTAATGTTGGCAAAAGGCTCTTCGTTAACATCTTGGCATAGGAAAAATCAACATAGTATTTAGTAAAATAGCAGGTTTTAAAGGATTTATATTACGCAATTTGCCCGTAGTGTTGGAACATCTTCGATTCACGATTCAACAAAATTTGCATTGTAAATTTCTAATATATAACCAACCATTGAACAAGGTAAAATACATATCGATAACAAAAAGTTTTAGACAATGTTCATGGAATTAGTGTGGCACCCATTTAGGAAGAAAAATATCCGATGTAAGCAATATTTGTATCAAAACACTCAGTCTCTTTTTCAATCATTGTCAATAATATGATACAGAGATACATATATGCTTAAGCATAGTACTTTATTAATAATGATATTCATATTCATATATTCATGCTCTCTTTGAAACAGATTATGGTGATGAGATATTGACTTTGAAATAAAAATCATCCGCAGAATGCAGATGTAGCCACGCACATTATGAAAGGCTTATCCCTTGGTGTAAAATTAGCTACTTACATCATTATATCGGGATTTACGACAATTGTATATTCTGAAGTTGTGTAAATGAATTCTTAATTTACTAAATGTTCTGCTTTAAATGTACACAATAAATGTCTGGTCCTAGAAGAGAATTATATTAGTAGAAAGTTTAAAATATTTGAATTATTAAAACAATTTTGAAATGACTCTTTTAGGGGTATACAATGTATAATGATAACCACACGTGAGTAATAGCATATTCTTAAATCAGACACGCGACTGCACGTTCGTGCATTACGTTTAACGTTGTAAAACACTGGCGAGGGTATCGTTATTCTAATCATCTCAATCAAATATTTGACAATGCGAAGCTGAGTAGTACTATATATATATATATATATAAGCTGAGTAGTACTATATATATATATATATATATATATATATATATATATATAAGCTGAGTAGTAATATATATATATATATATATATATATATAAATGTAGAAAGTTTAGTCAGTTATCTACAAAAAACATTCAGCGTGATAAATGTATATATATAAATGTATATATATATATATATATATATATATATATATATATATATATATATATATATATATATATATATATATATATATATATATATATATATATATATATATATGCAACCGGTGATACCCGGGTCGTTCGCTTCACTCATCTCTCTGGTCGGGCTTGTTTGTTTATGTACGCCCTCGTCTCGTACGTTCCAACAGTAGGCCGTTCCTAGTGTTTGGCTCTGCCTCCCTAAAGTTTCGTAGTTCACTATCGGATGGCATTCAACTGAGCTCTCACTAGTGTTCGGCTTGCGGACCCGACGATTGTCGGTAGTCGGACCCTCCGACAGCTTCACTAGGAGTTTTTAAAACCCTTCAACAGCCTCCATCGTCTCGATTGCGGACGACCCTCACTGTAGCGTGCTTCATCTGTCTCTCGCTTGGTTTGTCAACTTCATATCTCACTAGGTTGGCTTCGGACCCTCCGATTGCCTCTGTCGTCTCGCCACTGGGTAAATCGCTCCCAGACGGGCCCTCCCTCGTGTTTGGGTCCGCCTTCCGATAGTTTCGTCGTTCACTATCGGATGGTATTCAAATGAGCTCCCACAAGTGGTTCGGTCTTTCGGACCCTCCGATAGTTAGCCTACAGTACCTTTCGTTGTCTTTCTATCGGGAGCCGCTTCACTTCAGCGTTTTTCCTACGTCTCTCGCTTAGTGAGTCATCTTCACCCCTCTCTAGGCTTTCGACATTTGGACCCTCCGTTAACCTCCATCATCTCCGTCTCGGACGGCCCTCAATTAAGCATGCTTTGTCTGTATTCAGACCCTCCGATTGTCTCTCCGCTGAATCATTCGCTATCGGATGGTCCTATAGCGCTTCATAGCCCTCCACTGGTGATTTATCACTCGACATTCGTTAGTGGAGGCATCTCACTATAACGCGTGCTTTCGTCTCTCACCCTGGTGTAATCTCCGCCCTCACTGGGGGGGGGGGGGGGGGGGGGGGGGGGGGGTGTTTTAATGAGTGGCTGGGTTGTCTCTTCGACCCGCTTAGCCGGTAGAGATAGTGTCATCCGGGCATTACCTTGTCCTCACCCATGAGGTGTCGGGGGACTCGGAGGTTAGCTTCGTATTATTTATACTTACCTGTTGACTAGACCTACGCTCTCGTCCCGCCCAAACTCTCCGCTTCTTATCTGCACTTGGGCCTGTTCGGAGAGTTAGGAATCATGACCGCGAGGTTACTGCCCCCGGGATGGGATTTTACCATACTAGAAACTTCTTCAAAGTTTCGTCTGTGTTAAGTTTGGATTAGCCCCAGCCTGGGGAGGTAAGGCATAGTAGGTCTAGTCAACAGGTAAGTATAAATAATTACGTTTAATCAAAAACGTACTACTTCATATCTGTTCATATCATATGCTATATGTGCTATTTAAAACGTATTTTAACATTTTGTTTGGTATTTTAGGTAAAGTGTTATGAAATATAATAATTATGTAAGTTCATTATGTACCTTCTTGAAATCTTAATAGATGACATCGTTGCTTTAGAATGTCATACAACAAAAGCCCTTTTTGACTCTCTTATCTCGTCTTTTGGAAACAAGAACAGAATGTTTTGAAATTTAGTTTTGTTGGCTTTTTGAAGATATGATTTAACTCTGTTTTAGTAGCAGGTACCGCTCGTGGATTGAAATATCTTGTATTGTTATGGGAACACTTCTTTTGCCTGTTGGTGTACATCGGCTTATCTGAAAATCAACAAATTTAACGAAAACCAATTAGAATATTTAGAGAATTTCTTGACGATATTCTAAAGCATTCTTTTATCCTAAAATGCTTCATTTATAATTACTTTACCATGATTTCTAAAACCTAATACTTCTCATTTGGCAAAAGTTAAGTTAAGTATTAGAGTATTGTGAATGAATAGAGGTGTGACATAAGTACACACAGATAAGTGGTTGTCTATATCATGCATTTATAATATTATCTCAAGTTTCTGGATACATCATATATGATGCTTTATATATGTTGAGATAATATAAATTGAATTCTTTCTTCGGAAACACTGTCCATCTTTAAACAGGTAGCGCTTAACAGTAAATCCAGGTATATGTACATATCCAGTATTGTGACGTCATAATACCATAACGTCACGGACAATGTAATCATTCTCCCTTAAGAGTAAATCGAAACATGTAGGAAATAACTCTTTTATCAACGGGTTTACTATGAAGCCTAACAGTTGATAAACTCATTTCAGTGAATACTGCTGTTTCAGAGGAGCATTTAAATATGTGCGTCTGCATACCTACTCTCTATTTACTGTTGAAAAGCATGAATTTAGGGTTATATTTCGAAGTCAATTAGGAGATGGACCTAAAATAAACCAATCAAAATCAAGGATTTTAAAATGTCATGGTTAAATTGTATTTATTTTGCAGTGCAGTGGCACATGATCAAGATACCCCTACGTGTTCGTTACCTAATTCTCAATGAAATATGTGACTAATCTATGACCTATCAATGACTCACCTATGACCCACCTATGGCTCACTTTCGTTCCATCTACGACTCATCTATGACCCACCTATGACCCATTCATGACCCACCTATGACCGATCTATGACTCACCTTCGTTCCATCTATGACTCACCTATGACTCATATCATCTCAAATATGTGACTCATATATGACCAATCAATGACTCACCTATGACCCACCTATGACTCACCTTCGTTCCATCTATGACTCTTCTTGGACTCATCTATGACTCACGTCTGACCCAACTATGACCCATCTATGACCCATCTATGACTCACCTATGACTCACCAATGACACACCTATGACCCATCTATGACCCATCTAGGACTCAACTATGACTATCATATGACTCCCCATTAACTCATCTATGACTCACCTATGACCTATCTATGACCCATCTATGACTCACCTATGACTCACCTATGACCTATCTATGACCTTTTCTATGACTCACCTATGACTCACCTATGACTCACATTAACCTATCTATGACCCATCTATGATCCTTCTACATTATGAAATGGACTAGAGTCAAGTTTATTATGCTCACTAATATAGATTTTACAGAAGGAAATGTAACTTGCAATGTTTTGTCATTTCAAGGAGACGCTACTACTATTTATGTGAACTATGTTGTAGCATCTTTAAGTTGTTAATGAAACAACAAAACCCAAATCGATTTCTTAAGTCTTCGCCTTGTCATAATGCGTCACATGGTATCGGTGAACAAATTCAAGATGCAGCTTTAGTTTGCTGTACAATGAATATTTTACTATAAAGTCTCTAGGAATATTTTATGTCATTGTTACCTCAGCCGATCATACATAATAGTTTTGTGAAAGTACGAACACTGTCAAAGAAATCATCTTCCGTACAGAAGGAAATGTAACTTGCAATGTTTTGTCATTTCAAGGAGACGCTCCTACTATTTATGTGAACTATGTTGTAGCATCTTAAAGTTGTTATTGAAACAACAAAACCCAAATCGATTTCTTAAGTCTTCGCCTTGTCATAATGCGTCACATGGTATCGGTGAACAAATTCAAGATGCAGCTTTAGTTTGCTGTACAATGAATATTTTACTATAAAGTCTCTAGGAATATTTTATGTCATTGTTACCTCAGCCGATCATACATAATAGTTTTGTGAAAGTACGAACACTGTCAAAGAAATCATCTTCCGTAGCATTATTGTTCTGCTTTCATGAAGGTGTTTGTCACATGTTAAGACATATATGAAAGATGAAAAAGCTGCTACCGCCAGATAGTTCCATGGGGAATGAAATCACATCATATATTCACTTTGATTAAAATGCCGTTCAAATTTAGCTGTCTCTGAAAAGTGTGCTCCCAACGGATTTGAAAAGTTTATCATGCAAAGCTGGTTTTAACGGTAGATCTGACTTGTGTAAGATCAAGTGTTTACTCGCCCATGTCCCATGTTGAAGAGCAATTCTCTACGCTAACATTTAACTACATCAATACTGCTGTTCATATGATGCCATATGATTTACAGTTGGGAAGCCAAGAGGTTAGTATCGCAATCACAATGGCATGTCACCTCGTGTCTTCCTATAAAAAAAATCCCAAACATTTATTCAACAAACAGCTCTTGTTGATATTTTTATTTTATTTCAGAAGACACAAGATTTAGAAATACAATATTCTTATATAGGAAATCGAAAGCAGCTCATTGGCTGAGTAACGAGGTCACGTGACGCTAACTAGGTGCAGGCGAGCGATCGCCTGCATTTTCGTATCAAAAGTGAACTCATCACGAAATAATAACGCAGTTTAAGGACTTAATATATATGTATATGTGTTCAACTAGCCCCCTTATCATTAGATATTAGCGGGGTTTTATTTGGAGTTACCGGTGATGACCATTTACATTCCAACCACGAAGTGAATTTTCAGTCGAATTGAATATTCTTATTCTTTCCATTCTCAAATTAATTGACCTTCGCAGTTGCAATTGCACTTCCCACTTCCAAAAATGAAGAATGATAATTTGTATTTGTAGGAATTTTGTTTTGAAATTAACTGTCTAGTTCAAGTCAAAATTCGATTAACTAAACAGAATGATATTAGAGAGGTTGGATATATGCTATTACTCACCAAGCCAATGTTCCTAGGCAGGTGCTTGTTCTCCTTCCCGTCCGCTTGTGTGGATATGTAAAACTCCCTGGAAAGACCTGACATAAGGTCGGGTTCTAATAAATTTATAATGTGTTGGAACAATTACATCTGTCATGCGAGTAAACATGTCATTTATTCACGTAAGAAAACAGGTTTATTTTCTTGTACAAGAAAACAGGTTTCTCCTTCTTGTACAAGAAAACAATAGGGCACGATGCTGCAGAATTATGTAAAGTTATTCTCCATGTTCTTCAATGTGCTTCTTGGATCGGTTTAAATGTTCCGCTAGTTAAGTGATGCTTGACTCATCTTTTTCAAAACCATCCAATACATTTGATGCAAAAGGCTTAGACAATAACAATGACTAAATGCGAAGCTAAACTAGATATCTGAATCATCTGATTGGCTGTACTCCACAAGCTGTAAGGTTGGAGTGGAATGCAAGCAAACATTTTCAATGAAAGGCTGAAGCTGGTTTTAAGATACCTTGTAGTAATTTTAGTTCAAATTAGCTGCAATGTTGTACGTTCAAGTGTTTCATGAGGGGATGAGATGAGTTCAAATGAACGAAAACAAACACATGTGCCAATCATGATATCCTGAAGTACACTATGAAAGCAAATGCTGATGATAGAAGAAACAGCAACACTAATATAGATATTGGTCATTAAATGACATATTTTTATAGGAACATTGTTGAAATATCAGTGTTTACATTCTTTCATTAATACACATTTCCCGAGGGACAAAAGAAACGATATCAAATTTTAAACTGAATCAAACACAAAGTCGATTTTCAATGTCCGCTCGTATATCTCGCAAAGAGATATACAAGATTTTATCCATGGGAGTATGGTACTTTATCATTTTTATGTGTTCAAACACACATGGGGTGCTGAAATTGCTATTTCAAAGGGGTTTTCTAGACATAATTATACGTTTGGTATTTAAGGTAAAAATATTTAAAATATGGAAGTTATGCTAGTAAAACATGTTGTCGGCATAATGTACTTACTTGGACTTAACGCATCATTACTTTATGACGTCGTAAAACAAACTAAACATCCCGTTATGACGTCTCCTATCTCGTCTAGTTAATGATATTTGAAAACGACTATTTCTTACAACGTATGATGCTAAGAATTGTGAACATCTAAAATTTTAAAATTCCAAATATAGGTTAATTTTGCTTCGGAAAACAAGATGCATGTAGCTATGTAGCATGTAACATCTTGTATTATGTATGGTGTCGTTTCCTCTGTCCCTGGGTGTATGCATTTACCAGTAATTGTAACTGTTTAACCTGTTTAATCATGCTACTGTCTATTTCAACTGATTTATACCATAGGTTTTAGCTATGAATTTATAGCTGGCAGTCTTCTTCTGTACTTATATTACTAACTATCAGCTGACATTGTAAAATTACATTACATGTAATCAATATTAGAATATTTATACCTGTTTATCCAACCCCAGAGTTTTAAAACTGAAGTAGTACACCCCATGTAGCCACTGTGTGGAATTCATTTACATGTACAACAGTTGTTGAAAGTTGAAATTTCTGTAGCGCAGACCTCCATGACATATCTCCAACCTCAGTCTCTGTAGATACATTCAACTTTATACAGCATACACCCACACTGGCTTTCTGGACATGAGAACAATCTAACACTTGATCTACTTGTGTTTTAGTGGGTTATATATTTCTTTAGCGTGGTATCAAAGATGAAGCTTAAAAATATCGAAATATTATATCCTAACCATACGAACTTGTCATTAATTTGGAGTTACAGCATTACAATAATTAATTAACAGATTGACTAATTATATATTGAGCAGCACAGAATAATGAGGATGAAACTATGAATAACTATCGTTTATTAACTAAAAACTTTTAAGAGTTGGTTTCTTGAGTTTCTAATAAGTTTATATGTTTACATGTACAGAAGAGGAATAGACATCTTTAAGCGTGTTGTACAACTTCATATCAAGTCACTGATATACAAATGTGCATCATTTGCAGTGAAATGTATCAATATTTCCCTTCAGTCGATATTTGGATCACGTGCAAAACATGCCAAAAGTAGTGTCATGGGGATTGAGCTAAGGTATCATCAAATTGTATTTCATTTGTGACTTTTGTAAATGAAATATTAATGAATAATTCTGAGGTTACCAATTGTATATTATCATAAATTGTTAATGTGTTTAGTTGTATTAAACATTTAATGCCACATTCCAAATTCCAACCTTCTCCGTGACTGGGGCAGATTAGGTCAATTTATTATTTAAAAAAAATTATGGTTAAGTAATGAAAAATGCAATAAAATTCAAGTTATATTTGCAATCTCATTAAAATCATATCTTTGATTCGTTCCCAAGGTCAAGCTTTAGAAATTTGGGTTGTCACTCATCCAAGATCTGACGGAATACCGTGGAACCCCGTGTCCGTTTTCAGAAATGTGAAAGCATGCATTTTCAACGGGAAAGTAACAACTTCCGGCGAACACGGAGCTCTACGGGATTCCGTCAGATCTTGGATGAGTGACAACTCAAATACATGTAGGCCTAGCCTTAGGAACGGATCAAACATGATTTTAAAGAGATTGGCTGTATTTGGTAGTTGTCGTCATCTATAATTCAATAACATCCACTCTGTCTGCGTACCTCTCAACATGTTTCAGTAAAAACATAAAAGAAAAGCCAGACCTGCCCCGGTTTCCCCATTGCTGCAATTACATCTTCTACGGACTACAGGTATGAGTTTCTTCACTTGGTCTTGAATTAATTATATCAAAGGCGAGCACACAATACTTCTCTTGTTAATCACCTTGTCGATCTTTCGCTTCAATAGAATAACAATTAATACCAAAGAGGTTTATAAATATAAGTACGGTGACCGGTCGGAAGGACAGCCATTGACAGATTATTTTTTTTATTAATCCCACAACAGTTTTCGTCATGGACAGCCATGACTACTTTACTTTACTTTACCACGGTGTACAATCCCTTATACCACTAGGTATGTCTATTGTTCTCAGAGGGGTTATTTCACATAACCTTGATAACCGCCCTAGGGCAATTATTTGAATTAAAAAAACAATTTTTTCACTTGTAATGATAATTTTCTTTACATCTCATTCATTAAACGTACGTAAAAACAATATTCCCACGTGGTATAAGCCGTTTAATCACCCAAAACTGCGATAGTTATTTAGATTAACTCTGCTCGGGCTAACGCCCTCGCATAGTTAATCTAAATAACTACCTTGTTTGGATGATTAACCTATACATACAGTGCAAACCGGATATAGTTCGTTGTACGCTCGTTCATTGGTTCATAGCTATGTTGATACGGGCTGCTTTTTCTCGTTTTATTTGCAAATACTTCTTCTTATACGTATACACAAGAATTCACTGCGATATTCAATCATGACCCCCTGAAATCGTTCTCATATCAAAAACGCATTGCCGATCTTGCTCCTCCGCTAAGCGCACCACATATAATGTCGAAATGCTCTCATCGTATGTACTTTGTGGATACAACCTGATTATATATGAAATATATGATCATTAAACTTACAGATGGTCTTTATATATCTTCTAATATAGAGCATTAGTTTTTTGACACGAGAGCAAAACGTCACCCATCTATGTGCCATTACCATACAGATTGACAGCCGCCAATACAGTTGGTTGATAGTACTTCCAACAGAAATCACTGTATGGTTTATAGTTCCAGTATGTAAGTGCATGGTTGCTTTTTCTTTTATAAATAGACACTCTTACTTAAATATTTTGGGTTATTTTGTTACAGGTGCATCCATTGTGTTTCATATTTTTTTTAATTTAATTACGAGTTTCCAATTAAAATGGAGAAAAATCATTATACGTGTGCAGTAACCGAAACTACAAGCCCGATTTACATGCTAGGTAGTTATATGACTTATTTAACATTGGCAGCCCAAATTTGTCTTTTTATCTCTTGCAAAACTTTTCCAAAATTATGTTTGACTGTTAGATACGCGTCAGTCGCGGTGCATTGTCCATCTTTCGATCAGAAATCACTACTTTTACAATTATATCGTCACAATACTGAGTCGACCAACATAAAAATGTTAAATTTCGGCAACAATCAGTACTTCTCGATAAAATAACGTCATTATTAACGTTTGGTATGTGTGACCTTGAATTAAATTCCGTATGCTGCTAGTGTGACTATCAAACAGGGGAAAGTCTCTTTCACACAAATGATTTTAAAATCACCATTGACCATTGGCCTTCTAGAACAGAGGTTAGGATCTGAAGGGAGTAACCTCTGTTGGTAGAGAATGACGAATCAGAGATTTCCCCGACAATTGTGACTTATTTAACATTGGCAGCCCAAATTTGTCTTTTTATCTCTTGCAAATACTTTTCCAAAATAATGTTTGACTGTTAGATACGCGTCAGTCGCGGTGCATTGTCCATCTTTCGATCAGAAATCACTACTTTTACAATTATATCGTCACAATACTGAGTCAACCAACATAAAAATGTTAAATTTCGGCAACAATCAGTACTTCTCGATAAAATAACGTCATTATTAACGTTTGGTATGTGTGACCTTGAATTAAATTCCGTATGCTGCTAGTGTGACTATCAAACAGGGAATAAGAAAGTCTCTTTCACACAAATGATTTTAAAATCACCATTGACCATTGGCCTTCTAGAACAGAAGTTAGGATCTGAAGGCAGTAACCTCTGTTGGTAGAGAATGACGAATCAGAGATTTCCCCGACAATTGTTATCTCTTTGTGAGAGCTTAGATTGGGGTACCATGACAGAACTGTTTATACGGTTTATCTACCCCGTGTTAATTATTTTGATAAACACCGAGCTTTAGCGTGGAGTTTGACATAATAATTCACGAGGGAAAATAATTCGTAATTTTGAGCACCGAGTTGGTTATTTATTTTTCTTAGCCAATATCATTTTAATGCCTAAAAATCGAAAAACTAGACTCAAGTTCACAACCTTATAGATTAGACTGTAAAATACAAATTGTACTCCTACCCCATTCATAAAATTATCACACCTTCAAAATGCGGGCATCCAAATAGTTAATATATAAACATTAATGCTACTTACGCTCTTTTTTCAGTAAGATTATTATGTATTTGTTGAATTTTATTCACAAAATGAATCTTAAATTATAAGAATAAAAACTTGTTTATATTGTAAATATTGTCGCAGAATGAGAAAATATTAGTAAATAGTGAACCAGCAATCAAGCAGTTGCAAGATAGGAACGTAATTACGTCATAATTTATGATGTCACGACAGTCACGATCAACTCGTGTATGCCGTTCCCCCAGCAAATTTAGTACTGTAAATACAGTCTCGGAAACATGGATTGAACATGGTTATCTATTTATTATGTGTTTCTGACTTCTGAATTAAAATAGATATGTTCCGAATTGATCATCTATGTGACTGACCTAAAATAGTACAGCTAAGCAATTGATAAATTGGTATAAAATACTTCCGTCAACCAATGAAAGTGCAAGTTATATTCCCATGACCATTATGACAACTTTAATTCCCGTCATATCTTTGCCCAGAACATTGATGTAACTCGTCATGATGTGTGATATCTCTTGAACAAATGCTGGGACAACATTTTAAAACATTAAATGTTGGTTAATATGTCAATAAAGACATTTTTAAACAAAATCAGATTTCATGACGTTATTGAATTACGGGCTACATTCCATACAGAGATTCACTACGCTTCGGCTATGAACCAATACAGTGATGCTGCAGTGTTACTGCTAACATCTTTGATATCTTCATATCTAGGAAACTTTGAAACTTGAAATTCTACACATACCATGGTACAATCTATTAGGAATTCAATATATAGATACATTTTGAGCAGCATGATTGTATACGTGAATAAAATCGAAATGCACGGGCTTGTCAAATTTGGCTCGATGCGTTCGTAACGAAAATAATGTGTTTTCATCAACATACAACTATTTCTCAAGAACTTATTCACTGTACTTGAATGCATGCCACAAATTGATGAACCGGAGCCTATTTGCATACGTTGTAAAGCTGTATAATGACTTAAAATGACTTATTTGATCCAACGAACAACAAACACTTGACAGAGCTATGAACCACTGAACGAGCGTAGAGCTAACTATATCCGGTTCGCACCGTGTTTACTGCAGCAAAGTTACTGAGAATCCCCGATAGGCTGAAATTTCCCTATGAAATCATTTCGTTTCCCAAAATAGACCAATGCCAAGGTCATTCAATATGAACGACTTCCATCACACGATGATTCGAAACACACTTAAGATTATATAAAATCCAAGATACGTCAATTACAGTGCCCGTCATGTTATAATTCTTACGCGATCTGATTCACCGAGGAACGGTCAATATTGCTCGAGTTTAAGTCATTTCATTGGCTGGTTATTTTTAGACGTTAAAAGTTTTCCCCGTATAACGCACTCAGGGTACGTCAAATTGTTCGTCGTTGGTCGCATCTTGATCGCATTCCAATTGTTCAATTTATCGATGTTCATGCTAAAGAATGTCACCATATCGTCGAATCCGTTTGGTATGAAATATTTAACGAGTGCTTCAATCATGAGTGAAATGTGAACTATCGACTTTACATTGTGCACGCATGTCATGAGATGAAATAAAGCTGCTACTTGACAAATGTCAATAAGTTTTCTATTAAATGTATATTTTTTAACAACAATCTGTAATTAAAAATATGTTGATATAACAAAGTAAATCATTTGTTGTCTCCTTGTTTGTTTAGCCAGTGACGATATATTATATATAAGTTTTTGTTAATTCAACTTGATAAGACAGGATATTAGATCCGCATCTAGATTGTCCATTATATAATAAAAAGAGAACCAACATCAAATGTATTTTGATATCAAATATATCAACACGAGTTGAGAAAAAATACAAATAAACAAGGCCTCCTTAGGAGAATTATATTCTACCAACAAGTGTTGATATATTTCATACCAGAAAGGAGAGTGTGAGATTTTATCTATCATTCAATCAGTCTTCATACCTTTCAAATAAAAAATATACAGCATTTGCCATTTGCCTCCAAGTACGTTGATCCCATAGCATTATGACGACAGTGTGCTTATGACGTAATAGCATTGCAAGTGATGTACCTGATGACGTCAAGGCATGTTCAAAATATATTGTCAAACCTATTGATCTCATACATGCAGTATAAACAATAAAGTGGAGTTTCAAAGTGTGAATATTTCGTTATGTTTCATTGCATTTCTTTTCATACGAGCAAATCAATATGATCACTGCACTGTTTATTAAGGTGTATTACATCATTACTGTAACACTCGCGTAGAATAAGTAACTAACAATGAAAACAGACGAATTATTTCATTTTGTGACAAAGTGTTATTTATTGATAGATAAAATTCAGACAAATATAATCATATTCCTACATGTACATGGAAGGGAATAGATATTAACTATTTACGAAAATCGAAATAAAAATTGTACATAATATTTTGAATTCAACAAGTTTCTAGGATATAAACGATTATATATTTGCTGTAAGTAATTGACATTGTGGGAAATAAACAAACAAACCTACATTTTCTGCATAACAATTATTTCCTCCAATTCAGAACTTATAATCATTTTCTTCTAATCAAGATATATGGCTAAGAATTATAATTATTATTATACACTGTAATAGTATACATGTATTCATTCAATATAAGACTGTGATATATATATATATATAATATAATATATAATATATATATATATATATATATATATATATATATATATATATATATAATATATATATATATATATATATCATTTCACTCAATAACAACACAACACATATTCAACATTTGGACACGCTGCATAATGTGCACGGCGGCCGTATTTATTGGCATCCACAATCAGTCGCATTCTACATGTATGTCATTGTCACAAATGCATGACAAATACATAATATAATATGACAATCCGTTGTTGAAACCCGACATGTAAAACCAGAGGTAAACTTTCGTGAAGAAAATCTGGAACCGTGTTCCCTCAACGTGTGCTACAACAAAGTTACATTCTCTTTACACAATCAACATACAGCATTTTGCTGAACTTCAAACCAAAAAGGTGAAAATATACCACAGATAAGTGAATATATGAAGTGTCAATCGTAGGTATCAAATGTAACATCATATTTATGTCAGCATCATAATGACTCTTCAGCCACCGACAAAACATCACGTTAACGTATTTTAAGGGATTATCAGCCTCTATGTGATATACAGCGGAATGTATGAACATGTAGCAATATATGGAATATAATATCAGGGAATCGTACAATTATACGAACACACGTATTATAACGGCTCTCCAGCCTAACCTTTATACAGGTAAAAAGTAATCTTTGATATCAATATATGGATAGGAGTATTATAACGGCTCCCAAGGCTAAATATGAACATAGTTATATCTTAATTCAAAGATGTGTGACTAGAAGTATTATAATGGCTCTTCAGCACCAACAAAGCAATCAATTGCGACTCAGAGTATTATCAAGGCTCCCCAGCCGAGCTGTACCCTCACAGTATGTCATCTGACTGTCTCTCAGAATACCTGGCACCTGCAACATCACCAGTTCGTTATCAAATGCATATAAGTTATGAAAATAGGCATAAACAACATTGTACAGCGACCGTGGCGAACCTTCAGCGAGAATGGCTATTTCAAACTGACCCATTGATATATAAACAGCGCCACCTCACGGAGCAACTATAACTTCCTTGTTGCATACCGCTAGGAAAAACACTTTCCTACTTACTCATCCTTCAAACGTCGGAAGTCTAATTGCTCCTACTTAACACCATTTTATCAATAACAACACAAAACATATTCAACATTGGAACATGCTGCATAGTGCACGTCGAGACTACACAGATAGCAAGAGACCCAAAGACAGAGATACCTTGATTCTGCTCAACTTATCTTCTACACAACCGTCCTTAGCTTTTTCACTACGCCATCGACCATGACGTTTGAACAAACGATCTGGAATGCCGTTATTGGCTGCAGTAGTCGCACGCAGATTATGTAAACCAAATCGTTTAATGTCAGTCACAAACCTCCAGAATTATATCCAGCAACCTAGTGTAAGACATAGGTTTGTTGTCTCTCCTCAACTCATAACCAGTCCCATTTACACATCTGAATCTGAACAGAAGCTGTATGCAAATACCTCTCCACACACTGAACTGGACAGAGCTTCGTACCTGTTCTCCCAATCACGAGCCAAGCTCCATCTCGGTAACATCAAGTTTACACTTTTCAATAAATAATAACATATGAAAATTGTAAAACACAATATCAAACCGTGTTAGGTGCAACAATTCCTCAATATATATAACAGGTCTGGTAAACCAGCAGCAAGATCAGCAAACTCATCAGGCAAAGGACAACAGCTCGATCTGGTAGGCATCGTGAAATGCATCTGTAACACACACTATACAGGATCAGCTAAAATCAATCAATAGTGCAATCATATTAAAATGCAAATCCTGATCCCTTGATTCTGCTAACAACATATGACTCTCTCAGGGGAGGTTACTCCAATATGTTTTTAAATACTAGAGTTACTTCCATTTAGTTATTGACCAATGAGGACGCACTTCCGCGACGAACAGATCGACTTGTCGAGTTCAACATAACAATTCCTGCTGACATGCCTTGTTATTTATTTACATATGTCGTATATGACCCATCAAATTGCTACAGGCGTTTGTGATATTACTGTTCCAAGAACACGTTTGAGTTATATTAATACTCACCGATCTCATGATTAGTTCTGGTCCAATAACTAGTTTCATAGATACCGTCTGACCCACCACACTCGCAACACATCTCACACCAATATGTCTTGGATGCAATCGTAATATATGCCAAATAGTAATTCTCAACTTCTCATTCTTCTTCTGAGGAACACACATGGTTAACGAATTTGTATCCAAACCAAAACCTAACCATTCAATGGATTGAGACGGCTGCCAAAGTGACTTCTCAAATTTGGGAACAAACCATGAAGACACGAGATCTTCCTTTATAATAGAACCATGCGATAAAGCTAAGCTTTCTGAAGAGGCAGACATGATTCCATCATCCAACAATTCTTAGTCCATCTGAACATCATTTCTTCACTTACTGACATGTAACCTTAGTGAATATGTAGGGTGCCGAGATCAACCCGAAAGATAGAACTTAAAATTTATAATAGCATATGTAACCAGCACTATCACTCCATGCAAAACCAAGATTTTTAGCATGCGGGTATAATATAAACTTGATTGGCCAATCACCCTTGTTACCATATGACAAAAAGTTTTCCATTCTTGCATTTACTTACACTTGACTTATTAACACATAGTTCACAAGAGAGAGATCAAGAATCAAATGTTTCTTTCCTGGGTACTGTTTTGACACAGACATTGGATTGACTACCATGGTGCCCCTATCACACTTGATGACGAGATTTTTCTTGACCAAGTCGTCATTTGCCTTTGTTACAAAATTAGAATGAGTAAGGGCGGATTTATTCATATCCAGCGGAATCAAAACAAAGGGGATCTGGTAACCATTTGCTATGATATAAAGCACAAAGTCAGATGCTTCAATATTTTCCCAAAATTAAATGTTCACTTTGAGACCCCTAACTCAGCTAACTAACTAATTTCAGCAGTACCTTGCTCATATTCGAAATAATCATCAGTAAAGTTTGATTGTGAAAACGCTTCAACAGAATGGGGAAAATACTTAACTGACAAGTCCTTGTCTGCAGCCTTAATGATTTGAGGCTGAACTCCCGACTCAAGCTGAACGTGTCCTCAGCACCGCTGACTTTGTAGGGACGATCTATCCTGAAATGAGTGATCTCTCCACATGTAAAGGTAGAGGTAGGCTGCACGGGAGTAGGTCGAGGGTCTCCGACCAGACCTACTGGCCGAGGGAGGAGCAGGGTTTGAACGCTTTTGACAAAGTTTCTTTAGTGCGTTTTTGTCTGATGGCATGATGCGCTTGTCATCGTCGGCGTCGTTAGCCAATTCGTTGCTGACATACTGCCGGACAGTCTCCCACCCTCCATCTGAGGAGTCCGCTATCAAAATGAGCTTGTTTCTTCTTGTTAAGTTCCTCAGTTATCCCCAGTTAGCAACCTCTCAGCATCTTCCTGACATGACGAACTTTGTCGAAGTTGAATTGTATGTTGTTGCCCTCACATGACCAGACGTAGTTCTTTTCGGCTTAAAGGTTTTTAATGTCCAGAGAAGTATGCACAACTTCTTCTCTTAAGGCGCAAAGTTTTCAATTCTTCCTGTTGGGCTAAAATGGCATCGAGCTTTGCGTTCCTGTCCATTGTACAGGGGCCGTGGCGAACTTTCAGCAAGAATGACCATTTCGATGATGATGAATACGGAGATTTAAAGAGCGATTTTAAGCAGAGCTGTTCTCCCACTCTGCTGTCCAAAATAAACGTGGGCAGTGGTTAATAGAGGTTTCTTATAAAAAATAAAAGGTAGAAATGGTGAATTTTGATGCCACTTTCGAAAAATTGGTTGAATTTTGCAATTTTGATAATTTTGAATTTTGAATGGCCTAAGTTAAAATAAGGTGAGCCTTGTTAATGAGGAGGAAGTGGAGGGGTTGCATTGAAAAGTTTGTACTCAGGCGGGAGGAGCATGGAGATCTTGTCGTATGTGATTCCGCTTGCCACGAGGTAGGTAAGGTGCTGCAGGCTGAAGGAGACATATGATGTTGAGAAGGATTGGCTGGATATTAGTTTGTTGACTTCTTCTCTGGTCAGCTCAGTTATACAGGGTATAGTTCTAGTGGCTGCTCCGGAGTGTCATGGGTCACCTTGATGGTGTCGGCAGGGAAGGTAGTCAATAGCTGTGTTTGGTTGGATGATGGGATGTAGAGAGGGTCTGTCTGGTGTTGATTTTTGGCGGCTGCTAGGAACTTCTTCCTCTTCTTCCCTGGTGGGTTACAGGAGTTTGCAGGGAGAGAGGAGCTCTCTGTCTGGGGTCCGGTACTGTTCGCAGAGTCTCTCAATTGCTGTGAGGTCTTCTTCAGTCAGAGAGATAGAATTCCCGGGGGACGTGTCCATGCTGCTGCTGCTGGAGGCTGTAATCTCGCTGTAGTTGGGAGTTGAGCTGGCGGTGTTGTTGGCCGTCCTCGGTTGCTTGTCATGTCTTCTCCTGCTAGGAGGGATCCCGGCTGGCTTGCTTTCTGAGGGGGCTGGTTCAACCCTGGCAGGTGGAGCTGGCGGGGTTGGCGTGGCTGCTTTGGCCTGTCTGGCTTTAGCAGGTGGTTTGGAGGTAGGTGCTGGGATGTCCAAGGAAGGTTTAGCCTTCCGCTTCTTTAGTAATTTAGTAATTAGCCAATCAGAGGTGTGGTTATGTCTTGAAATGGGATCCTCTTGGAATGTGAAATTATTTTTATGATCTTTTACTACAAACATGTACAAAGTCCCCGCTCTGGTCATTCTCAATGGGAAGGTTTTTTGGAAGCTATTTAACCTGAATAAATTTAATTCTGGGTGTAGATGGTCCTAATGATACTCTTGATCTAGTTAGAACTTCCAAAGTATTATTTTTGACGGAATTATGGCCCCTGAAAATATTATTGAACTTCGTGTAAATAACAGCCGTAATGATCTATAAATGAGGACAAGTGTTTCTTTAAAACTGCTATAAATAATTTTGTAATGAAATTATATATGATAAATTTAGAACTAGTGTGTATATTAATTTACATCAATGAAAGTTCAACATATTAATATCAAGTATATAATTTGAGTAATTAGGAAACATCAATGTACGTCTGGAAAGATATGTCGCTCCAACATACATACATATTATACATGGAATTATTAAGTATATTATCATAATATTAAGAATGCAGTTTTAATGCACTTTGAATGCCGTTTTATATTGGAAGTGGAAGTGTTCAGCCAAAGTTAGGAATATGTCTGTTCAGAATATTCAAACATGTCTCTAGAGTGGACCCGGGTAAATAGAATACATTCAGAATAATGTTACAAGTCGTAGAATAAACCTCTGTATCCAGTTTAGTTACGACAACATTTCACCTATTGTGAAGCATACAACTTTAACAAAAAACATTTTTCAGAAAACTAATCACTTGTACATGCAACCAAAACTGATGCGGTCTATTTCTTGTCAAACTACAAAGCATTAAAGGCGCTGTAGCACGTTTTCTTGCACATTATGTCTTCTCAAATGCCGCATTTATTATTTAAGTTTATACAATATATTGGTAAGTTCATGGGTTTAACATCTCCATATCCATAGAAAACAGCTATCCGCATTCGACAAAAGTGGGCGATGTATAAAGAAACAGTGGTGTGGCAGTAGTGCGAGAGGTAGATTTGTGGATCGCATGAGAATTTGAGAGTACAGACAGCGAGTATTGGACTATTCTATCATTCTACCATAATTAAAACTCTACCCAGAGTGTTTTGGTATCGCCACATTAGTCAGTTCAATTGTACTAACTACTCTACCTTCGAGCAACCATTAAATGTGAACAGATTAAAAAGGCCGCACGATGGGAATTGGACTCTCATGGCTCAACCGAACGATGTATATTAGTTTTGGAACAGTTAACTCTTTTTATTGATTTAGGAGCATTATTTAGCCATTGTTAACACGGAGTTACATTATTTGGAGAGCATTTATTGCAGTAAGAAAATCGTGCTATCCAGCGCCTTTAATGTCTCAAAGTGCCAACTTTTAAGGAGAATGTATTACATTGGCATCCAATGATTTTAATATCCAACATAGTGGTTACTTGTTTGAAACAATTGATTTCAGTTCGTTTTCTTTTTTCTTCTAAAGTTTTTAATTGCAAGGTTAACGATGAGATCCAGAACTTCAAACACAGTAACAACACTAGCACCGATGAACAGACCCATGGAACCGCCAATGTCACCTGAAATATACATAAATATAGATTAAAAAAAAAAGTTTATCATTATCTAGAAACAGTGTAATAAAGCTATATAGGTAGTATGGTAAATGGCAAATGCACATCCATAAGTATAATTAAAATGCCTCATCAAGAATAAATAACTAAATAGTGACTGGTAATAATGTTATTCCCATCTGACCCTTATTTTGGAACAGAAAGCCAACACATGTGAGCAAATTTAGCTATTTCAATATTTTCAAAATGAAAGGAAACATACAGGAAATAGAAATACCCTGGTGTCACTATGGAATAACATAAATTGCAAAATACTTGTCTTGGCATTGAAAACTATCTCAAAACTGGAGTAGCGTGAGACAAACAGTTATAACTCGGTGCAAAATTTGACTTGAATCCACACATTACATGTATGTGTTCATTCCTCTACTTTGATATACACAGTGGAACTCGACTGCCCTTTTATCCAGAAAGTTTCCCTTACACTTCATGCACAAGCTCAACTGCAAATCATCCAGTCTTCTCTATAATCCTGAAAATTTTTAAGGACACCAAATTTGACTGGTGTCGGGAAACATACAATTATACTTCGGTGTCCAATTTAAACAAATCCCATCCTTTAATAAGTCATCAAGCTAAAAAGCAAAAACATAAAATTGCCGCTGTGAATTTGAAAATAATCTCAAACTAGAAAATGTTTTAGTCCTAAAAACATATGTCTCTCCCCTTCCCCCTAACTAGCCTTAGAAACCTCAAACAATTAATTCTTAAAAGGTATTACTCTTCAAAAAGACCAAAGATTTGAAAAGTTTAAATCCCTAAAAAAGCACGTTTGCATAATACTGAGAGACATTATACCAAATTTGGTGAGTATTGGCCTCGTAGTTTAAAAGCGCTGTAGCACGTTTCTTGACTATTTTGTTTTCTCAAATATGCCATTATTAATACATTATTGAAGTTTATACAATACATTGCTATGTTAGAGGGTACAAGATCTCATTACACAACCCGTTTAGCTGGAATTCCATGTGTTCGTATTCGTGCGTTATGCGTGTCACGTGATGCGTGTTGCGTAAGTCGTGATGCGTTTTGCCAGTTTCCATATGTGCGTGACTAACGTATACATTTTGCAGCGTGATTATCAAATTTGACCTTTTTGTATATGAACACGAGATGGCTTTGTCGAATAACAAGGGTCTTCAGAGAGAACGTTAACTTGAGATTGAAGAAGATATTTTGCTTATTGTTTGATTTTTATATTGTCATTTAAAGAAGAAAAAAAAGTAGATGTTGCTGGTTTTAAGGGCATCTTTATAATCCTTCCTTTAGGCATCATAAAGAGATGGATTTTCAAGTTCTCAAGAATTGAGTCAGGTATAAAGTTGCAAGATATGTCGACACGTGCAATTTGTTTGGAAAACCATGTGGTCTGTGATAGGAAAACCCCAGGGGAATCCCCACTTTTGGTACCCGTATAGACGCGTATTGCGTATTCGGACATCTTGTGTGTGTCCCGGGGAACACGTACTACGCTCTGCGCACCACGCTTTACGTGTTCATGGAATCAACTACTACTATTTTAGTGCAAAGTGTTAAATACGCATTACGTACTACGCATTACGCAGTACGCACTCCGTACACATGGAATCCCGGCCTTAAGCCGTTTCCATAGAAAACTGTTATCCGTGTTGAAAGAAAATTTGACAGTTCAGACAGCATGATGGTTGACCAGTCTATCATGGTATCATATTTAAAACTCTACTTTGAGAGTTTAGGTATCGCTACTTCAGTTAGATCATTGAACCACCTTCCAGCGGCCATTTTATTGTGTAAAATGGTCGCTCGTAGAGATATGGCCTCGCATGGCTTAACTGAACAATGTCCATTTGTTTTAGAACTCTTTTTATTGATTCAGCAGTATTATTTCGCCATTGGTAACACGTATTTACCTTTGCGTGAGATCACTTTATTTCAGTGGAAAAAAAAACTGCCACAGCGTCTTTCAGAGTTACGCTCCGGACACTCAGAGCTAGCTGCGTTTCTGATCTGAACCTTGCACTATAGAGGTGATGCCAGGTGACCTTCACCCAAACTTCACTCCAACCAATCAGCGACGAGGCTAGCTAGAAAAGCTTCGGGCTGACATGAGTTGATAAAGAACAGAATATAGAAAGAACACCTTCACTGTCATACCTAGTAAGACCTCCGACTGGCTGTCATTATTGAAAGTGAAAGTTTGCAGTAAAGGTCAACTAACATGACCTCTAGGACTCAGAGTGACGAATGAGGTACGAGTGTTAAGTTAGATCTGATTTAAATGAGATTGGAGATAATCCTGCCGATATCATGTTCTGGCAAAAGTATATGCCTACGGATGGAGCTTCAAATAATCTATCCAGCTTCAACCCTCATCTCCGCGTTTCATGGTGGCAGGTGTATTAAGAGAGACCTTATATCATACTCACAGAGTAGTGCGAATAAATCGTATCCAACTTGTTGCGTTATGGATTCATAGCTCATCTCTCGATAGAAGAAGTCCACTTGCAAAAGGTTGTTTCTGAGTAAAATATAAGGTCATTCAATAACCAGATTTATTACCTATACTATTCCTAAACATATGCTTAAGGCACAGGCACAATATCATCTTTTGATAATAATTACTATTAGTTGTTATTCAAAATGAACAACTAAAGTGATAATTTGCACTCTTTAACTGAGTTTAACAAAAGAATAATATATGTATATAGTAAAAGAGCTCCATTTAAATGTAAACTGAAACTTTGCCTTTTCGAAATTCAACAAGTGACAATCCACATTTAGACCAGAATTAACCATTTTGAAAGAATGTCAATTTTCATCTGTGTTGGGGCAAGAGGGGCTAATGGACTAGCCCACGACAATGACACTAAAGGCAATACGTCCTTTACACCAATCACAAAGGATATCTCAAAGTGAAGATAAACAAACCTTAGGTCGCCAGGCAAGGTTTGCACGACAGTGAAACCACGGATGAATAGCATCAAAAAGACTCACAAATACTTACTTTAAACTCATCAGAAAGGTCATCTCAAGATGAAGATAAACAAACCTTATTTCGCCAGGTAAGGTTTACAAAACCGTGAAACCAAGAATTAATACGCAACAAGAAGACTGGTAAATACTTAATTTAAACTCATTACAAAGGTTTTTTTATCAGTATCAAAATTCATTATAATTAACACTGTCTTAAGTTTATTTTGTCGGTTTGGATTACTTTGGATTACAGGATGAACCAATTGCAAAGTACTGATTGTAATACTCAGTAGGGGCAACTTTCCACTCCAACAATAGACTCATGTGAAATCTAGAAGAGTTACAGACACTCAGCTCTGACAATTGAGTTCTCGCTATGACACTCGGATTTCAAAACGTACAATCCTCCCTCATAAGAATTCTCGCAGAACCGTAATAAAAAAAAGCTGACAGAACCAATCCCATCAACTACCAACTTAATAAAACTGTTAAATGTTCCTTATAAACATCTTAATAACATGACTGATGACACCTTTCCTGGGTCTTAATAGTTAACTATAAGGTAATGATTAATGATTAACTCATTACTTAATAAAACTGTTAAATTTTCCTTATACAAATCTTAATAACATGACTGGTGACACCTTTCCTCGATCTTCATAGTCAACTATAAGGTAATGATTAATGAAATACTCATTAAAGTGCTACATGTACAAGTTTCAAACATAATTCAGAGGTTGTTTCATTCACTGACAGAAGGTGTCTAGCACATTAAGAAGGATATCTAAAGTATAACATAATTAGAATACAAATAGTTTAAAGACAATTCATGAGTTGATTATGATTCAGTTTAATTTACCTGAGGAACTTGACGTCGACCTCACTGGTTTCAACATATTCCTCCATGAGTTCTGTTAGAACCTCAATAGCTTGAAGCAGAGACTCTCTGGTGTTTACTAGAGGGCGATGTGTATCTGAACCATTGTCAACCATATACATATCTCTCACCTCCTCCACCAAAGGAAAACTTAATAAATCGGTTTGGTTGAAAGCTGACAAATAAACTGACCGATATATATCAAATGAAATCCCCATTGTCAGCTTACTATAACTAGCAACGACGTCATCTACAATCCCTTCATGGTCATTAATTGACATTTTAAAGACATCGAAATCATAATTCATTAAACTTATTTGTTCATCCGACCTTTGATTAAAGTACATCTTTGCAACCTTTAGTTTGTCCATTTTCCCAGACAGGTATTGCCTGCAAGCGAAGATTTTTTCTCTGAAAGGAGATAAGTTCTCCTGTATAAAGATCAGACTAGCATTCATCTTTCTTAAATTTTCGTCCAGGCGATATTGATACTTCCAAAACACATCATCCAGTTCACGTAATGATTTATCCGTGTCAATTAAAAAGTCCAGAGGTAAACGGAAAACTTTGTCAAATATTTCATCTCCATCAAGAAGGACCCTGTTCAGGGAGGTATGGTACTTGTCACGTAAATGGTTCATGGTTGTCATGTTAAGCTTATTTTCTATAAATGCTTCCTCAAGCATATCTTGGTAGCTTGATATCCAATAAGTCCAGTTCCCAATGGCATCCATTATTAAAGAATTCAACTGATATCGGAAAGGGTATGAAATTGACTCAAAATATGTTACTAAGTGCATGGTTTCATTTAAGTCTAATGAACTGTCAACAAAATTTGAAAAGAACATCGTCGTATTGGTCAATATCTGCGTAATGCTATGTTTCATTCTCTTGGCTATGTCGAGTCTTGCTTCCAGCATGCTGCCTGTTAAGAAATATAACATTTTTCTTGAGGAAGGATCACTATACTGGGGATCAACAAGTTGTTTCAGCCGAGTTTCAATGGTAAACAAGTAATCTCCAGTATCGTGTTCTATACTAGAGAAAGTTCCTTTATCTACTGGATTCCAACCTCTAGAGATGATATCTTTAAACCTGTTTTTACATTTCCAATAAAACATGCGTGCTAGTGAGTGTTTTAGCATGAGTTCATCAACATTGCTATGTACAGCATTGTACGTTGATACTGTTGCATCTAGTAATAGTTGAGTATCATTCACACATTTCTCAATATTATTCTCCAGGTCTGTCAGTGCCTCGTTCAAGGGAATCCTTTCGTTTTGTTGACGACCAGAAATCTCGCGGGCACGTTGGTATGTCATTTCAAGATTCGTTTTGTTTCTTGTTTGAATGAACTTGCTTTGGTTGAATGAACTGGAAAATGACGCATAAGAAACAGAAGGTTCGAATATTTTGAAGTGACACGGCTCAGGACAGTAGCATCGGTTGTGGATATCCTGTCGGAGACGCACTGGGGAAGAAAAATATAATTATATATAAAATAAATATAGGTGAAAATTTGTATCTCCGCCAAATGGGAAATGTCTAAAATACATTGAACAATGAATTTGGAGCCTTTTGGTGTTGACATTTGAATTTCTTTTTATAAAATATACAAATCATTGGTAATAATTAAATTCACACAACACAAGAAAATTGTTCTCCCAGCTGCATTTCGATGGAAACACTTACACATAAAATTAAAAAGACGTAAAAAATCTCATCTACAAATGATAAGTGTTCCACATACCACATCCATTGACCAAAAGACAAATCCAAATAGTACTTATACATGATATAGAGAGGAAGAATACCAAATTTGGTAAAGATTTGATAAGCTAATTTAGAGTGATGCTCCCCAAACCATATATACGCGTCAACATGGACGGAAACTTAACCAAAAACAATATTTCTCCCGGCCTTTCAGAGATTGACGTAAATTCAAAGAAGTTGAAAACCCCAAGAGAGTAATCTACGCGTGATTGTACCCTTATATGGTTTCATGGAGGTATTCTGTTTCAGAAACAAAATTGTAAGGTGTTTTTCCATGGAAACGGTAAACAAAATATCGAAACAGTATGAAGAATGTAAAAACAGGTTTTGAAGTTGAAAACCCCAAAAAGCACATCTACACATGGCGAGTGTTTCCCATACCATGCAATTAAGCTAGGCCTCGTAGTTTTTTAGCTCTGGTCCGGAAGAAAACCAGACTCATGATGGGGGATAATAAAATAGCAATTTGTGAAATTATTCATGACCTATACTCTTGTACAAATATATTGTTCAATACGTCATCTACGTACATCTTGAAAATTGAAACAAATTTTTAAAAATGTATTACCTTTTTTTATATCTTGTAATTCTTATTGTTTCATTTTAAAAGTGACAAAATAACTCCAAATATTCTGTATGGTTGTCAATTGACATAATTTGCGACTATGTTCTTATTTGCTGCTCCTAAATGTGGAAACAGAATTAATCGCCTTAATAGCCTTCTGATACACAAAAACGTTTGGTCCAAGTGAAAATTCTTGCAGAATACATCTCGAACTTTACCTCAGAATTTACTCATTTTAAAAGATTAATTGATTTGAATGGCATTGTATTAACAAAGTGTTACTTTCAGTTCTACAAATATTACAGATGCGTGCCTTTGAAATAAAGTACTTTACCAATGTGTTGGTGTTTCTCTTCTATAGGTTTTAGCTACAGAATCTTACGGTGATTTTTTAAAATGGGATGCAAAATTTACTCAAATACCCCTAGGAACTCTAAGTGTCCAACCAATTTATTACTGCAAAATAGCTCTTCTTTGCACTGCTGATAAAAACTGTAGTATGATAGGAGTTGCAAATTTGTAGTATGGAGGTGGCGTCTAAATCAGGCCTCTATTATATCCGATAACATAAATAAATATATAAAATATAGTCACAAGTGACGATAAAAGGATTCAGCGTCATTCATGATTTGTTCTCCACTTAAGGAGAGATGGGACGATGAAACAAAATATTTTATAATTTGTTTATTTTTTCAAAATAGCAGGTTTATTGTGTCTTTTATCAAAAAATGTAAGAAAATGTGGGGGTCACCGAATGATTTAAAGAGTTATCGGCATTAATAATAATACTCCCGTCGGCAAATTACGCCATTTTTGACTGAATTGATGTATTTAGATGAAGCGCTCGCTTTCAACGAATAAGCTCAGAATCCTTTCAAATACATTTCAGTTACATACGGGGATGCATAGCAAGTCTATATTTTGAAAATTCATGACACTGGAAAGAAAAACAAAATTAATTTAAAATTGAAACTTTTTAATTAAAAACTGCATTTTTCTCATCGTTTTTCGCATATTGAACAGGATTTCTCACTGACACACATAATTTAGATATTGCTAAAAATCGATACAATGTGCACATTTGAATAAACAAACGAATTCAGAAATAAAAATAGGGGGTCACTGGAGGTTTTCCATCACTTTAACGTAATTTTTTAAATTACCTTCATAAACGTAAAAACCTTACGTCACGGCAATTTTGATTGTTTCAAGTGTAACTTTGATGGCCTACCGTGTAATCATTATTAAACATACTATCAATGTAGGAGTGCATGATGGAAGAATAACTATCAGTTGATTATACCAGGCGACTTAAATTCGTCAGTAACTAAAGATACGTATGTAATTCGAATAACACACACAGTTACATATTTACCGCGAATATAGGTGTCGATAACGTTATGCAGCATGTCGTAAAATGACCGTTAAAAAGGCGTTACAGAAAATTTAAGCACTTTCCGTTAGTGTATGGATAAACGTATGCTCCAAACAACGTAATCCATATATTTTTAGACTTATTCACTCGGTAATTTGTTGTAGCAAAAAGTTACCGTAAGCAAGTTCGATTTCTCTCCTTAAGTAGATGTAATCATCATTTAGATTGCATTCACAGTTAATGCGTACTGTTCTTTTGAATATTCAGGAAAATACTAAAACAAAGTTTGCGATGTTCTAAGCTTAACTATCAACTTTTTTATGAAAGGGGTCAACAGAAACGTTATTGTTCTTGAAATGGTGCATGCGTAGGTGCAAATGAAGTTTCAATAGCGTTATCAGTTAAGCAGTTATGATCCTTTTAAAAATGATGAAAATGGCGCTTTTCGAAAAATTACAATCTTCTATGACTTGTCTCATGTAAACTAAAACAGATACATACTTGAAATTTATTGTCCTTAATAAATAACATCTCTACTTCACAATGAGCTATTAAACATAATGTCATCTTCAGGAATGTATGATAAAAAAATTCTCAAAGTACCAAGTACTTTTCGAAAATTCTCAAAATCTTTCTTTGTTCGAATTTTGCCCAAACTATCAACTTTTATATGATAATAATATGTTAAGGAACTGTTAAGCTGGTTATTAGAAAGAGATTGCAGTCAGAAAATTTGGCATAAGTCAGTGTGTTACAGAGTTACGTCCATTTGTACATTGAGACGAAAAATGTCTTCTTTAAAAATGTCCATATTGAAGGGCAGATTTCTCGAATTCAAGGTCAAAATTAAAAATTCTGGCGAGATAACTTTTTTCTAAATTCACTTAGCTTTCGGATGAGCTATCACACATAGCTGTATGTGTTGCCATGATTTAGAAGAAGATTTTTAAAGACACGCAGCCTCAAAATTCTGTACATTTTCAGTTTTTGTCAAATTGTGACCAGGAATGACTGTCACGGGCAATAATATTTTTTAAATATAACGACCATAGTGTTGTCTTACTCTCCTAAAAAATCATGAAATTTGACGGGTAGGTTTTTTAGTTATGTTCCTTTCAAGTTTGCGCTGTTTTCAAAATTCAACAACTTTGGGTGTTCACAGTGACTACAGTGTAACGAGTTCACGTTTGAAACATACAAATGTCCATCTCACAATGCTTTAGCTACATTTCGGGACAATTCCAGGTCTTAAATGCAAGTATTTGCATAGATGATGTGTCTCAAAGATGCATAGGGTCGGCACATTTTACAGAAACGCTAAAATCAATATGGCGCCGAAACCACGTGACCTACGATTTCGCTATGATTTCTTTTTTGTTCGCATCATCATTGCGGATTTCCCAAAACAAATTGCAAGTCTCTACCTGTAATTTGAAAAGAATTCCCCATGTTAAAAATCGACATTTAGAATCGAACTGGAACTTTAATGGCTTGGCCGATTGGGCTCAAAAGAAGCGGCATCAAACTACGCAGTAAGGTCTATGATCCTACAAAGTTTGGATGCATTACCTGCATTCCTTCTTGTAGAAGTGCTGCGGACAAAAATCACTGGAAGAATAATAAAACGCGCCAATAACAATAAGGATTCAGCACTTTGGTGCTGAATCCTTAATAAGTAAAGCTTATGTCTGTTCTTTTCTGTCTGTCTATCTGATAACATTTCCAAGCATCACTATCACATTGTGCATTAGATAAACGCAGGGGAAGCCCTGCCCATGTTTAACCGAAAGTTGGGACATCAAGAATAACATTTTTCACAATATTGTTTTTTCAACTGGGGTTTGCTCAAAATATTGGCAATTCAAAAATGTGTGTCCATTGAGTAATGTTATCAATATAAACTTGTTTAAAGTCTTGAATAGTTACAGTTCATAATTGATATAAATAATTGAATCTACATCTTTAGAACGTCTCATCAATCGTCAATAGGGACAAGCCACGAAAAAGCGAATTCCATGTAAAAACAGTGCATGAGCACAGTGGCAAGTCATGTTAGCTTCCGACATTTGAACAATTTTTATTCAGGTCTTGACTCCACCGCCATCAAGCTACTAAGTCATTTACTGAGGAACTTTGATATACGAGTTTATATTTATTATTATGTATTTCACGGATTGAATGACTGTATTGATAGCTGAGGTGAATTTTGATACTGCGAGTCAACACACGCGTTTGATCCTTTTGATAAAAAAAACCCCAGGTTTATGACAGTTCTGTATTATCCAAGCAACCAGGATCCATCTTAATAAAACTGTGTTTCCAAAAAGAAAAGCAAATTCATCTAAAATGAAGTCTACAATTAGTCAGATTTTGGCACCATATTTGCTGCACATGGGTAATGACCATGTGGAAATGCAAAGAAATTATGAGCTTTATGCATAGGATATTTATTGGTATATGTTGTTAATCACTACCACTCTTATGTTAATAGTCAAATTGGACAGAACTGAATGCACGTTGGTTATAACGTATCTTCATGATGTATGCACCACAACAAATTTATGATGTCTCAGACATGAAGTATATCTGCTTTTCCTTATAGTAAAGTGAAACAGATGTGTAAGCACCAGGGAGGGTACGCAGCCAGTATCCAACTTAATTTATTTTAATAGTGTAATGTTAAAAATCGGTGTTTGAACACCTAATTACTTCATTTATGATAATAGTTTATGTATTTATGAGAAAGAATGTCTTTAATAGCATATCCATGATAAAGTGTGTGTGTGTCTGAGATCTATCCACAGTTGGGATAGCTAAACCTTAGACTAGCCACTATCCAATTTAATTTATTCTAAACGCGTAATGCTAAAAGTAGGTGTTTCAACATCTAAGTACTTCATTTATGATAATCGTTTATATATTTATGAAAAATAATGCCTGTAATAGTATTTTCATGCTAAGCTGTGTGTTTTCGGGATCTTTCCATAGTTGGGATTGCTAAATCTTAGACTAGCCGGTACTCAGCAAGATGAATGACCATTCAATCATGGTGCCGTAATTTACATTTTACTCTGACTTCTTAGGTATAGCAAGTAAGCAACATCAGGCAGATCATTTGAATTAACTAAGGTGAACATATTAAAATTGCCACTCGAAGGGAAATGGACTCGCATGGCTTAACCAAACCATGTACATTCGTTGTTTTTTTTAACCCTCTTTATTGAGTTTTATATCTAGCCATTGGTAACACTTATTTACCTTTTCATGAGATCACTTTACTTCAGTGAGAATGGCGTGCTACAACGCCTTTAAGTATCAAAATGTAATTGTAAAAGAGGTGTTCATTACTTGTAAATACTCGATTTATGAACATCCATGTTGTAATTATGAAAATGAATGTCTGTAAGGAAACAGATTGGCTTAAATTGATTTAGTTGTGATCTATCCAGATTTGGAGTGTTTAAACTCTAAGTAGAATTTTTGGGAATCATGGCTTTAAAGTGAACTTTCTTATTATTCTTATTAGTGAAACAATTGTGTTATTTAAGAAATGACAATTCCAAAAAAGACGAATCTCCTCTGTCATTATCTTTGGTTTCATTATCTTTATAAACAAAAATTTATATGTCAAAATCAATGTGTTATCAAGTTATTGTAAGTATTGAATTTTATCAATATTTTTTTTTAATAAAAGTCAAATTACCAATCAAAGTAATTTCTGAAGTCATTGTTGTCATCAAATACATTTTTGTCATAATAGCCATTTTTGTCATCAAAGATATTCTGTCATCAAAGTCGTTTTTGTCATCAATGTCGTTCCTCATAAAAGCAATGTTTTCATTTCAGTCAGTTTTGTCATTAAAGTATTCTTTTTTCATCAAAGTAAGTTTTTTCATCAATGTCATTTTATATTAAAACCAGTTGTGTTTTTTTTATTATCAAAGTCCTATTTGTAATCAGTGTCATGTTTTCTTTATCAACATCACTTTTTCATCAAAGTCAGGTTTTCATCAAAAACCTATTTTTCTTCAAACTCATTTTTTTACCAAAGACATTTGTTTCATCAAACTCATTTTTTTCTTAACATTTCTGCTATCCTATCTTAAGATTGGATATCCCAACTTAAGATAGCGATTTATCCACAGTTGGGATAACCCAGAGAGCTGAAAGAGTTGTAAATAAATAAAGTGTAAATAAAGATTATCAACTCACTTGCAAAGAAACGCCACCGCATTTTTAACAGTAAAAACAGAAACACTGCTGTCGGAAAAGTCGAGTTCAAATGTTTTTGATAATAATAAAAGGTTTTGTAAAGAAGTCCGCACAATTTATTCATAAGGGTATGGTGTTATCATTATGTTTGTGCAAACATATACGGGCATCTTCACAACGTCACAGGCGTAACGAAAAGATTTCCATATATTCTTCTTCCGCCCTTGACCCCAACCCTCGCATTTTCAGTGCTAAGATTTTAACGTACTGCAGGCTAATCGGATAAGCCAATCAGAAGACAGATGTATTGCCTCTGTGCTCGTCGCTTATTTTGAATTGGTTCCGAATGTAAACGGCGATTTCATTTGCTGTATGGTAACAGATGGTAAGGGACGTAACTCGTGATCACGACAGGTGTCGCTGATTCGTTTCACCACTTCTGGCTAGGTTGAAGGCAAGGTAAAAAATGGAGCGATCTCGATATATTTTCACCTTGCCGTGGGAAGATGATATACGGGGTCCTGAAATCGTTTTTTTTCAACACGGATTTGGCCAAAAAGTTTGGGAATTGTGTTTAAAAATTACGAAATGCTTGATTAATAACAGATGTTGGCGACTTAATTTATCTCTCTAACATTATTACGTTGACGCAGTGTCACTGTATTCCAAGAAAATTGAAAAAAGTGAGCATGGCTCACATACCCCCGCCATCTGCTATCCGTCCATTGATAATTATAGATGTGAAGGGTACTATGTTTAAAAAACAGCTTCAAGCATCATAATATTGTCCAAAATTATTTTGAGAACTGGCTTTGTTATTACAAAATTTCATTCACCCAGATGTAATATTTTTCAGGTAACTTAATTTTACCCATTAGAGCATCACACCGGTAATTTGTACCAAGTTCAATTATAGATTCAAAGGCTTAATAACTCCGTAAGATACTATTTCGGAACTGGACTGTGAACTCGATGAAGAGTACATGTATCATCTGGACTACCTACATGTTAAATTTCATGCACCTAGATGTAATAGTTGCCGAGAAAACTTGTCCTAATTGGAGCATCACAGCTATTTTGGTACAAAGTTCAATTTTGGATTCAAGGGCCATAACTCCGCAAAAAATAATATTTCGGTAATAGATATTAAACTCGATGAAGAGTACCATCTGGACTACCTACATGTTAAATTCCATTCACCTAGATGTAATAGTTGCCGAGAAAACGAGTCCTAATTGGAGCATCACAGCTATTTTGGTACAAAGTTCAATTTTGGATTCAAGGGCCATAACTCCGCAAAAAATAATATTTCGGTAATAGATATTAAACTCGATGAAGAGTACCATCTGGACTACCTACATGTTAAATTTCATTCACCTAGATGTAATAGTTGCCGAGAAAACGAGTCCTAATTGGAGCATCACAGTTCATTTGGTACTAAGTTCAATTTCGGAATCGAGGGCCATAACTCCGCAAAAAATAATATTTCGGTAATAGATATTAAACTCGATGAAGAGTACCATCTGGACTACCTACATGTTAAATTTCATTCACCTAGATGTAATAGTTGCCGAGAAAACGAGTCCTAATTGGAGCATCACAGCTATTTTGGTACAAAGTTCAATTTTGGATTCAAGGGCCATAACTCCGCAAAAAATAATATTTCGGTAATAGATATTAAACTCGATGAAGAGTACCATCTGGACTACCTACATGTTAAATTTCATTCACCTAGATGTAATAGTTGCCGAGAAAACGAGTCCTAATTGGAGCATCACAGTTCTTTTGGTACTAAGTTCAATTTCGGAATCGAGGGCCATAACTCCGTATAAAATAATATTTCGGAAGTGGTTTTCGAACTCGATAAAGAGTATGGTTATGAGTACTCACAACCAAAATTTCATTCACCAAGTTTGAACAGTTTCCGAGAAAACACAATAAAACTAAAAAGTGACATTTCCATGGAAATTTAAATCTCAGAAAATTGAAAATTGTCTGTGTGTGATCGGAAGAACATGGTTAACAACTGTACAAAGTTTGGTTGATGTACCTTTGACGGTTTTGAGAAAATTGACCGCCCATAGACTCAGCTGTACAAGGAAATACACTAGAGTCACATGTCAAACAGGTACTTGTTTCACCTCAGCTTTCTATACAGGTAGCATATCAGGGTATTTGTAGAATCGGAAAAACATAACTTCGGACCCGTTTGTGTTAGATACTATTGCGGGTTGCCACATTGACTTGCTTGACATTAGTGACATAGACATTCCTTCACCCAGAGTTGGGAAAGTAACTCAGCGTGAAGCCATGTTTATTGATGCTGAACTAAAACACTTACTGACGCACAGTGTCATTCAGAAATCATACACACTGTGATGGTGTGTGCATCCCGCCAATCTTTACCAGGCAGAAAAGGGATCGGTCGTAAAGAGTTATCCTTAACTTGACAGCCTTCAATGAGTGGTCATTTATGAACATTTCAAGATGTAATTATTTCAGTTGACCATTAATTTGATGAAACTAAATTGTTTCATAGATGGTATTGACCTGAAGGATGCATATTTTTCGGTTCGTGTGGCAAAATAACATCGCAAATACCTGAGGTATAAATTGACTGGACAGAAGGACGGACGGACGGAATGACCGCTATATACCCCCGCTTACTTTGTAGCGTGGGTATAACAAGCCAAAAAGGCTTTACTCTCCTATCTCTCTTTTAGTTAAGGAGATTTTTTAAAAAGGCTATTTTTAGAAGGCATGATTTTCTGTAATATGAACAGATAATGATTTAAAAAGTTAGATTTAACCCATTTGACTTCTGGAGAATGATGTAGCCCTGTTTCATTCGTATGTATTAGCCGTGGATTTAATAATATCAATGTATTTTTCTATATTTATTTCTTGATTTCTTTTAAAATATCATATTCTTTTGCAAACAACAATGACCATGTTGTTCAGCAGTAGAGTCTGTTTTATTTGTATTTCACCTGCAAAAAAACTAATTGGTTATTTATTTTGGCTTTTGGAATTGGACTGAAACAAATGCACACAAATGCTGTTCATTATAAACTCAGTCTCCCCAGGTTACCGCACACTCTCCGAGGATCACTGAAGGATTGTTCAGGTATCGCAGAGAAGCAGAAATGTTGCTGCATGGTCGGCCAACTGTCGCCATAGCCATCAATGTTTGCACAGAGGAGGCTGACGGGTTCCAGAGTCATCATTGATGTGTTCAAGATGGAATTGAAAGTGGACCATGGTTACAGTTCGAGGTGGAACTACCACAAATGCTGGGGAGCTTTAAATGGAAAAAAATGTTGGCATGAAGAAGTCTCAGTGCTGGGTCCTTCTACTACAACTGCAAGGGATTACGTGTAGGATAAAACACGATACAGAGGTTATGCTTGGGATTGTAAAACCCGAGGTAAGAAAGCTGAGCGGGAAGTAAGACCGAAAGCGAAGCTTGAGGTCTTACTTCCCCGAAGCTTTCTTAACGAGGGTTTTCAAACCCAAGCATAACCGAGGTAGAGTGTTTTATCTAACTTAGATACCGTAAAACATAAATGTGAGCGTTTATCGTATATTGATGTTTTCTTACAGCGGTAGAATTTTATAACTGTCAAAAGTCAAAATTTACATTTTATAATGTTTGATTCCCAAATTCTGCGTTATAAAGAGTATGTTTCCCGGACTAGCGTTATATAGAGGCAGAGACAGTGTTACTGTAAATAGAGGAAATCCTAACGGTTCTTTCGGCTTCCTCGGTAGCGTGGAGGTAGAGCACCCGGTTTAAAAAAGCAACGGGTATCGAGTTCGATTCCCGCCATCTACACTCTGAAAAAGTTAGCTTTGTATACTTTTCAATAATAATTGTGAAATATTGTGAACATAATCTAAGTCTCATTTAAGGTCTTACTATCAATGGTAAAAACTTACTTTCACAATGAAATGGTTATTATCAGAAGAAATACCGACTGAAATAATAATGAGGGGTTATTACGAGAAAACAAGATACCTACGAAACAATTGACAAAATCTCTGATAGGTTTCTAAATATGGTTATGTCACAAATTAATGCGTGCCAATGTGGATTCGAAAATCGTGCAATGTGTGGTCATTTATGAACATTTCAAGATGTAATTATTACAGTCAGCCATTAATTTGATGAAACTAAATTGTTTCATGGCTAGTATTGACCTGAAGGATGCATACTATTCGGTTCGTGGGGGAAAATAACATCGCGAATACCTGCGGTATTATTTGGGGTGATACCTTGTATGAGTATACCTGTTTACCAAATGGGTTAGCATGTCAACCACAAAGTTTACTAAGCTACTAAGGCCAATGTTTCCTACTTTACACCAGAGTGGGTGTTGAGCTGTGGCTTAGAACTGTTATGTAACTCTCAGGAATAGATATGTATACTTTTGGAGCCCGTAGCACAAGCGAAGCGTCTACCTATGCAGTGTTTTCTCTACAAGTGCCAATATGTGACATTTTGAATACTGTCGGTTTATTTGAGATTGTGCATTGATAATGAGGGTCAGTTTTTAAAGCATCTGTGCCATCTGTGACACATTATGTATAATATGTCAAACGACCTGTACGTCTCTCAGTGCAATGAACACCCATGAAACATAAACGTGTTTATCAGTGACCCACACCCATCCGCCCACATTTACTTCACTCTAAGAACACTTTGACAATCTTCAAACTCTTGTTAATGTTATATCTCATGAACCGTAGCATCCAATGTCTTCAAATCATGATCATCATGACAATTTCTACCAGTAGTGCAATAAACGAAGGAACATCTTTCGTCGAAATGATAAAAAAAAGTTAGAAAATCCGTTTTACTTGACTCAATATTAATGACGAGGGACATTGCCATGTTAGTGGCAAACACTTGTGTTTCATGTAACACACATGACACAGACAAAACTAATACTTCTATTACTAAATGTACTCCTACCATTTTTATTGTTGATAGTATTATTATTATTATCAGCACATTAAGGTTGAATCAGGATTGACAACCACCATGTTATATGTCTTTTCATAGGTGAACTGCTTAAACTTCAAAACTAATAGGAGATAGTAAGTCCTACTTAGTATATATTAAGCTAATTAGATTATTTTATTTCTGTGCGACACAAATACGTAGATTGTATGTTTCAAATAAGAAATCTGAAATTTCTAAGGCTTGTCGAAGATTGATATGACACTTTAAAAAAATGAGTAGTTATGAATATTAGTTAGTCAATACTTAAAACAAGTTGATATAGTTAACATTGATCAATCACAAAGATTAAGATTAAGACTAATGTCGGAACTCAACCGAGTTTAAAGACAACTGGCTTTCGAGGAAAAATGTTGTTGCTGCCAACTTCCGGTTGGTCTGGGCTCACAGGTTTTAGAGAGGTTTTAAAGGAGTGTCCGCCATTTTGTTTTGTACATTATGTGAAATGAGGAATACTGTAAATTCACTTTTTACTAACATTTTAAGTTCACTAATGTTAGTGACAAATCAATTATCACTAGACTATTTAACATATCGTCTTAAGGCAAACTTTTCTACACTGTTAACAACGATGGCTTCACTTATCATAGTATTATTTCTAATAAATATGCGCTGATGTTATTGTGTCATAATATTGTATTTACAACACATTTGTGTTAGCATACATGTAAATGTCCCCTGGAATTTTGTTTCAAGAAAAAACCCGTCTCTTTTAGCGAGTGAAGAGTTCTTTCCATTCACAAATTTAGCGACCAGATCAACCCGCAGTGGTAAAATCATTGCAGTAAAACAATTGCAGGTAACAGGTCAGTTCACCTACTCGCAATTCACCCAAAGCTAGGTTTCCAGATATCATTAAACCGCTTGATTAACATTCAGGACCGATTTCATTGTGAACTATGACAAAACTAATTTGCACAAATGTTAGTTTAAATGATAAGATATCTAACAATCTTTGCCAGATTACATTATTGACATGTACCGTAAATCCTTGAATAGTCGCCTACCTTAAATACTCGTCTGCCTTGTATAATCGCCGGGTCTAAGCCCTCTTTGAAATAAATATAAATTCAGCAAATGTAAACAAACTAAACAAACAAACTTTAAGAAATAATTCCGACATATAGGCATATTATGCAACGTTTAACCTCATGGCAAGAACTTTGTTTACAATATTACTAATATGAAATATACGGCAAATTAGTTTTTGTTTCAACTTTTACAAAAAGGTATGGCATCGAAAAAAATAATCGGCTACCTCGAATATAATCACCTGCCTTGAATAATCGCCGGGTCAAAATGGTGTATGAAATTAATAATATTCAAGGTTTTACGGTATTATTTTGTTATACTCGTCATGGCATATTGTGATTTTGTTGTATCCAATCCATGGGCGGGATTTACATAAGTATGTGATTGTTTGCCTAAACTCCCCCTCTCTTCTGGGAAATAAATATGTTTAAATCATATGGAACAGTATTTAAGAAGACACCCCGGGGTTCTTTTTACTAAGGAGTATAGAAAAAACAACATTCATATTCTTTTTGGGGGTATACCGACAAGAAATATCTTAACATATAATACGTTATTTGTCTTTTATTTGACAGACACGTACCTGGCATCGTTAAATAACAGTCCAGGTATTGAGAGAGTGTACACACACCAGGGCTGTCTGAAATAGAAGAGATCAGCAGAAACACAATGATGTTGACCAAAACATACAGTAAACATAACCATAGGACCAAGACCAAACTTCCCCTATAGTACAGCCTTATTAAATCTTAGCGTGATGGCCTACATACCAATCTTCACACTGTTATGCTTCAAGGAGCATACAAAATGCAGGCATAAAGAACTCTAAACTTGTTTTTAACAAACGACTTAAAAAACGGAAACATAGATTGAACATGATTTTCTATTATTTACATACTCTAGTTGATAACTTACTATAGCCAATTGAGTTCTTCTCAATTAATCACTCGAACAGATAGAACACTGAAGAATAAAGAGAGTTACCCACCCTATGTCCCTGCTAGGTGTCTTACCCAGTGACGTCATTCCTTCCTCTATAGCGAGCCGGCATGGACGTGTTTCATGCAGCTGTCAGAGTTTCTTAACTTTGTCTGTAAATTATTATTACCCTCGACCGGAGTTATATATATTCTATTTATTAAGTGTATTACTGTTGTGTGTGCTCTTTCTACCCTTGGTTTGGGTATTGAGAGAGTTTCAGTTAACTAGGTCAACCCACTTGCCAGTGTTGACTGAGACCGTGTTAATTTCAGCCCGGTCTGCACGTGCACATCTCGTGTGTGGGCTGTTGTTATTGTCTGGGAAGACTGACGCTAGTAGTGTCGTTTCGTCTGGCGGGTCGTCTGACTGCCTCTCCTTCGCAAATCAGACGCTCCGACTGTCCGTTGTTCACCTTCCGACGAAGATGTTGCGAGACAATGCCTTCTGGTTGTTGCAGGCTTCGCGTACCACATTTCGTAATGACGCCGTTTCGACGCCTTCTGATTAGTGTTAGGCTTTCCCCATTCGCGTTTTGAAACGACCCCTTCTATAGATGACGTCGTATCCAGACGACGCTGGTTGATTGGTGTTAGGCTCTCTTCACCTGGGCTGAAACGTGCGTGGTAGACTTGCGGACTAAGCGTTGACTCTTCAAATTAGCCTTCCGTCAGTTATGCTGTACTTCCACGTCGGTTGAACTTAGTTTTTCGTGGCTCCAGCATCATCTGCTGACGTCTGGTTATCCGTCGCTTTTGACAGGGCCCGTCATCTGGCCTGCTCTGTCGTCTGTTGACTCTCTATTGTTTCTCTTTGACCTGACTTGTTTTCTCAATATGGCTTCTCCCTAATCTGGGTTTGCGACCGTTGTGGGAAGAGGAAGTTGTCGCTCTACGACCCTCACTGCTGTTGTCGCCTTTGCCATATGACGTATGCGGATGATGACCTTTGTGTGGAGTGCACGTTTATTTTGGTGGGGCAGCACAAGGCATCCCCTAGGCCTCCAATAATTCCCATCATTGTGGACGTCTCTGCGGACGAGCCGTAACCGAATGCACTCGAACAAATGACAGCATTTGTGGAATGGCCCGGGTTCACACTCCAGGAGGTCGAAGACTCCCCGTCACTTGCCAAGAGGGCGAGGATGGAGACCTTCTGTGAGTTGTTCTCACATCCGGAAGACATCGTCCACCATTTAACCTGGTGGAGCGCAGTGGACACTGTCTTCTCGGGGGTTCATCTTCGGCCTACTCTTCACAACTTTTAGCGGACGCCTCCACTCACGGGTGGGGAGCCCATCTGCGGTAGGCATGTGGTCTCCAGTGCAAGCGGAGTGCCACATCAACGCCTTGGAATTAGAGTCGATTCGCCTGGCAATTGCTCTCTGGTCGACTCGCCTGACAGGCGAAGTATTGCTAGTCCGCACAGACAGCTCGACCGCTCAACAACCAAGGGTCGACCAGGGCAGACTCAATTCTTCAGCTGGTGATAGAGCTGTTTCGTCTTGTAGACAGTCTTCACCTCTCCATTCGAGAGATAGACATCCCGGGAGCCAAGAATGTTCCAGTGGACGCTCTGTCTCGCCCGTACAAGTCTCCGTCCACAGACGTTAGGAAAACCTCACAAAGACCTCTTTGTGACACGGCTCAATCACCAGCTGCCGACATACGTGCCTCCTCTGCACGCGGTCTTAAGGCTCCCCCCATTAACAGCTATTAGGCTGCGATCATGTACGACCTCCGCAAGCCGACATATCTGTGCTCATGGAGATTATTAAAACCTACCCACAAGTCACAAGTGGACAGATGCCAAAAATAGAGACCTCCGGAGTCGGACTTGGCGGTGGTAATGAACCATCTTAAATCTGACTACTAATGAGCCACTGGCCGAGACAACCATTATTCCCCTCTCGTTGAAGACAGCCTTCCTTGTAGACATGGCTTCGGCTGCCAAGATCTCGGAATTGCACGCCTTACAGGCAGACTTACTACACTTTGAGGTTAGAAATGGGGGCGTGGCCACGTTAAGGTACGCCCCGGATTTCTCTTGTAAAAATAAGGCTGCGGACAAGCGTGGTAGGCCGTTCAACATTCCGTCTATCTCTTGCACAATTGACCCTTCGGATGAGGAGAATCGTCTCCACCAGTCTGATTAAAATCGACCTTGTTCCGAGGAATAAAATTTGCTAAATAATATATCTACCGGGATACGAACAGGTTCTGTAAATTCCTCGCCACAAGATCTGAGAACACCCCGTATAGGCGCATGTTCCGAACCAGTTTAGCACAGTCAAAGCCCAGTCAAATAGCTGACCAATCACAACGTAGTTTTTAAACGGTCACTGTTTTGAAAGCATTCGGAACAGACCAAAGGATAGCTGTTTGGAGTTATCTGCCCCTAGCTTCTCGCACCGAAAGCATTTGTTGGGCTTCTTTTGATTGGCTACTTGAATTGCGCTCGAACACGCGAGTCTACGGGCTGTTTTCAGACGGTTTGGCGTGGAACCTACGACTGATATGAGTTCGTATCCCGGTAGATGAACTATTTTGCAATTTTTATTTCACGGAAAACCGTCGATTTTAATCAGACTGCGTCTCCACTGTCCTGTTCGTGCTCTGTGCATCTATGTCGAGCGAACTCGGACTCGGGAGGCACAGGCATTGGCAGACCAGCGTTAAGATAGACAAGAGACAACTGGGGGGGTACCTCAGATCGGCATTTTTGGACGCCTACAAGGCGACTGACCTCCCTCCCTGCTCGCTCTAACCTTCATGAGATCAGAGCTGTGTCAGCAACTATGGCCCTTCATAGCAACATTCCTGTAGCGCACATCATGGCGGGCTGTTTTTGGAAGTCTGGCATGGTGATCGCTTATCATTACTTACTCAACGTGTCTACCGAAGATCTAGAAAGTGTGGCGAGACTTGGGCCTCAGGTTTTTGCGGCACCCGTCCTGGCATCACGTTAAGGGGTTAGCCACAGTGCGTTTTCCATAAACTTCGCCTCACACTGTTTTATTTTGTTTTTGTCCTGTTCTTGATTAGTTAGCTGTCGACCCTTAAGATCCTTAAGGTAAGTATGAGCCTCCTAACCACTGATCTTACACGTGTCCGGCTTGTTGTAGCTGGCATACTTTTTGGGGGTGGCATGCTAGCTACGGTGAGTTATGTATAATACGTTTTTAGTAAGCGTCATTATTTATACTCACTCTTGATAAGTCATTGGCCATTATCGCTTTGTTTCTAAGTGACGTCACTTCAGAATCTGCTCTTGATTTATGGCGACCAAATGAGCGTATCGACTCGAATATTTTAAACGTTTTACATGACCTTCTTTCAAACGAACACACGTCATTTTGCCCAATCATATCATAAACACGATGTGACAGTACTCATTTTAAAGGGTTTTAAACAAAACAAGCAGACAGAGTCGGCCATATCCCCCGCCTTTGGGAAGATTTATTGAAGAATAGTTCTTGAATAACAGTGACTATGAACCTTTTTTCAACTAACCAGTGCCCAGTTATAAGCAATCTATATTGGTCATACATTTAATCTTACTCTCCTGCAGATTGTAACACTTCAACTTGAGCCCAAAGTATCTTACAGAATTGAGATACAATATTTAAATCATGATCATCCTGCTATATCAGGTTATTTGTATCAGTATTAGGCCCGTACAATCTCCTTATAGCCTGATGTAGCAGGATGGATGATGATATGTTTCATTTGTTGGCTCAGCAGGGCAGGGATGCCACTCCCTGTAAGGTTTGTAAAATATCAAAATAACCTTAGCCTACCCAATATAAGGTTTATTGCAACTGATAGTTATCGTTTTCTGAGCTAAAAATACATCCATGGCAGTTTTTGAGTTCTGCTCCGGAAATGAATTATTAAGTTATGTATACATGGAAATGGTTAAAATTTAAACAAATTAAAAATTGTGAAGAAGGCACATCTACACATGATGATGTTCCACACACCAAGTTTCGTTGAGTTTTGTCTTACAGTTTTCGAGTTCTGTTCCGGAAACGAAATTCTTAGTTACATTTCCATGGAAACGGTCAAAAAAAAAACTCGAAGAAGTTGAAAACCCCAAAGGGCACATCTACACATGATGATTGTTCCACACACCAAGTTTCATTGAGATATGTCTTATAGTTTTCGAGTTCTGTTCCGGAAACGATTTTTCTAAGTTACATTTCCATGGAAACGGTCAAAAAAAAATAACTCGAAGAAGTTGAAAACCCCAAAAGGCACATCAACACATGATGATTATTCCACACACCAAGTATCGTTGAGATATGTCTTATAGTTTTCGAGTTCTGCTCCGGAAACAAAATCGGGACGGACGGACGGACGGAGCCCATTTCAATATCCCCAACTATGCGGGAGATAATAAATAGAGGATATCCGTCTTTCCTTGACAAAAACCATGTTTATCCTATTGAGTGAGGTAGAAAAGTAGATATTTCACGAATGGCGCAGCCACGAGTTAAATATATTAACTTTTCTACCTCACGAGATGAGATAAACATGGTATTTGTCAAGGAAAAACAGATATTCTATTTATTATATCATTATTTCTGTGTTTTACGTTGAGTTGGAGTGACTTCAACGGCAAACGTACAGCCTTCGCAAGTTGACAATATGACGTCATAACATTGTCCCGACGACGTCACGCGAGTGGTAATAAAGTTTATCGTCACTCAGTAGAGTTGTGATAAAGGTTATCACCACTGTAGCTTGATAGAGGATTTATTTCACTGATAGAACCGAGTATCGCACTCCAAATTATGTAATAAAGAAGAATATCGTTCTCAGTCACCTCCGGTAGACCTTCAATGTTAGATTTCTAAAGGTAGCCTAAGTAGGCCTACGCATGCATCATAAACTTGCTAAATATGTAATGATTCGTTGATTTTCATTATTTCACTGATTGGTTATATAATAAAACACGACTATGCATCAGTATGATAAGTAATAGTTAGACCATGAGGGCCTGTTGTCTAATCGTTGAAGTGGTTAGTTAGACCACGAGCGCGTAGCGCGAGTGGTCTAACTAACCGTTTCAACGATTAGACAACAAGGCCCGAATGGTCTAACTTACTTAGACCATTGTCAAATAATATTACGTTTATTAAGCTTTATCTAAACAATTAATTTAATATTTGTTCTCGCGAACTATATTGTTTTGGACAAAGCACACATATGAAGCCCATGTCACACACGAAATTGACATCAAAACAATACCACAGAGCTCGTGAAAATCGCGTTAGAATGAGTTTCCACAATTTGCACGTGCGAGTGAACCTCTGACTTGCGCACGTGGCGCTCCGGTCATTAGAAAACAGGCATTTGAAATGTTCAGACGTGGATATTTGAAGCTCAATTCGACGTACGTGGAGGGATTGAAACGTTGTTCTACTTGTTTGTGAGGTAAGAATTAATATGATAATAACGAACAACAACTACTACTAAGTAACTTTTCATGAAACTTTCAAGTTTATCTAGCTGACGCAACCTATAGAAACTAAGATAGTTTAGCGGCAATATGGACACGTGTATCTCAGTTTCTGCCTTCACTTGCAAATTGATCATTGGCATTGCTTAAAAGAGTAACATTAACTGAATATTTAATAGATTTGGTTTCAAACAGTACGCAATTTTACATCACTGTGTTAATATTTTAAAAACTTAAAAACATACAATGACTTGCCTGCCACAGACAATATATCAATACAACTTTCACAAGGCTTTTTTTCATTTTTTTTACAGGTTTCGGGAAGTATTGTCTAGTCAACTGTATCTATGATGAACGAAGTTAATAATGACGCCGGAGCTCGAGAGGAACCGCCTGAATACTTCTGACCGTAAACATTGATATCACTGTACATACGACTTAATGACTTCCCCAAGCTGTTCAAACTGTAAACACAGTATTGATGTAATAAAATGTTTATTTGAGTTATGTTTTTCTTCTAATACAAGCATTTGACGAGATATTGAAACTACGTAAAAATCGGAATCGTATAAAAAGTAGTTCCGGTCGTGGTCTAACTGAAATTCACGTTGGTTATATCACAACTCTATTCACAACAATCTTTATCGAAAAATACACACAAATGTTTGTTTTGCAAATTAGACATATCAAAATGTAAACCCTTCACTCTTGAAACCAGACGCTCTACCTCAAGGCTACTGACGAAGCTGAAAGAGCTAGCTTGATTTCCTCCGCTTTTAGTCCAACCTTATACGGTACCATACCGTTTCGGGAGATATACTCTTTATAATGCAGGATTTGGGAATACAAAATTAGGACATTTGACGGTTTACATTATTTAGAAAACACGAATCGCCGGTCCTCTGCTTTAAGAAAAACCTCAAGGTCGGGATAAGCCCGGTTAAACGGGTCTCAAGTAATTTTTTCCACACGACCTCCGTTCTCGCAAAATACCCATACCCTGGTACTAAAATTTAACACAAATACCGTCAAATACCCAATTTAAAAAACCCATTTTACATCTTTTACTGACCTCAGACTTACGTGCACATTAATGAATGAGTAGTATATAGCTAGTCGTCAGACGGTTTGCTAGATTGAATCAGATTGAATCAGTTAATGTATGCAGCGTAGCTCATTAATAGGCTAATGTATGCATGACGTCACGGGTCAGAAAGGTCGAGGAATCATTAGGCTATTCAATGCAAGGATGATTTTAAACCTATCAATGATCATTAGTAAAGAACAATGGTTTTTCTAACACTATCCCCCTATTATGAAAACCAGTCGAACGAGTTTGTAGTTTGGCGCCAAAAACTATTTGTAGGTATGACGTGTCACCCGTCCCCTGATTAAAATACACATATGAATACCTTATGTATACCTAGCGAAGCGTGAGGATTTGACCTGGTTGAACAATACCGTATGTTTTATGTATATACACCTTGGCTTTTAAGCTAGCAATAAGAAGTCCTGACCTACTGCTTGAACAAAAAGGTCTTTATTCATATCGCTACAGCGTCGGCCAAGAACCGTCTCTTAAATATCCATATATTATATAGGTCAAATGTTATTTTCTAGTTTTCTATTATTATTATTATATCTCTAAGTGAACCAGTGAAATAGTAGACGAAATTGACGGATAAAATATTCTCGAAAATATGTTTCATACAGTGAGTGAGTGGGTGATTTCATTTACACACATCTTACAGCTGTTTTTCTAGAATGATACTATACGTTTAAAGGTGTTTAATCATAGCTATATAGCTTCATTTAAACGTGTTCAGAATCGTATTGCCTATTTTATATTATCACTACAGGAGCGCAAAGTTAGTCAAGAAATGTCCTCACTGAAACAGAACATATTATTGACAAATAATTTAACACCAGTTAAGTGAATGTTTATATTAGACATTTCTGTCAAAGGACTATATTCTTAAGATATAGATACATTGGATCGCGTCTATCTCGTATTAGATAAATGTTTTAGCATTACATTCATTCGCTTACCTAGATCATCCAGGCATGTCCAGGCTGAAGCTATAGCTTGCTCTACAGCTCGAGCATGTTAGGAAAGAGTTCACACCGTGCAGTAATTAAATGCTTTTTCAGCGAGGACAGACTGTAGCCTTACCAATTTATGTTTGCTTGGCTAGCCTAGGAAAGACTTACGATTTTCGTTAAAGCATCTTGTCAGGGAATGACACTCACTATACAGAATATAGACAGGTGTATGTAATGTATGTATGTATGTATGTATGTATGTATGTATGTATGTATGTGTGTATGTATGTATGTATGTATGTATGTATGTATCATGTCTTGTTATGTCTCGATAAATAAATAAATATAGATGAAAATATGTAAATGTTGTAAAAACGCTTTGAAATAAATCGTCATGGTTTGTTATATAGTGTTAATGTCTTCTAAATGGTTGTCTTGTTTTTTAAAGTGAACTCGTCTCGTGGTAATCATCGAGTATTACATCTCTCATTCTTTTCTCTGATAGATAGATAGATAGATAGATAGATAGACAGATAGATAGACAGATGAAAACGAGGTCTGCACACTGGCTGTTTGTATATCACCGTTCATACAGAGAACAAACGCATAGCTATAGTAAAGACTCTTATTTATTCATTCATGACAGATAGTCAGTGATACATAGCAAGGGGTTCAACAGACATTTTCTGCATATAGTATTGGAAATACAATATATAACTGTTTTTGTGACATGTACACAGCAAGACGTTCTACCAGTACACAATCGACACTCGGTATAAGAAATATGAAAAAATGTCTCTGTTACAATTTAAAGTCTCTGTCCTCTCATGACGTATTCCATAGGATAGGGAATGTCCTTAAGTCTTATCCTTGGTGTTTATTCGCCGCCCAGGAGGTCCCAACTTCACGACTCCTTTCACATAGAGGGAAATTGGACGCTTTTTATCACCTTTCTTCTTCCTGTTGATAGGATCATGTAATGTTTTAATGATGTGAACCGTTTTGGAATTGGGTAATTTAGAACGCATCCTGTCTCCCTGAACGCCAAGAGTCAACTGATAGTGATATCTCTGGAAGCGTTTGTTATTCCTATTCACTCTGCTCGTCATCTCCATTAGCCCCACCGTCTTTGGTAGCCATATCCGAGTCAGAGTCGCTCTCAATTTCAGGCATATCCAGCTGAGTCAGAATGTCTCTCAGTTTAGGTTTCGTGAAACGACGGACCTTACTTTTGAGGGTGGACTGGTCCGTTGACGGATCCATGTCGCCCAGACTGACGAGAAGGGGTAGAAACAGGGGAGCCTCTTTAAAGTATTGGGTAAACTCTAGGATACTGTTGAGACTTTCGGACAGTTTCAGTTCCCAAAGCTGTTTCATTTTTCTGTCTATCCATTCTGCCGTCCGACCTAGTCGTTGGTATTTTTGTCGTTTGACTCTCATCACGTCTTGATAAAGGGTATAGACCCGTTTCCAGATACGTTGCAAGCCTACGTTTTGCCACTCCTCTGCTTCCGTGTCGGTGACTGGCCAGTGGTGTGAAGGCGGAGGAGGTGTAGGTTTGACAGCGTGATCACTACTACCACCACCTTTCTGACGATGTTGTAGTCCCTCATCCTCGCTGTCACTGTCGTAGATGACACGTTTCCTCTTGTTGGATTTCAAAGGGCCTTGATGATCTGCCGGGCACCAAGATCGTATATGGTGTTGCAATAAGCAGGATGTACAAGCCGTTGCCATGGTGAAAGGTCCAGAGTCTTCGCTCAAAATGGATGCAGTGTCGTCCAGAAGGGAATGAGACGTGTGTTCAGCTCGAATGTCACGACCTGTCTAAAGATCTGAGTCAAGTGAGACGTCTTTTATCCCTTGGTGGTGGTGTTGTGAACCACCACCACCCTGCTGACGGCTGGTTGTATTTCGGTGTGACAGGACGTTGAGATGTAGTCTATTCGTTTCACTCGTAGAAGGTTTGAGATCCACCGTTAGATTTCCATAAGGCGTTTCAACAGCTCTCTCATAAACACTCATGAATTTACCTATATCATCAGGGAATATTCTTCTCGCAAATACCTTCACCTGTTGTCTGTCCACGGGTGAATTGAACAGGGTCACGTAATGCGAATTGAGAGCAATGTCTCGAGATTCCTTACCTCTCGGGAACAGGTTTTGCAATAGGAGAAAGATCAATACATTTTTGTGATGGGAAGTTTGAGTAAACAGACGGGATATCCGCTTGTCATTCTTGGCTTCGGCCAGAAAATCGTCTAGAACCAACACGTTCTGCTTATGGGCATCGAAGTAATTGTCCTCCTCCAGGTTATAGGGTAGTCCTTTCACAAACTGGACCTTGGGTAGGGCTTGACGAATGCTCTCGTATAGAGGTTGCCACACGGAATAGCACCAAACGATCGAATCTGGTAATGGTTGAATCAAGCCGTATCGTAATAGGTTGAAGACGAATACACTCTTCCCCGAACCGCTTGGCCCAACCACGAGAGCGTTGGAGGGAATCTGGAGCTGGAATCGCTGCTCATGAGGAGGCGGAGGAGGAGGAGGAGGAGGAGGAGGAGGCTGACACTGGTCACTCTGAGGCAGAGGAGGAGGAGGCGGAGACTGACCGCTCCACTGGCCACTCTGAGGAGGAGGAGAAGGAGGTTGAGACTGACCGCTCCACTGCCCACTCTGAGGAGTCGGAGGAGGCGGAGGAGGAGGCGGAGGTGTGTAAGGAGTCCACCCATGCCTCTGCTTCTGATGTCTCAGTAGGTTGTCCTTACGTGTAAAACTCTTCCCACAATCCGGACAGGCGACCAGCTCCATTCCGATCTAATACAGATATGTGAGGAGAGGCTGAGAAGAAGTCTTTTTATACTTTTCTAGCCTCTGTCTCTTTAGCGCAGCTAGAGCCCTGTCTACAACGCCTTGTGTCGTCGAGATGTGTTGTATGTTCACTACAGTCGGTTTCCTATGATCGCTCCCTTTAGATGCAGTACGTTTCGAGTTCTTGTTCTTCTTCTGGTGGGTAACAGGTTTCTTCTGAGATGTAACCTGTCGCCTCTTCGCCGAAGACTTTGTTCTAGAAATCTTGGATTTCCTAGCTTGGGTCGTCTTGCCAAACGTTGAGAATATATCTCTCGGAACAACATTATCTTCTGGAGTTCTCGTCTTCATCTTTAAAAAACGTCTTATCCGTGTGCCGGTAAGAGGTAAAATGTCACTCTGTTCCTTCTGCGCTGACGTTTTATTGTATCTTGTTGTCATCACAAGAGCACGAATGAAAGTGGATAGCTAATTTTCTTCTCACGGTACACTTGTCGCTATGTACTATGAAACGGTGAAACGTGTATTTCAATTTAGTCTTGCAGTACACACAGGTACAGAGTCCGCTCCCATCTTCCCCATGAGCATCTACGGGCAACAGGCCTCGACACCTGGCACACTGCTAGGACATCCTAGTCTCTCCTGAGTAACGACCAGTCTCTAACTTATGTTTATATGTTAAAATGAGGCTCATGCGCTGTAGGGACACAACATAGTTACTATACAAATATATCTCTCGGATTGAGAGTTATCTCCCTTCGTTTGGCAGAGCCATGTCCCTCGAGTGGAGGAGATAGGTCGTCCTCTCGTTTGCGTTTCGTAGTACGCTTTTGTCCTTTCGTCTATGCTTTCTGGACCACGTCCTCATTGGATGGTGTTGGTGGTGTTGGTAATGGTGGTTGTGGTGGTGATGTGATGAGGATGAGACCCGAACCCGGGCGAGCTTTCACCATTTTTTCACCTTTACTTCTGCGATGTAGAAAGTCTATAAACTTCTGGGTATCCGGAACGTACACTTTCCTTCCCATCGTACGTTTTTAAACATAAACTCAAACACGACTGAAACGTTGAGAGTCTCTGTCGAAAATGAAGGAAGAGGACCTTCTCCATACTCTTTATACACCCCAGTATCAGACAGTCAGTGTGCAGACCTCGTTTTCATCTGTCTATCTATCTGTCTATCTATCTATCTATCTATCAGAGAAAAGAATGAGAGATGTAATACTCGATGATTACCACGAGACGAGTTCACTTTAAAAAACAAGACAACCATTTAGAAGACATTAACACTATATAACAAACCATGACGATTTATTTCAAAGCGTTTTTACAATATTTACATATTTTCATCTATATTTATTTATTTATCGAGACATAACAAGACATGATACATACATACATACATACACACATACATACATACATACATACACACATACATACATACATACATACATACATACATACATTACATACACCTGTCTATATTCTGTATAGTGAGTGTCATCCCCTGATGACGATGCGAAAATCGTAAGTCTTTCCTAAGCTAGCCAAGCAAACATAAATTGGTAAGGCTACAGTCTGTCCTCGCTGAAAAAGCATTTAATTACTGCACGGTGTGAACTCTTTCCTAACATGCTCGAGCTGTAGAGCAAGCTATAGCTTCAGCCTGGACATGCCTGGATGATCTAGGTAAGCGAATGAATGTAATGCTAAAACATTTATCTAATACGAGATAGACGCGATCCAATGTATCTATATCTTAAGAATATAGTCCTTTGACAGAAATGTCTAATATAAACATTCACTTAACTGGTGTTAAATTATTTTTCCATAATATGTTCTGTTTTAGTGAGGACATTTCTTGACTAAATTTGCGCTCCTGTAGTGATAATATAAAATAGGCAATACGATTCTGAACATGTTTAAATGAAGCTATATAGCTATGATAAAACACCTTTAAACGTATAGTATCATTCTAGAAAAAAACAGCTGTAAGATGTGTGTAAATGAAATCACCCACTCACTCACTGTATGAAACATATTTTCGAGAATATTTTATCCGTCAATTTCGTCTACTATTTCACTGGTTCACTTAGAGATATAATAATAATAATAGAAAACTAGAAAATATCATTTGACCTATATAATATATGGATATTTAAGAGACGTTTCTTGGCCGACGCTGTAGCGATATGAATAAAGACCTTTTTGTTCAAGCAGTAGGTCAGGACTTCTTATTGCTAGCTTAAAAGCCAAGGTGTATATACATAAAACATACGGTATTGTTCAACCAGGTCAAATCCTCACGCTTCGCTTGGTATACATAAGGTATTCATATGTGTATTTTAATCAGGGGACGGGTGACACGTCATACCTACAAATAGTTTTTGGCGCCAAACTACAAACTCGTTCGACTGGTTTTCATAATAGGGGGGTAGTGTTAGAAAAACCATTGTTCTTTACTAATGATCATTGATAGGTTTAAAATCATCCTTGCATTGAATAGCCTAATGATTCCTCGACCTTTCTGACCCGTGACGTCATGCATACATTAGCCTATTAATGAGCTACGCTGCATACATTAACTGATTCAATCTGATTCAATCTAGCAAACCGTCTGACGACTAGCTATATACTACTTGAATGAATTAATGAAAGAATTTGACTGAAACAGGAACAGAACGAATGTACAGCTTGAAACTGAACAATCAAGATTGATTCTTTTATTTTCTGTCTCTAGAAAACCCCATGAGGTTATGTGGGAATAGGGAATAAAGTATGTGGGACGAACATGAAGGGTGGCCAATAATGTTTCCTGTTTATACATTTTTTGCATTTATGGATTTTGATTAAGTCAAAAAGCAAATACCTTTATTACATGGCATATAGTGAAGTCGACATCCACATTTTTCCTCCAGTTCTTTGGTAACACACTCAATTTCGCAGCTTTCCTGGGAATAGTTTTCGAAATAGTCGAGCTTTGGTGAAGAACAGTCGCCGTGTGGTTTTGGTAGGTTATTTGCCTGAAATATAGAGACAACTTATGAATCAGAGCAACAAATGATTTGTCAAGATAACAAATTATTTTCGAAAACAAGATGTTTATGACAACAATTTTTTCTTAAAATTATTAAGATACGTGACGTGTCAGATTATATGCTTACTCAATCATCGTAAATGTTCGGTAGAACAAAGTAGGATACATTATACAGAATAGTAACAATTGTGAAGAACATGAGTCAAGGAGGTTGAAATACATGAGTAATACATTGAGGAATAAAAATATGAGTAGAGTATACCATGAGTATTTGCAAAACAAACATGAGTTACGAATGTGGAATATAGATAACTGACATGACCAATTTGTAATAGTGAGAAGTATCATTACAGTAATGCCATCTGCCTCTCTTTTTCTGTCATCCTCCATCAATTATGTTCCGATAAACTTCACTTCTGAGACGTTTCATTAGGAAGATCCACTTCCAAACGCAAGGCATAACTCTTGCCAGTCTCCATTATTGGCCGATTTAAGTCTTTATTTATTATTATTTCCCTCGCTATGTTGTGCAAAGATAGTGGGTCGCTGCACCTGAAATGCATAGTGGGCCTGGATTTCCAAGCACAGAAATCAAACACGCATGAACGCATAGTAAATTTACTTTTACTAACAGGCGAATATTACTACCATAAGCAATATTGCATATGTGCACTGCAAAGTTCGCCGTATAAACAGGGCTTTACACTACGTTATTACAGGCTTCTAATATCGGAGTTCCTTATTATCGTGTTAGTCCGGTTTTCGTGACTACCAAATCTCTCACATAGCTATGTGTATATCTTACTGTCTATCTTACTTGATTAGGATTGAACAGTGATTTGTACGTTAGATCTAAATAATAATAATAATTAAAATCAAAACCTTTTTAAAGCAAACATGATTTGAATAATCAAGAATCAAGATGGTTCAGTTTGTCCTGTGCAACTGGTTACTTCAGCGGTACAGTATATATACGAATAAAGCAGTATAATTTGTAGTAACATATTTTAATGAACTACATATAAGTTGTTGACACTCATTTTATCTACATGAAGACAATAACTATTTAATGCACGGCATAATCCACTACGTATTCATTGTGAAACTGTAACGTTAGAGTTTGCCAATCCCTACGTACGAATCTGTATTTCCAACTCTCTCACTGTTTACTTCTGAAAGCTCATCCTCACTTGATTCCTGGTGTTCAACTCAATGTTGATTCACAATAGGTTCATACTGATAAGGACGGATGTTATTTATGTCAGATAGTTGAAAATCAACGCTATCCGAGAAAGCCATAACAACACTACGAACGTAGAAAATACACTGCCTCAGCGCGCGGGAGAGCATCTTTGACATCATATCACGTGACTGCTGCACTGATTAACTCTCGGGGATTTCCGGAAAACGACTCGCACCGAAAACGTTTTATCAACGTTTCTACATAAAATGTCGCATTTAAAAACATTTTTGACACTCTTAGTCTTAAACAATACTGTTAAACATGTTAAAACAAAGTTTTTCTCTAATATTCTCCTTTAAGGGAATACTGCAAGGCCTAAATCAGCCAGTAATGGAGACTGGCAAGAGTAATGCCTTGCATTGGGAAGTTGCAGGAAGATTCGTATCCTAGTTTCTGCCCTTGACTCTTGTTATGAACATAATAGCAATTTAAAATTATTGGTATGAAAACGGATACACGTGTATTGGTATTACCGGGTTTAAAACTAACCTATTCAGCGCTACTAGGAATTGACTTTGAACAAAATTGCTTAGGCTGGCAAGACCAATAGAGTACAAATTTTCATGATTAAAAGTACCTTGGGTCATATCATGTAGAGTATCAAAACATTTCTTCGTTATCCGGTGTTTGAAGTATTTAGTGTGTTGCTAGTATATAAGAGTTACTGATAACGTAATGAAGAGCATTTATTCATAAAACAATTGTTATTTGCCTATATTGTTGATATTTTTTTTAATTGATATGGCAGCTTTTCTAAAGGTTACTTATGAATTATGACATCATTGTTACTGAAGGGAGGGGGAAATATTCCAAAAGTTATGCAGCATGGTCAGGTTTTGAAACCTGTTTATTCAAGCAATTTCCCCGCCGCTCTGCTCTGTCCCGCCCCGTCAAGTCACGTAGCTCGATTACTCGACATGCAAACAAACCGATCTTCAAAATTCACGATAGGTTTTCACATGGCTAGTACCTTTGTTCTAACTTTTGCGAAAGAACAAGTGTTTCAACAATATTGATATATAGTGTATTTGATCTTTCTCTGACCGATGTCATTTATGAGCAAATCGCAAATGATACTGGCATTGTCACAAACATCCATCAGAAGAATAACACAATATTCAAAAGCATAAAACAATAAAACTCATGCACGTTTCATTGGAACTTATCAAGGATGACAGAAATATGGCCGCTTTGTCGGCCTCCTTACCTCGATTAGTTTCATGGCTACGAAGGAGTGTTTCCCTATAGGAAGAGACATCCCAAGATCTGTTACTTTGGGGAACTGTTTGTGATCATGGATGAGGACTTCGATCCCAACAGCATGGTGTTGTCCCGACATGTATTCATAGCGCTCCGCGTTCAGTGTCAGGGTCAGTCCCCGGTTTTCACCTTCATTTCAACCAAACAGTTTGAATGTGAATGTACTTAGACGTGTGTAACCACGGGATATGTACTGGTGGAAACAACGGTCATATATAAACATATATAAAGCAATGTTAATGTCAATAATTGTTGAAATCAATCAATACTATGAAGCAGTATGCAACCGAGGATCAACCTCTTATCCCAAAAATATTAAAGTTAAAGAGTTAGTGGATCTGTAGTTCTCCAGGGTTTAAACATATACAAGATAAGGATGAACACTTAATTTTTTTAACAGTTCTGCAATCTTTAATTTATAATTCACATTTAACACAAGATTTCAGCTTTGTAGGACTTTGGGTCGCCCTAATTAGGAACCAATGCAAGGAGTGACCAAATCTTTTAATCATAATCCCTTTTGACTGTACAAAATATGTCAGCTATCAAGGCAATGAAAACAAGTAAAGCCTTTAAAAAGGCATGGTTGGAGGCATATTGATAAGACATGCATATCCTTTTTATACTATTTTCTAGCCTTATGTACATATGGATAAGTGGAGACTGCATTGTGGCCATTCTGTCGATAAAAGCTTTGATTACTAATAACACAATTAGTATAAACTGTGTGACATAGATTTATACTGTATTTACAAGTTATATATATGCATTATTTATTCATGAAAACATGTTATATTATATATAATCTATCATTTGCTAATAAAAGTAAATTATCAACTTCCCCGATTTATTTTAACATATTTTGAAGTAGGGTTATATTATGAATGAAATCAAAACGCTGTTGAGAATTTTCATTATTAGATTACAGCAATGAGAATATGTAGGCCTATTTTCCTGAAACAAGCAGTTAAACATTTGTTAAGCTTTGCTGATTTAAAATATATCAATTCGATTGATTATTAAGCATATTTCGGTTTAGCTGTGGAAGGAAGACACATGGATCTATCTTTAGTCCAAGGAAAATGACCCGGTATGCCCATGTTTGGCGCTTTCAGTTTGGACATAAATATGGTTCTATCCAATATTTGTTTATACATGCACATGCTTCACTGTCATGAATACATTGTCACTTCATTTAGTCAATACATGTGCATGTCTTATGGGCATTGACAGTGTTTATAACTGAATGGAAGGTTGTCATGTTGATTGACGGCTATACTGTTATCGATTTGTAGATGCTTACATTGCGGGGATAATGTTTTGTTTTTATTTTCCGAAATTGTAGTGCGAAAGTATGCACTGAATTGGTACATGTCTGCTCATTTGGGTGTAAAATGGTTTTGAATAGAAAATACTTATGTTTACTAACGTTCAGATTCAAAATAACACAACGGTCGTTTCAATTTGAAATACTAGGACAAAATCTCTTTTCGCAGTAAAAGGAGATACTTATTTCTGATAATAATAATAATAATGATAACAGTAATAATGGATATTTTTAGTGCGCCATTTTCCACCCACTAGTACTTGCTCAAGGCGCTACATAAAAGTATGAAAATAATACATACAACACATAAACAATACATAAAAGATATAAGTAAAATATGTACACATTGAAGTGATACGACAAGTGGATTTTCTGTAAAAAAAACAGGTTTTGTGAAAAAGAAGGTTTTTAGGTTTGCATAGCGTAGGACCCGCGTACTGGAATAACCTCTTGCCAAATGATGATGGAGCACTTAAGAAACGGAGAGGAGATGTTGATCTTGTGATCTGAGAGTTCTGATGGGGGAGTACACAGTTATACGTTCATAGAGATATGACGGGGCGTGATTCTGCAAACATTTAAACACAATGCAGAGCAGTTTGAAATCAATTCGGAATTTGATTGGGAGCCAGTGCAAAGATGACAGTACAGGAGTTATATGGTCACGTAATTAAACATTTGCTACATCTGAGTTCATTGGTCATATATTTTTTTCCAAAATATGAAGAGGCACAGGCGTTAAGCATGATTGGTTGAAAGTTTATTTTGAATATTCCAACTTAACTGTAAAATAGGGTGAAATCCCAACTGTGTACACAGGTTTGAGACGACCGCGCCTCTAATCAATATGACATCAGGGCATTCCCCCTGTGACCCTTATTTGAGGTCACAGATTCACAGAACCTACATCCTTATTGGTCAATGAACTTCTCTATTGGCCTATTCACATCATTAAAACTTCAAAGGTCTCTGGTTTTCCAAAGGAAGACAGACAATCATTTTAGAGCGTTACCCCTTTTGTCAAAGGTCACATAAGTTTAAAAAAATAACATAACACATGTCATCAAGAATGAAGACATGGTCAAGATATGACAAGGCTCGGTGCCCGTATGTTTACGCATATGTACTCAGAAATATACTAAAACCTTATCACAGGGGCATAGTAACGAACGAAAAAGCTTCCTTCCTATGCTTCGCTATGCTAAGTTAAGCTATTTCTATATTAAATAAGGAATAAGGGTTTGTTTGGTCCTGACAATGCAGTAAACGTGACGTGAGCTCGTTTGACGCAATTGTTAATTTGCTCAATGCACTATATCAACGTTTAAGCATGGATTTCCTCTCATCTGGATAGTACAGATATTGTGATATTTAATTTTGTCGTAAAATTGCAAACTTAACTAACAGCTTTTGCTGCAAAAAAGAACACTCCAGGATAAACGTTTGTCCTACGTTTCTGACCCACGTTTTTGACACACTGACAGACTTGCGTTTCTCCTTACTTTTGGATTTCACAATGTTTAAACTATTGCTTCCAATGACTACAGCTAACTCATGGCGGTCTGTATCATTTATCCTTGCATGTGACTATATTTATTTTGTACTTTTTTACGGAACATGCTGAAGTGAGGGTTGGCCCAAAATGAATGAAACTTCCAAAGATCATAGCTATGTCCTAACTCTGTGCAGCACGAAGCCTGGTTTCACAAAACCTTCACCAACATGATGGCAACAACATTCCCTATCGATTAGGCCTATAGTGGTTTAATATATGTTTTCGCTATTTCGAAAAAAAACGCAAAATTTTCGGACATTTCATGGCTTTGAGTGTATGCATTTTTTAACCTCTTGTCCTAACTAACGGCAATACATACGGCTATATATAGCTAAATTTAGGAGCCAAAATATTTGAATGTTGTCCAAAATATATTCAATATAGTGCTTTTTTAAATGTATGTTTTGGGCTTCATATTCCACAAATAAACTTAAGTCAAAGTTATAGCAACAATTCAATCACAGGTCATTATCATAGTTATATGGCTGGACGTTCACTAAAATAACTGAAATTTTGTGATTTTCACACTTTTCGATGGATATTTTCTTTGGAGTATTTTAATCGTACACCATTGAAGATACCAGCAAGGTTAAAATCTCATTTGAAAGCATATTTTTTATGAAAGACACTCATTTCAAAGCATTCTTATGTCATAGTTTACATGTGAGAGGAATTTGAAAATTGCCATTTAATTAAAACAAATTTAATTAATGAATTATTTAATTTAATTAAGCTTCAAACATTGGTGGTGCTATTATATACAGTACAATTTCTTTTACCTGGTGCTAGGATTTTCTTGATATCCACGGTGTCATTCTCAGGATGATTGAAGCTGTAGCACATGCCGTGATCAGTCATCCGTTCAGTGAAGTTTTCTGGACCACATGGTTTTCCTTGCCAAGTGCAGCTGTAACCAGAGTAAAACGTGATTTCTATGCTTCAGATCCATTTTGAAGTGGGCAAAATACATTCACTGCGCGCACCACATGTAAACTCACGGACAAAACCAAAACTTTCGATTAGGATTGTATGGCAATTCATAATGTCCGCAACTCAGGAATGAGTTTCACCCGCCTCCAACATCCCAGTTAGTGATCTCGCTGCTCAGACATCAAGCATGGACTTCTTGTTGAACAACTCTAAACCACACAATGCGACTGAAGGTTTCTGTGCTCTATTTAAATTGAACTTAAGCACGGATTCTACCTGGTGGAATATACTTTTTTCATCACAAGTTTGACCCCTTTGAAATGGTAAATGCGTTTGTAATAATGTTTTTTCTATGGTAATGAATCATAGTTCTAGGTTTGGATTGAGATTTGTTCACCGTTTTTTTTACACGTGAGTATATATATTTATCATAGTACTTAGAACTATAAGAATAATCAACGAGTTGCGAGGAATTACGGATTATCTGTCCCGAGTTAATTATTGTGATAAACTCCGAGCTTTAGCGAGGAGTTTGACATAATAATTCACGAGGGACAGATAATTCCGAGCACCGAGTTGGTTATTTTTTTTCTTACCCAAGATCAATTTAATGCGTAAAAATCGAAAAACTGTAAAATACAAATTGTAGTCATACGCCATTCATAAACTCTTTCACGCCTTCAAGATGCGCATATCTAAATAGTTTGCAAATTGTTCTATGTTGAATTTTATTGCCAAAACGGTTTACTGACATAGTAAACAACTCATTTATATTGTAAACTATGTCGCAGAATGAGAGAAAATTAGTGAAAACGTGAACTTACAATCGCACTGTTGGAATGCAAGATAGGAATGTAATTACGTCAGCAAATGACGTCATTGTTAATGACGCCACGGCAGTGCAGCCGGTGACTCTTGTATGCTGCTTCGCCTTGCAAGTTTTATACTGTAATTACGGTCTCGAAAACTTAGGTTGAACATGATTTTATATTTAATATGTTTTACTGACGCGTGACTTCAATTAGGTATGCTCGAAATTGTTCAATTATGTTATTTAGCTTAAACAGGATAGCTAAGCAATTTATGAATGAGCGCAAAGTAGTTCCGTCAACCAATCAAAACGCAAGTTATATTTAGAAAAACTGTAATTCCCATGACCATTATGAAAACTTTAATACCCGGCATATCTGTGCCCGCTTGGCTAAGAAAATAATTTAAGTACCACCAGATTTCAAACTAAAATTTTCCAAATAAATGCAACTCACATTCATTCTTGATATCAGAGATGTAAATATTGGGATCCAATTATGAAAACGATATGTCTTTCTTTAAAGAATTGATAATAACAAGTGGATGGTCGTACGTTTGATTGCCATAGTAAAATTCAAACAATGTGTTTTCATCAATTGTTCAATGAGGAATTAATTCGTGATATTCGTAGATGATTCATCACAAACTTCCAAGAACTGTTTACAAAGTGTGTACAGACAGACTACACGATTTAACTACGAATATTTACAATACTTTAATTCGTAGATAAAAACTTCCTCAGGAACACAATGCATTGGAGGAATGTTGCTGATCAACTGGAAAATATTTAAGAATTTTAGGAATTAATTACGAATTGTCTACAGATTTTCACAAATGTCTAAATTTCCCTTTCATGATGTTTCGTGCTAATTCTGGTTGAAGTAAAATACTTTCATTAAAACCAGTTTAAACCAGTGAGTCAGTGAGCATCGATTCACTTGACTGACCCTCCTCGACATGCTGCGTATGAATCTGTTATTGGCCTATTGAGGAATCTGCTACCACTCCTAATTAATGCTGCCTCCAACTCCACATTTTGAACAGGAGGATTTCAAAGAACCATGTGACGTCACAGACTGTCCTACAGATATTATGTAGGGTTCAGAAAGGAACCACAAGCTGGCCATGGTAGCGTGGTTATGCCTTCTTGCTGTAGAATCTGCTATTGGGAGTTCGGAATCTGCTATAGTCAATCATTGTCATAAATGTAAAGTGTGTAATTATAAGTTTTAATTGACAACAGAGGTTCACTACATCATATTGAGTAGTTGTAACCCTACCAGTATCCTGCATGAGGGGTGAGAGTGCTCCCCCTTGAGTTGTAACCAACATGGCCACCATGCTAACCACAAGATGTGCCTTTCATTTAAAAGGTTACAAACCACTACACAGTGGTCACGTACGAATATATTCAAAATATGGAATTGACAATGATAATAATAATAATGAGGATACCTAAACCACGCTGAACTCGCATCCACTACGGGGCACGTTCAAAGTGCACACAAATTATTACCTTGGTGTGATGACCAACACGGTAGCTTTTTCATTATCAACTCACAAGGAGTATTTAACCTAGCTGCAAATTATCTTTCACATTGCCCTTACTTCCATGCCAGGTACCCAATTGTACTGCTGGACGAACGGAGGGACACTTTGAATAAAGTCACTTGCCCAAAGTAACACCACAAGTCTATGCGTGAAGCGGGAAATTTCGCTTCAAACTCTTCAAACTCTTCAAACTCTCAGTTTAACCAGCAAGGACCCATACAGCGAGCCGCTGATTCCTGCTGAACTACACTGATAGCGGTCAACTGAGCAATGGCAAGGACCATGTGCCACCCTAAAGAGTTATCCAAGTATTTCTCGTCGTTTTGCGTCACAAAGTTCAGTTTACAAATGTAAGAGGTACAGCCAAATATCATCACAGACACACCAACACCCTATTACGCTGGTCGGACAAAACTGATGTTACATTGTCAACAAATACGTATTCTGCTATCCCGATATGTGCCCTTGTTCTACATTAGACATACATTAGATGCTCATGACATTCAGACGTTAATGTGCCGATGTGTCAATTTCACATGTTTCACATATTCACACTTCTCTAAAACATGACGTCAGAAGGCGATTCCAGACGATTAAAATGGAAACCCTCCTATGAGCATTCCAAATATCCCTCGGTCGTGGGCTACTACAAAAGGGGGAGGTGTCTTTAGTTACGAATCATTCTCATATCTTTATGTACAGTTCTCGGGCATCATTGTCCATCCATTGTGTTTCATAAAATTGTATTTGGCTTTAATACGTTCCAACTCACGACATGTGTTGTCTACAATACAAATAAATTCACTCAGCTTGCATATTTATCCCCAATCACCATATATATCATAATTACCAGTTTCCAATTAAAATTGAGTAACATAATTATGCATGTGCAGAAACCGAAACTGCACGTCCCATTTACATGCACAGTAGTTATGTGACCTATTAAACATTATCAACTCAAATATGTCTTTTTGTCTGTTATAAATAAGATTCCAAAATTACGTTTGACTCATTGACGCGCACCATACGCTGCGCATTGTCCGGTTTTCGATCAGAAATCACTACTTTTACCTTCATATCGTCAATATGCTTAGTCTACTATCATCAAAATAGTAGTGTTCGGTAACAGTCGGCACTTCTCGATAATTAACGCCATTTATAACGTTTGAAATATGTGACCCCCAACAACACAATGGATGTACCTTTAATGTCGCCTTCGCCAGTTCGAACATGTCGACAGACAGTGTCTCATTGACACGCATGGGAAATGATGTTTCCAGGAGGTAAGGGGTTGCACTTCGAAACTCATGATGAAGGTGTTGCTGGATGTCAGGATAAAAGTTGGCGCGACATTAACAGTTCTAATAGGATTGACAATTTCTAGTTCACACACATTTGCGCATTGATATATTTCTTTCATATATGCCGACTCAGTTCACTTTCGAGGAAAAGGTTGAGTAAGGATAGTAAGAGATATCATTGGTTGGGATGCGCTTCTGTACCAAGCGTGTGATTAGATTGTGATACCCCAAACTGTCTACAATTGCTCTGGAGGACATTTCGTATCTCACATTCCAATTATAACACTCACATATTACTGTTGCCAAAAAAAGTTGATTTCTCAAATTGCGCGAATCCATGATGCACACAAGACAAGGAGGACCTTCAGGAGTATTCGTATTATATGGAAGAGGATATGTGCCATAAATGAAGACATGTTGACTTGTGACTTGTAAAGTGTAACAAGTCGTTCTCAACCATACAAGTCTCGAAAAGACAAGGACAACCATGCAAAACTAACATTTTGATCCTGTCTATATTAACTTTCCATTCGCAACTTTACAAAGTTGAAATGTAATTCTAGAAATCGTCAAAGTAAAAGTCAACTTGTCATTTTTAATTATTAAATATAAATAATATACACATTTTGTAATGTTACAAGTTACGTTTGCCAAATGAAAAATGGAAAATGAAGAGTTGCAAAGTCAGCTTTGTAAAACGGACTTTAGCATTTCGAGACTGACACGACTTGCATAGTTACGATTGCAATGTTTCAAATCACATCTCTACACGATTTCACATTGACCATATTTGGAATATTACGGAAATTAGCGGAAAGGAACGAAGAATCCCGATCCGATAAACACAATGTTCAACAATGACTTCTCCCTTGGCAAGCATCTCCCAGCAACTACTAACACATATTTGAAAGTTGCATACTAGTTTTCCCATTATATTAGCATACTGTTCAAATTGTTTCCCCATACCCGCCCATGCAAACAGCCTCGAAACCAATCCTCCCCCAAAATAAATCATTTGTTTCTCTCCATTGTAATTGAACACATTTAGCGAAAAGTTGTAAATTGTCTTTTCATTGGTTCTAAATAACATAGGAATTGCTAGACCACACTTTTGAGAAATATGCTTCCTGGTGAAGATTAATATATTTGTATTGTGTGTTATTATAGTATTGTAATGTATGAGTTGTTTGGTATTGGAGCTAATTGGAGGAAATCCTTTCTTGCTACATGAAGTTGTATATGTATAAGCTAAAATACTCCCAAACCAGATCTGTGTATTTCGCATCAGTGACGTATTCCCATTTATGATAGCAAGTTAGTTTATCAAAATTTGTGAGTCAAGTAATAGATCGTACATTTTCTTGTGACCCAGAAGGGGTTTTTTTGCATTTGATTGTAAAAGGGTATACAGGTTTGCATAGTTTACACTTGGGTATAATGATACCTATACATGTTTAATGAGTTGGCATAATATAAAACTACATGTTTAATGCCTTCATAAGTAAGACAGTCTGTATCAATTGGGTATAAAGAAAACATTGCGTCTTTTGTTAAAAAAATATATATATATAGTTAAATAATTTATCGCCATTTTGGAAATTAATACATGATGATAAATATATACTGAACATCTAAACATGTCACACTCTTAGTACAGTTTCTGAACTTTTCAAACACACTAATCCTTGAAATATGTGTATAAAGAAGCCGATTCTGCAACTTCAGGCCGGATTGTTTTGTGTTTCTCCTTGACAACACATTAATGGAATGAACATTTCTTTTCTTTCAACTTTTAAATTAATAATTTGATATTTATTTCTACTACAATGAGTTTGTTACATTAATGACTAAAAAAACAAAAGTGTTAAATAGACACGGCAAAGACGTATGTTTAGGGGAGACATATTGTTGTAAAACATAAATTATCGGAACTATTATCTAAATAACAATTATCATCGTTTCATATATGAGTTAATAAAACACATATTTAATTTATTGAAAACAATACAGATGTCAATGTATTCATGGTTGACCATTTTAGTGAAATTGTACGTTTTTTTAGTTTTGTTTTAATATCCTGTATATGTTACAGTCGATTCAATTTTCAAATTCAACAGTGCAATTATATTTTTGAAATTACCAGTGATACAATTCTATTTTCAGTTTGCATTCTTTATTCATACTTATTTTCATATTTTGGCATGTAGAAGTTGAATGTTTATTGTTTGAAGTGTGAAACAACTGATCTAGGCTTATGATTTGCATTTCATACTTGAATTCAGTAATTTGATGCTTTATATAGAATTAATGGACATATTAATCATGGACAAATATATTTCTGTCGCACAACAATACACTTTTCACTGCCTCAAATACTAAAAATATAGTTTGCTTGATAAATAAATGAAAATAGATGAATTAACATATTCAAAACAAATAAATAATTTTAACTAGTTGTGAAACTCTTGTAAAATAATTAAAAGAGATAAATTAAACTCAGCTAAACAACATTTCCCCTTGATTATTTGTCTGTAAGAGAAGAAGTATTGGTACTCAGAACAGTTTTCAGTTACAATTAGAGTGCAATGCATTTTTTTTATGTTTAAAGAAGTATATGAAGTTCCCTGATTTAGATCATTGCTTTGTGGTACATTTAAACTATTTTAAAATTAATAATAAAGTTGTCAACAATGAGTTTCTTCGCCACTAACGTTTACTTTCAATATCAAGATTTTCTTTATCAAAACTTGGATATTCATTTCTGAATGCAAAAGACTTTACTGAATACACGTAAAATTGGAGTATAAAAAAGTGAATGTTGACATGATTGAACTGAGAGAAGATAATGTGTAAATGAACGCACAGAAAGTAAAAACAATTTCTGGTGTAGGATGTCTATATATGGTTTGTAAATCTGCAGTTTTATATGTAAGTGAAAGAAGTTTTATGATAACGGAACGGATACATTTATCATAGCATCAATGCCAATCAAGCTATATGATATTGTATGTCTGTCAGTGTCATCCCACATTAACATAACTTCCGCATTCGTTTTGCATTGTAACAAAAATAATTGTTTGTCAAATTCCTTAAATTTATTGAAATAATAATTAGAATACCTAAGAATTAATTTTCAATTGGTATTTTCGTTTGGCATTTAATTACTAAGCCACACTTTCACACAGAATGTAAGTGACAGTAGCGCTCCGTGAACTGACAACGTGCGTTTGTTTGTAGGACATAACAAGAGTTACATCCCTTGATTTCAGGGGCATGGTCAACTCGTCCAGCGTTGGGCTCAAATTAGACTAAGGGATTCCCCATCTGGGACAGTGACAAGGGAGGTCTCGTTTTTTTGCAAATGCCTCTCGTCCTCGGAAAACATCGGCAATGTTCGGGAAACTTCCAAATATGGTCAATGCTACTTTATGTAGAGATGTAATTTGAAACATTGCATTCGCAACTATGCAAGTCGTGTCAGTCTCGAAATGCTGAAGTCCGTTTTACAAAGCTGACTTTGCAACTCTTCATTTTCCATTTGTCATTTGTCGAACGTAACTTGTAACATTACAAAATGGACATATTATTTAGATTTAATAATTAAAAATGACAAGTTGACTTTTCGACTTTGACGTTTTTTTAGAACTACATTTCAAATTTGTAAAGTTGAGAATGGGAGGTTACGATTGACAGGATTAAAATGTTAGTTTTGCATGGTTGGACTTGTCTTTTCGAGACTTGTATTGTTGAGAACGACATGTTACACTTTACAAGTTACAAGTCAACGTGTCTTCATTTATGGCACAGATCCCCTTCCATAGTATTATACCAACGTACTTTGTTGTTTGTACCATCAATATCTACGATAACATTTTCAACTTCTTGACCTGAAAATATTCTAAATTAAAGTAGGTGACACTTAAACTGTTGTTCTAAGTATACTAACTTGAAAGTTAAGAGTTTGCTTTGAAACTATCATTTTGACAATCAATACAAAGCAGTACAAACAGTTACGGTACTGTTTAGTTGATCAAATGTTCGTTCAATCCGATCAACATGAACAAGAAAGAACATAGCATAAGAGAAAGAGCACTGACCCAATGATCATGTCCATCTTTGTGTGAGCTATATCAGCAAACAGATCATTCAGTGTGAGGTTGGTTGCATTGTAACTCCCCAGTCTTGACGACTTGAAAGATTTGAGGTCCTTGTACATTTCGGTCAGCAAGTTGTAATGTCCAAGTTCTTCAGCTCGGGTGGCCCTATGGACAGACAAAATGAAAACCCTTACGAACAAAATATGTATGATGAAATGTGCTAAACAAAGTGCTTTAGTCTGTTTTATCTGTAAAATATGTGCGCATCGCACATGTAGAGGAACATCGGTGGTTCCGTGGACAGACTGATTGTCCAGTCTTAAACAACGTTGTTCATCGCACAGTTACATTGTATCTTTGATTGCAACTTATTTGGATTCTATATTTCTTGCACAAGAAAACTGTCTCTCAGAACAGAGGATTTAGTTGAGTGTACGAGAAGAGAACAGCGCGCCAGTGAGTTGTGCTAAGTATTTATAATATCTAGCTATTATTTTTACCAACAAGGTAAAACCAGAAAAAGAGTTAATGTGATGTAATGGTATTATGTTTCTTTTATTATGTTCTGAGTTCAGAAATGAGGATCACCTGCATTTGTTTTGATGCAGAATTAAGCGCATGTTTCTTAAATTCAGGATTATGGTAATAGAACCCAATACCATTGCTCATTTTCTTCTGCATTAAAACATGCTGATGTCTGTTTTTCGGTGTACTCTTTGTTGCACTTTGGGGAAAACTACATTTAAGCACTCGTGTTTTGGACACACCTACTCTGTCCTCTGTGTATTGACGACCTGTTAGAGGTCTAGTGTAATAAGTCTTGTCGTACCTGAAACTATTTTGGTTGCAGATTGTGATGGTTGGAAATATCATGGTGTCATTAAAGTTGACCTTGACATTGACGTTGACCGGGAGACTATAGAAGTGCACGATGCGGTCCAGGATCTGGTAGCTTGAGACTGTTACACAACCTGCTACCAGCAGAAACCATATCACCCTGAAATTAAATAGTATATCATTAATTAATTTTTGGTATTATCAGCTCATCAAGCCTGAAAGGCCAAATGGGCTTATGGTATGCCATGACATCTATCCGTCCGTCCGTCTGTCTGTCAACTTTTCGCTTTTTCCTCCGAATCGTTGATTTTAGGAAGGTGAACTCTTGTGTACAGGTACTTTGGCCAAAGCCTTGAGGTATTTCCCTCGTTTTGTTGTGCAAAGAAAGTGAATCGCTGCACCAGAAATGAATAGTGGACCCGATTTTTCAAGCACAGATATCTCAAGGAAATACTGCAAGGCCTAAATTAGCCAGGAATGGAGACTGGCAAGAGTTATGCCTTGCATTAGCAAGTTGGTGGTTCATATGTGGGTTAATATTGTTACCAAATCTACCATTTAAAAGTCCTACTTCTGCTACAAATGCCATATGGACATAATCCAGACCTAATCTTTCTCTCCAAGACACTCTTAGGGCGACGCCACTGTGTCCATATCATGAAAAAAAGATTAAAAGACAACTTTACGAACATAACCCTTGTGTGGCACTCATCAGGCAGAAGCAATACGATTTCAGTGACGTCACACGCTTACTATGTGAATGGTTTGCGACTGTAACTGTGTGCTGTGCGATGGTAGTATTTGGTTTTCATTGACCAATAAAGACTATAAAAGACTATCGATAGTAGAATCGTCATTCATAAATCGTTTACAATATCATTTAATTATCAATTATCTAAATGATTCCAAATAAACTGCATTGAAAAAACATATTTCATATACGAAAACTATCATTTGAAAAAGATTTTAATCATTCAGGATATATTCACCTTATATTGACGCACAAGATTACAGATACATCCTGCAAAGTGATTATTTGCATTTATTGAAGACATTATTTGACATCTATTACAATGTCTTTATTTCTCATGGTGTAATCGGCTCAAAATTGGGGCCAAATATCTAGCTTGAAAAAGGCACATGCTTATTCTGGAGTTCACAGTTTCTTATCGATGATTTGTTGACACGAAAAGTCAACGGGATGACCTTTTACATGGGTCACTTTCAGATCGACACCATAGCACAATATAGAGCTGTCGATCTAAATTGATTTATCGTATGAATCATTTATTTGAAATATGCACTCGGTTATTTGAAAAAGGCGGGAATAATCATTCGCTTTCCACAGTGGTTACTCCCTTCAGATTTCCGATCCTAACCTCTATTGTTTTACGCTTGAAATAGAGGGCAGAACGGGAGTGTCCTGATTGTTTGCAACTGAATCTAGTTGTACAATCAGCAACGCCGTTGTAAAAGTGACATTTGCCAATGATACGTCATAATTTCTCGAAATAAGCTTTTTGATTTTGTGAAAACAATTGATCATAAACATGCTTGTAAATGAAGAAGACCAAATCCAAGACATATTTAAAAATTAGTTCATTTGTGTTTTTTACATCAGACATTTTCGAAGGACATATGCTAATGAGCAGGACCCTTGAGAGTAACATGCCTAGATATTTGAAGTAACTCGGTCGACATGGCCGTGGAAAGATGGGTTTCATTGGTTAAGAAGCAGGGATACAGTAAGATAAACCCCCTTCCTCCGCCTGGGTTATTTTGCTTCTGCTCTCGATTACAAGCGAAGAAGCGAGGTTAGAACCGGAACTTTGTAGGCAGTAACCTCTGTGGGAAGAGAACAGGGAATGATAGGCCTATTAACTATATTTATGAGTACACATGGCCGCCATGCTGAACATTTCTTTGTACTGTGTACGAGTTTAGTATGTAAATGAACAGTTCGGTAAAATTGTATTTCTTTATCACAAATCGTAACCAGAACACGGGCAGACTCATACTTGGTTAATTGTTAAACACATTCTCACACATAGTCTCACACATGCACACATAACCTTTTCTGTCCAGTTGTCTGTATTCATCGAAATGGGTATGACTGCATGTTAGAAACAGGATCGCTACCGATTCAACTGCTAAACCTGATAACTTCGTCAATAATTGAATTTCTTCTCTGAGGGCATAAAACAGTGCACTTTTGCCTAGAAGTATCTTCACTTCCATCGACAATTTATATTCACTATTGGGCAAATGTGCACATGGTTTCAAAACGACAGAAACATTTTAATTGCGATACCCTGTGGCCTTGTCAGGTATCAGAGGGTAAACAAATCTACAATATATAGTTGTTTTGTGCTAAAATAGCAGACCTGTAACTTTAATTATAAATAAGTTATCGCCAGTTATCGCCAGGTGTAACATTTCTTTTGGCGTTCAGTTTACATATCAAAACTTTCTACTTATACCCCTTGGGATTTTCTTTTAAAAGTTCACATTCAAGGTCAAAGGTAAAGGTCACGAGTTCTGAAATCACTAAAACAATCTCTGTCAACACATAACTCTTTGTGCTATCAAGCTCTTATTTGGCACATATCAACTATCAAGAAAAGAAAGATTTGAAAAGATTTTCGCTAAAATCCGTCAAAGGTCAAGGTCACAGTGAGGTAACGATTTAAGCATACTTTTGCAAATATGCCTTATTTCAACGATTTACACTTAGAATCATAACATCATTGGTATATGCAATAACAAGTGATCATTGATTGTGTGGTCAAGATGGAACTATGGAAAATTAAAACATTTGAAAAGGTCACGATATATAGTTTAAGTAAACATTTTGAATATATTTTGAAATCAGAAATTGCTGTTAAGAATTCATATTCATAATTTGTATGTAATAGTAGGATATTTATACAGCAATTTAAATCAAGGCTTTCAAGCCGGTAATTTAAACAAGCATGGTTTACAGCTATTTACAATTTCTCGGATTCTTTTGCATACAATAATTTTAAAACAATACTTAATGTTGAAAGTTATAGTACAGTGTCCATCTCTCCTTATTTGAAATCCCTATTAGCAACCTTTAGGTGTAGCAATTTTGGGCTTATCTATATTAATAGGTATAAGGTATAATGATATACCAATGGCTGAAAGTGTATGCATGTACATTGTACATAAAGCAACATAAACTGCATTGAAGATGAATTACATGTCCTTTTCTTACTGCAAACTATATAGTTAATTTATTTGTGATTTCTTGAAACATGTATATAAAATTAGAAAATATAATGAAATCATAACATAAACATAGTCATAAACCAAATGTACACTCTGTTGTATTATGGGCCGTTAACCCCGACATATTGCTTAAAATATATGTATGTGTGTCTATTAATAATGTGTTAATTGTATCCCCTGGACATTCTTTTGACTTGTTAACAATAAAAATCAAACGTTTGGTGACCCCTATGATGAACAAACTTGTGTAGTTACATCAGTGATGATTCAACATGTTAGTAATGACTCATTGGTAGTCATGAGATCTCAATGGTTCTAGTTATAAATGCAATTTCTTATATTTATTGTTCAATTGTCTTTTCTGGTATATTTTTTGAAACAATTGCTCATTTTATTTGTGAATGTGGAGAAAGCAGAAAAGGGACAGGCCAGTGAGTTTCCGATCTGCTCGGTTTTGCGGTGTCCCGCAAATGCTAATTACATTAGTTTTTAAAGCATTTAGTCCTCTACAATAAATGTTTCTCCCCTGTACCCTCTATTAGGATGCGAGTGGTCACGACATTTAAATTCATAATTGCTTTTTTTAAAGAGTTGACAACCCTTGAGCATACAAAGTCTTATTAGCAACAGGGCCCGTAGCTGTATCTCTATTTTATACAACTCTAATAGCACAGTGGATACACATGCATGCTCATGACCACAGTACGATTGTTGTAATCCACTGAAGTTGCAGTGGGAAATCAACTAAGTCAAATCAACTAATACCCTGTTGAAACTACATATTGACAGCAACTACAAATACCACAGTGTGAACGGGTCTTTACCTCACCTTCGGAGTGTTGTTGCTCCAGGAAGCCAGACGTAACGCAGTCCATGTAGAGTTGTGCTTTGGGTGAAATCCATACAGAGTTCACCAGAACAACAGTTGGCCGGTTTCCTAACTTTGTCCATGACAGATTCGTCCCCATGCTGTGGATCACAGTCCGTCTTGTCGAGATGTGACTGGGACGAATTCGCCAGGAAATGTTCCTCTGTATATTTGTCCATATCTAGCAGAAACACATCTTGAAGATGAGACTTTGGCTCCTCCTGACGTTTCTTAAATGATCTACGATTGTGCCTGTCACAGTCCGTCTTGTCGACAGGTAACTGTAGAGAATTTTCATCATTGGATGGGAAGTCCCTATCTCGCACAAACACATCTTGAAGATGTGCGGTTGGCCCCTCCTGACGTTTCATCATTCTGGAAAACGTTCATCTGTTGAGGGTTTCAAATGATCCCGTAAATATAAATGCATCGAATAGTTTATGAACATCATCTGAAAAGTCATAGTATGCTGCTGAATTATGAAATAAGGCGGTCTAGACAGTTCTGAGGCCAGGGACGGTTTCACTAATGTCAATTTAATCCCAATTGAAAGCGTATGTTATCACATTGATACATTCTCCGGGGTAACAAATACCAAAGCACTCTTTTTAAGTAGGGCCTGGCCCCATTTAAGTATTTATTGATGGTATAATGCCTAATGGATAATTGCCTATATTTGAATTGCAAAACTTGAGTTTTAAAAGAGCAAAAACAACTACAAAGTATGAAAGTTCAACAAGATATCTATATCGACTAATATTCTCTATGGAAGCGATCATAGCATGTTTTAAAATAGGCATAGGAGCAGTCAAAGAAATAAATTTGTGTATGAATTAATGAAACATTAGATTAGATTGAACAAACTACTATTTCGACGTAAGTAGAAGCTTTAAAAACTTTGCGATCCAATCTAGAAATCTGGAAGGGGAAGAGTGCAGCACCCAGGATAGCTACAAGGATACTTCCTAGTATTGTAACAGAGAGACAATTTGCACATACATTTTCTCAAACATGTCTTGGTAGAGGAAATCCCATACAGGAAATGACGATAGAGATGATGAAGGAAGTCAATGATGTTTATTCTTCAATTCTGTCCAACCGCTGTGTCTGCAATGTACGACCACACCCTGGAATGGCGAGGATCAGGAAGGCTGATCCTATCATAACAGTGGTGTGACTTCGCATGGGACAGTTTCCATTTGGTATGAATACATGTATATAACGGAGTCTTAGTAGAACAGTATATATATACATGTAGGAAGTATATGCAGGTACAACAGATGACAAATAATTAAAATATAAAGTGAAGAGCTTAGTATCTTCGAAGAATCAAGTATGTATTACGTAGTTGCGTTATTTATGGATTTAAAAAAGGATGACAGGTTAATTAGCATAGCTCACACAATGGTTGCCGATGACATACATGCATTGCTCAATGTGAAACGAGACAGAATAGTATATGTCAACACGAATGAATTGAAGATAATTTATAATGTAAGACTAGAAATTATTGCATAAATAATAAGTTATGACACTATTAGTAGAATCAGAATTAGTTTATTATTGCATGTAGGCAAAAGGCCCATATACAAGATAAGTAACCAGAAATGGCATTATCTCAGGCAAGATAGTTTTGGTCATCCCTCGAATAACACCATCGACACCAGCAGATTTACCACATTTAAGTCGAGTAACAGCCTCGATGACTTCAGATTCTCTAATAGACTCGAATAGAAGCTTATTGACATCACTAACCTCGTCAAATTCACCCGAATCTATTGTACCATCATGCACATCATACCTTACATCGTCCTTCAAAAACAAGTCCCTGAAGTGACAAAACCATTCATTATGCGGTATGCTTGAAGTGGTTGGAGAACGTCTCTGAAGGGAGCGAATGTTTTGCCATAAAAGCCTTGGACTATGTAGATTAATAGAAAGTCGGGAAGTCTTGAACTTTGCACTCCACGCCTGAAAGCCTTACACAAACTCTTATACTTATTTCTAGCCGTACAATAACTCCTACGATTCTGTTCAGTGCAATAACGTCTAAACCTTCTTAGTGCCTTTCTGGTTGCTGATCTGGCTACAATACATTCCGTGTCGAGTTTGGCTTACAATTCAGAACGCCTTGTCTACACTGCTTCCTCATACAAGATGCCGAAATCCAACATACTCTCTGTGATAATATTAATGCCCTCTTCAGGTAAAGTATACAAAGTACTGACTATAGACTCTGTATTAGCATCCAGACTTTCTTTAAAAGAGGTTAAACATTAATTCTGTTTAGAAGCATCCCATACAATTTACTAAATTTTCGACTCGCTGCATATTTCACTGTCCCGTCAGACCGGTTTGTACAAGAAAACTTAACTAATCATAGCAATGATAATTTAATTACCTACGAGGGCAATCATATCTGGGGTCATTTTTCATACGACGCCCAAGGGGAAAATAGCACTTGTTATGGTGATAACAAATCCTATGACGTCATGCTTCGTCTGTAGGTTGAGTCTAAGGTCTAAGGTTGAAACTGGATTTTAGCATATTTGTATTAACTTCACGACATCTGTAACAAACAGAATATTATATTCGTGTCCATGCCATACTATGTCTTGCATGTAAAAAGTTATATCCCTCGCTCTCGCTCGGGAAATACTTATATTCAGGCACTCGTGTCGTAAACATGTATGACATAGATACTCATATAATATCCTTTATATTTATATATATATCTTTATACAAAGATTAACCCAGTTGTCAATAATTTCTCTTTTTGATAATGGTCCTTTCAGTTTTTATATCGTCTGGACTGTAAGTAGATTTGGTGATCCTTTCCCACCAATTAAGGGTCCGAGGGGCCACGACTTAAACACCTATTTTCATGTTCTTCTCCACTATGTAAAGCCTTAGGTGGCCTAAATGTTGTGTACAAATGAGGAATTCGCCGAGTGTCTATCGGATAACAAAACTAGTTCCGACCATTTCCATTTCCAATTTGCTGTTCCTGCTCGGACAGTCTATCTGGCATCAGCTTGGCATCCGACACCTTTTCTGACATCTAGTGCTCGTGCTCCTACAGTCATCCTGTACATCTCCTGTTCAGTCTCCATGATATTTTCTACTCGTGGTCCAACAGTCTATCTGACAACAGCTCAGGTTTTGACAGTCGCCCTGACACCTACCGGGCTTAATAATGGAAAGCAATAACGTTTTTAAGCTCATCGACGAAAAGTAGATATTACAATTAGAGTGATCTCAGGTACAGGATTTTTGGTGAAACGTGATTTTAATGGACATTTTGAAGTTGTTTTCTACACTAAATGCTGTTAGGGGGTTCGATATTTACAAAACTCATTGGACACCTGAATTAGGAGGCATTTTAGACATCAAATAGATAAGGCTAGGAGCGCCTTGGCATTCGGATTTTTTCGCTTAGCATAAGAAATAGCGGGAGTTTTCCATGGGGTGACTTGAAAAAATGATCGATATGGCACTGCTATTGACGACACGTTGGATATATTGCTATATTTGGAAACATGAATTGACAAACAATGCACAGATACATGTTTACTTATTTTTTTGGGAGATTCTAAAAAGTGTAACTGAAATTCTTTGTTTATTTTCACGGATTTTACCAAATGTAATCGATTGATGTTTTCATTTGCCGATATTTTCGCAAATCTGCCATTATTTTCTAACAATAATATATTCAATGTCTATTTTTTTAATAAGCTAGGATAATTTGAACATAATGATGTAAAACTTATGCATTTTGCATGTACTTACTATAGATTTTCAACCCTTTGAGTTGAATAGGTTACATTTTTATTTCGACGTCAAACACGAACCTGCAGGCAATTTTGTGATTGAAAATAATTTTCGAGATTTTTTATTCGTCATTTCTCAATAAAATAAAAATTTACAGAGACACCTGTTACATCACGTGAAAGCCCGTTGATTTGTGATCCGGAAACTTTTTCATGAATCACAGAACTTTGTCTCACACATTTGTTGTATGCATGTTAAAGGGTCAAACGTCAATGACGTATCAATACGTAAATACTACCCTGGCTGCATATGCGGCCCGCAGCAGCGAGCATATCAGTTGCACTCATCGGTTTTCTCATCCTCGGACTGTCAATTGTGCTCGGTCATAAGTCAATTCGTTGGCTGGTTATTGTTTTGACCGCTTAGAGCTTTTTGCTTATTACACACTTACAGTACGTAAAATTGTACGTCTTTGGACAAGGTTCTTATAATGCGTGAAATGATATCACAAATTGCTTTATTTCTCTTAATATAAGAATGTAATTTAATTTTGGGTGCAAACTGTCTGAACATACTGAAAGTTGTTTCTGTTTTCTCTAAACTTTGGCCACGTTGACATTAGCCATGTAGTTTATAGCGTAAGCTGTACATTTTAGCAAGATCCACGTGTATCTGTGTTGACAATACCGTCATTGGGCCATATCAATTAGATTTCGAGCCCCAAACTTGGGTAACCATACAACGCAGCATGGGATGCGTTGTCACAGATGAGGCCGTATTTGGGTTGTGCGTTTCATACACAAGCTTGTTTATTTGTTTAGAAATGTTATGAAATAGTATCCGCTTGCACTCGACCGTAAGTGGGGTATAAGACATATATACCCATACTTTTCCTCGTGTATCAAATGATACCCTACACTTTTCCCCGTTGGAGCCTTACTCGGCTCCGCCTCGTAAGGGCCCCACAGGGAAAAGTGTAGGGTATAATTCGATACACTGGAAAAAAGTATGGGTATATCTCTCACATAACATCTGCGTAGAATAGGTAAATACAAATAAAAACAGACTAAATATTATTTCAGTTTGGTTACTACGTGTTATTTATTGATGTATAAATTCAGACAAATATAAGCATATCCGTCATGCATATCTCATAACGAAGGGGTATAAATACATGTATTAACTACTTCAAATCGAAATACAAATCTTATAAAAACTGTTTAAAAATCAACACATTTTTATTGCCAAAAGTATCTTTGATATAAACGATAACACATGTGTTGTAAGTAATTGACCTTGTGGAAATCTTGAACAAAAAAGCATTACATTGCATTTCTGTTTACATTGTTATATTCATTCAATAGAAGGATGTGTGATTCAGGATATACACTCATGCGTTATATATTTGAGACAGTATGAGCATGCAATGAGCAGCGTATGCTCCGTTACTATTTCAGAAACCATGGTGTATAAATGGTATCAACATCTTTCATTATTTTCTTTGAAAAGTCTGTACACATGATTAGTCGCAGTTGGTGAACGCGGCTAGAAACATCTCCTCTAAAGGAACATCCTTGTTGCAACTGCAAGGAATCAGTCAAAAATGGTCACATGATTGAGTAATTGGAATCATTAATTATTTAAATGATATATTACTACAAACATGCACAAAGAAAACAATGGCAATTACTCCCAGCTCCGGTCATTCGGTCCGTCCAGTCAAACACCGTCACGTGTACCCAAATATTATTGGTTGTTAAGCCTGTTCCTCTCAAATTCTGACCGATGTGTAGCTTTCTTGAATTTCAATTTTGGACTTGTTCTATAATGATCTCGGAAGCTATTTAACCTGAATGAATTTAATTAGCAGCTCCGACTAAGTCGGAGCTGCTATCAGTTTTTGTGCAGTTGCCGTCGCCGCCGCCGCCGCCGCCGCCGCCGCCGCGTTTTGTATTGGCTATAACTTCTTTCCTTATTAGGTTTTGAGAACTCATATACATAACTTCTTACTTATACCCCTGGGGAAATTTTTTGACATGTTCATATTCAAGGTCAAAGGTCAAGGTCACGAGTTCTGAAATCGCTAAAAAAAATCCTTGTAAACACGATAACTTGAAAAATATTTGTGCTATCAGGCTCTTCTTTGGTGTATATCAACTATGGAGAAAGGCCAAGATTTGAAAAGGTTTTCGCTAACATCCGTCAAAGGTCAAGGTCATAGCGAGGTCACAACTTAAGCATGCTTTTGCGAAAATGTCTTATTTCAACTATTAACACTTTGAATCATTACATGATTGTGATACACAATGAAAAGTGATCACTGATTGTGTGACCTTGAATTTTAAAGGTCAAGGTCACGAGATAGGGTCATGGTCACCAGTTCTGAAATCACTAAATAACTTCTTTCCAAGGAGGTCTCAACACCTCATATACATAACTTCTTACTTATGCCCCTGGGGAATTCTTTTGACATGTTCATATTCAAGGTCAAAGGTCAAGGTCGCAAGTTCTGAAATTGCTAAAATAATCCTTGTAAACACGATAACTTGAAAAATATTTGTGCTATCAGGCTCTTATTTGGTATATATCAACTATGGAGAAAGGCCAAGATTTGAAAAGGTTTTCGCTAACATCCGTCAAAGGTCAAGGTCAAAGCGAGGTCACAACCTAAGCAGGCTTTTGCGAAAATGTCTTATTTCAACTATTAACACTTTGAATCATTACATGATTGTGATACACAATGAAAAGTGATCACTGATTGTGTGACCTTGAATTTTAAAGGTCAAGGTCACGAGATATGGTCATGCTGACTAACTGACTGACTGACTGACTGGTCACTAAGTAACTTTTTTCCATGAAGATATTAACACCTCAGCTTAATTTCTTTCTTATACACCTGGTGAATGATTTTGACATGTTCACATTCAAGGTCAAAGGTCAAGGTCAAGGTCATGAGTTCTGAAATCAATACAACAATACTTGTATTGTAAACATGATAACTTCAAACTTTTTTGGTGCTATTAGGGTCTTATTTGGTATATATGAACAATGGAGAAAGACCAAGATTTGAAAACGTTTTTGCTAAAATCTGTCAAAGGTCAAGGTCACAGTGAGGTCGAAACTTAAGCATGCTTTTGTTAATATGTCATATTTTAACTATGAACACTTTGAGTCATTGCATGATTATTATACGCGATGAAAAGTGATCATTGATGGTGTGACCTTGAAGGTCAAAGGTCAAGGTCATGAGATATTGGTTAAGGCCACGTTAATCCTTTGATCAAATTTTGAAAGAAGAAATAGGTTTTAAGAACAAACTTGTGAAAAGTGACCCCAGTGATGATTAGTAATAACTCGAATAATGAACAAACTTTTGTTAAAAAGAATTCCCATTTTATTGATGCTGACGAGAAGGCGGAACAGGGAAAGGCGAGACCCTAAGTTTCGGAGCTGCTCTGCTTTTGCGGTGTCCCGCAAACCCTAATCTAGTTTTGGATGGAGATGGTACTCATGATACTCTTGATCGAGTTTGAACACAACTTTCGTAGCATAATTGTTGACGGAATTATGGCCCTTGAAATTTTTTTATTGAACTCGATGTTAATAACAGCCGCGATGCTCTATTAATGGGAGAGAATGTTCTTGAAAGCTACTATTATGTAAATGAAATTCTAATTATTAGCACCTCCGTAAATATTCTGAACCGAGCTCGCAAACCAGTTCCCCAAATTCAGTTGGAGTGATGCCCCTTTAATCTAACTAATGCCGGATCCAAAAACTTATTATAGGTGCCAATAACAAGTTTATTGTTCAACTGAGACAATGGATTTACACTACATTATCTTAATATCAATTATATAATTTTTAAATTTTGGAACATCAATGTACGTCTGGAAAGCCATCTCGCTCCAACATCTACATACATATTACAAAGGGAATTATTAACTTTTGATCATTCAAACAAATGAACAGTTATGTATCATATAACTTTTATAAAGAAGGTTTCGAATGTTGTGAGAATGCCCAAGGAATATCTAGATTACCTTTGCAGTCTTAATGCACGTTGAATGCCGTTTCGTGGGTGCCGCCAAAGTTTAAAACAGTGGACTCGGGTTATACACCCAGAATAAAGCTTGAAGTCGAAGAATGCACCTCTATATGTAGTTTAGTTACGACAACATGTCACCTAGTGTGAAGCATAATAAGGGCATATTAACACTTCAAATGGCTATCTGTGCAAATACCACAGGTGACGTTTGACATGTACAACTTTAACCACTTCTTTCAGACATAAAGTCATTTTCGCATGCAAAACTGCTGCTGACTATTACCTGTCAAACTCATAGCATTAATGTCTCAAAGTGCCAAATATTAAGAAGAACGTATACCATTGGCAACTGATGATTTTAATATACAGCATAGTGTTTCCTTGTTTGGAAATCATTGATTTCAGTTCATTTTCAATTTTCTTTTAAAGTTTTTAATTGCAAGGTGAACGATGAGATCCAGAACTTCAAACACAGTTACAACACTTGCACCGATGAACAGCCCCATGGAACCGCCAATGTCACCTGAAATATAAACATATAGTTTTGAAAAGAAGTTTATCATTATATCGGTATGAATAGAACTTAAGAAATATAGGATATAATTAATACAGTCTTTTGGCAAGGAAACAAGAAAACGACTACAAAAACTGCATGAATATGAACATAAAAAACATGAACAAGTATAGAAGCGAACTAAGCTCTAAAAATCACTAAGGTCAAATATTTTTTTAGTAAGTAAAGGTCACATCAATAAATACGGATCAACATATATATATATATATAAAAATAAAATACTTCAGACGACACTTGCTGTAGATATCATTTTAATGATGACTGGATGCGTCGCATTTCGACTTGTTTACAAGTCTTTTCAACAGTGTGGAGCATTTTCAACATGGCGAATATATAGGTAGCTTAAACAATGTACAATAGACGTTGATTGATTGGTAAGTGACATGTGGTTAGCTTGATTAGCACACAATAAACTATTTACGAGGGAGAGACCTTCCTCAACTTTTTCATATATATATATATATATATATATATATATATATATATATATATATATATATATATATGTAAGGTTTGATGAAAGGAGTACATAGAGTTTAAGAAGTGAGCAACTTGTTTACATACTTTTATTGTAAAAACAATCAATTCTAAAGTGCATGACAACATTGGCTTTTTTTTAGCTATTTTATACATGGAAACATGTAAAGAAACAAAGGGTTGCCATCCTGTCTTGTCAAATTTCCAAAGTGAGGTCAAACCACAAATATCACACTTACAAAAATATATGCTGGACATCACATTCATAGTTTGAGTGATATGCCCTGACACTGACATTGAGTCACTGTTTAAGTTAGAGGTTTCCACGGAAACCTGAATTAAATTAACCCCACAGAACACATATAGGGATCATGGTTAATATGTTTTACCGATTTTACGGAGCTAGCATGCATACATTATGTAGTTTAGGGGACATTCTCATACAAAATGACTTCCTTCCTGTGTACGCCTTGTTTCCATGTAAACGGCAAAAAATAAATGCACAGGAAGTTCTAACCCTAAAATGGCACCACAAGAAAAAATATATATATATATATATTATGATACTCACATAGTAGTGAGAATAAATCGTATCCAACTTGTTGCGTTATGGATTCATAGCTCATCTCTCGATAGAAGAAGTCCACTTGCAAAAGGTTGTTTCTGAGTAAAATATAAGGTCATTAAATAACCAGATTTAGATATTTTGATAAATTAGTTACCTTTATTTATTACTTATAACGACCGACAAAAGTGATATTTGTATTTTTTCTTTTAACTCTATGTACTGAAATAGCTTTAACTGAAAACTTGCCTTTTAGAATTTCAAGAAGTGACAATACATATTAACATTATTACTTTTTGGGAAAAACTAGTGAAAACAAGTAATCATATAACACATGGGTATAAAAACTGCAAAAATAGCAGTGTTGGAAATGAAGTCTATAAAAAAAACATTTTGCAAACTCGGACCTGAAAAACAAGGTCGAAAATATTTACTTTACAATCACCGTAAAGGTTCTCTCAAAATACAGATAAACAAACGCTACGCCATGTTTGCCTGACAGTGAACCCATAGGTGCATGACCATGTATGTAGCGCTTTTTTCTTTTCTTGTTAGTAACTTTTTATTACAGAGAACACTGTTGTTACATTATGTACTTCACACTCATCACAAAGGGTATCTCAAAGTGAAGATAAACAAACCTTTGGTCGCCAGGATAAACTAAACAACAGTGAAACTAATAGTAAATACGCCAAAAAAAACCAACTCATTTCACAGGCTAAGAGATGGGTACAGACAATACAGACAATTAGTCTGGGTGTTATAAATCAAATCTGCCACGGTGAGTACGGGGTCCAGATAATCCTAATAATATGACCCGGGACTCCTGTTGTTATGTGATATTATTACTCTAAAGACGCGTGCCTACTATTCCTCTCTAAATGAGTGCTACCGGAAGTCAGTAATGAATCATGGGATTGTAACAATGGCGACTCTAAGTCTGACTGCCGCTCACTCATGAAGTTGTAATAAACGGGATTCCGATCCCAAAGTTACAGCTCCTTACCTGGATCTTAAGTTAAGTATAAGGCATTGATTAATGAAATACTCATTAAAGAGGTACATGTATATAGTTCAAATGTATTCCATATTATTTGCTAATTAACCTCAGGACACCGATGTCTACCTCGGTTGTTTCATTCACTGACAGGAGGTGTTTAGCACATTAAGAAGGATATCCAAGGTATAACACATTTAGAAGAGTTTCAAGACAATTCCTAATTCGATCCTTTGATAAAAGTAATTTACCTGAAGAAGTTGACATCCACCTCACTTGTTTCAACATATTCCCTCGTGAGTTGTGTTAGAACATCAATAGAGTCAAACAGCAACTCTCTGGTGTTTACTAGAGAGCGATATTCAGTTGAGGCATGTTCAAGATTAGATACATTTTTCTTCTCCTCCGTGGAAGAAAAACTTGATAAATGGGTTTGGTGGAAAACTGAAAAACGATTCATGTCAAATGAAATCCCCCTTGCGAGCATGTCATGACGAACATCGACTGAATTTAAAATCCGATCAAAGTCATTATTTAATGTTTTAAAGCTATCAAAGTCAAGTTTCATTAAACTTATTTCCTCATCCGCACTTTCATTAAAGTACAGCTTTGCAACCTTTAGTTTGTGTGTTTTCCCAGACAGGTATTCCATGCAAGCCACGATTTTTTCTCTGAAAGGAGATAAATCCTCCTGTATGTAGGTCAGAGTATAAAACATCTTTCGTAAATTTTCATTCAATTGCTCTTGATACTCCCAAAACTGATCATACAGTTTTCGTAATGATTTGTTTGTCTCAATAAAAAAGTCGAGGGGTTGACGGAAAACATTGTAAAATATTTCATTTCTAGTTCTGAGGACCTTCTTTAGAGATGTATGGTACTGGCCACGTAAATACTGCATGTTTGTCATATTAAGCTTGTTTTCTAAAAATGCTTCATCAAGCATACTTTGGTAACTTGAAATCCAATAAGACAAGGCCCGAATGTCTTCCATGATCCAATAATTCAATAGCTCTCGGTCCGCGAATACATTTGACTCAAAATACTCTGCATACAGCAAAGTTTCATTTGAGTCTAATGAATTGCCAACATATTTTGAAAAGAACATCGTCGTGTTGGTCAATATCTCAGTAATTCTTTGTTTCATTCTCTTGAATAAGTCCAGTCTTGCTTCCAGCATGTTGCTTGTTAAGAAATACAACATTTTTCTTGAGGAAGGATCGTCATACTTGGCATCAACAAGTTGTTTCAGTCGAGTTTCAATGGTAAACAAATAATCTCCAGTATCTTGTGCTAAAATGGAGAAAGTTTCTTCGTTCAGTGGATTCCAACCTTGAGAGATAATATCTTTAAAGCTGTTTTTACATTTACTATAAAACGTGCGTGCTAGTAAGTATTTTAGCATTAGTTCATCAACATTGGTCTGTGTAACATTGTTCACTGATTCTGTTGCATTTATTAATAGTTCAATATCATTATCACATTTCTTAATATTATAATCTAAGTGTTCAAGTGCCCTGTTTAAAGGAATTCTTTCGTTCTGCTGACGACCAGAAATCTCGCGGGCACGTTGGTATGTCAGTTCCAGATTAGTTTCGTTTCTTGTTTGAATGAACTTGCTTTGGTCGAATGAACTGGAAAATGACGCATAAGAAACGGAAGGTTCGAATATTTTGAAGTGACACGGCTCAGGACAGTAGCATCGGTTGTGGATATCCTGTCGGAGACGCACTGGGGAGTAAAATGATAAAACATATGTAGGTGGATATATAGAGATTATCATATAATGGAGGGTGTTATCGATGCAATAAAGCAATCTGATAAACTTGGTATCCAAATCTGATAAATATGCAAAACAGGTCAAAGGTCAAATACACGAACTACTTTCGCAGAATTCCACTCTTTTCATGCGAAACCTAAAACCGTTTACGTATCATTGAAAAGCGTAACCGGGAGTTTACCCGAGTATTTCCGCTTGAAATAACGGATATTCGAAAACACGAAATCTTCTGATATGGTACACTATGTGCATTTATAGTGCAAGATAATTGTAGATTTGTTTTAAAAATCATTCAAAACTTCAGTGCGCTAACCAACAGCATCAGCAAGTAGCTGCAGTGTCCTGTGTACAAAATGAATCTTGATGTGTCGGTGTGTGACCTACCGACGCGCCTCGTCGATCGCACTAGCATTTTGGCAGTTCTTGAGGGCTGAGCATACGGTATTGGGTACATTAATAGGTATTTATTGTCATAAACAAAGGAAACAATTCCACCTCACAAATAATTACCGTTTAAGTGCGAAAGATACTGTTATGCAGCAATCCGAATCAACCCGGCAACGCAGCTTCCAAAACGTTGAAACTAGAGTTACTTCCCTTGTTCTAGCAACGTGACCAAATTATTTATGAGTGCTTTAGATAGATGCTTATGAACTGATTGAAAATATCTCCATGAACAAGAAAACAGGGACCAAATGTTGATTTTTTAAAGAATCGCGCACATGTCTTTTTAAATTGTTTTAATTAAGAACTATTTTAGGCACTTCACAGCAGATGTCGTGACCATCACTTTGATGTACCGTCTGTGATATTACTCCGCTAAAACTAGGTCAATTCTCTTTCCACTTTTACTACAAAAACACGCTTATTTTAATAATGACACATATGATAAAGATATTATTAACCTCGTGTGTTTCCGTATCATTAATATCATATATTTGGAATAAAAAATAATGTTTTATGCCCGCCAGAGGCTCGCACAATACAATTTTTATTCCAAAAATATGATATTAATGATACGGAAACACACTTGGTTAATAATCTCTATTTACATAACTCGTGAGTGGTGAATATCGAAAATATTCCAACGAGATATTTTTTAAATGTTGAGATCACAACATTTAGAAATATCTCGTTGGAATATTAACACATGGATATTCAACACTCAATAGATACATGTATGTCACTTGGAATGAGAAGGCATAAAACATGCTATTTAAAACATAGTTGCACCGTGTCTCTTAAATACAACTAAACATTATTTGTAATGTTTTGAAATATTATCAGAATATGTTGCAAGATCAACCAGCAGAGGAAAAACCATTGCAGTAAACAAAACAAGGTAACAGGTCATCAAGTACTTTTCCTGACTGCATCATTAACATATATGTATTTTCCATAGTGTACATTTGACATTGCTTGTTATATAATGACTGATGTTTTATCCTTTTTTTAAATTTAAAAATAAGTAGTTGCTTGCTAACCAATCTAATTCCTTATTTGGGGGAAATAAATATAATATAAAACCATTTAGACAGTATTTAACACGATGCCACCGGGTAAAAAAAAAAACAACATATGTATTCTTTGTTAGGTATATTAACTAGAAATATTTTAACATATAATACATTATTTGTCTTTTATTTGACACACACGTACCTGGCATCGTTAAATAGCAGTCCAGATATTTAGAGAGTGTGCACACATCAGGACTGTCTGAAAATGAAAGAACACCAGAAATATATTATATATATATATTTGACCAACATATACATTAATCATAAAATCCCTATAAAATAAAATTCCCTAGTCCAGCCTTATCAAATCGAACCTGCTGGCCTGTATAGCAACAATGACAATGTTCTGATCAAGGGACACATAGACATAAGAGTGTAAACTTGTCTTCAATAAACGACCTCAAAAACGAAAATGGATTAGCCCACTCAAGTTTGACGAGTAAAACAAATCGTGTTTTAAGTGTCATAGCTTGAAAAATAATGCGATTTTATTGATGTTTGTTGTAATCGATAGAGAAATCAATTTGCTTTAATTCTGTAATATGTATTACATGCAAAATGCGTGGTAACGTTTTTTAATGTGGACTTGTTTGGGCAGGGTGTGAACCTCGCGTTGCATCCCTTTCTTATATATTAGTATAGTTTGTATCGTATCAAAGTATTGGACCTAGGAACTGTTTCGTTTCAGCAATACAAACCCCTGTGGTCATCACCACGTTAATGCGAATGGCGTGCCTGTATTGTTGTCCCTGGTTGTTTGGAGATCTGTTTCAAAAGTTTTCTGATCAAGCACTGGTCAATTTATGTTGTTTCATTTAAAAAATCGCAATTCTTTTGCGACATGACAACAATAAATAATAATGAAATCTGATAAGATATTTGGTAGGCGTTTCTTTTGGACGACAGTGTAAGTCCTGGGTGACCTAGAAAGCATTTCCCATCGACTAAACGAAACCATAAACCTGCTATTGAGCATTTTGATTAAATCAAAAAGCAAATACCTTTATTAGATGGCATAAAGTGAAGTCGACAGCCACAGTTGTCCTTCAATTCTTTGGTTACACACTCAATTTCGCAGTTTTCCTGGGAATAATCTTCGAAATAGTCGAGCTTTGGTGAAGAACGCTCACCGTGTGGTTTTGGTAGATTATTTGCCTGAAATATAGTGGCAACTTAAGAATAGGATCAAACAATTGATTATTCAAGATTTAACTTTTAAGAAAAACACATGTTCTAGATAACAACTTTTTGAATAATAAAGATGCATGACTTTTGTGGTATATTATTTACTCTAGGGATGTAACGATAAATCGAACTATCGATTTATTGCGATAGATGCTGTGCCGTTAGTACTTATAGCATCGGTAATTCAGTTTACTTGAATCTGAAAGTGAAATTCCCATACAAATGCGGATTTTAGATTAGAAAAACTCCCTTGAAAACTTGAAAACTACGTAGTTGTGTCATTTGTCACAAACGTGACCATGTCCCCCGCCGCAATTAAGAAATGAGCTAAAAGGATGGACCACAGGTGAAGTTTAGCGCAAATATGTTGCGCAACAGAGATGAACGACCAGTTTTCCCTATGTGTGAACGAAGTGAGCAAAGGTTGGCAACGTCTTTCTCTCTACTAAAATCGAAATAATTTTCAACTGTCAAAATTCAATGTCCCAAAAATTCAAACTCGACAACCATTTGAACACAGGGTCGTGCTCTCTTAATCCCAACCCAATATGTTACATTTGCTCACGTAAAACATATACAATTAATTATTTTAAGCGCCCGGAGAGGCTTCTCACTAACTTCCGCTATACGGAGCGAATGAATTACCAGCGGAGTTAACTCCTAACGGTTCGTACGACATGACCTTTTTCATTTTAAATAGTTTATAGAGCAAACTAAAAAAATCTCTTCATCATAAAACAAATACTATATTGCACAATTATAATTAAATGATTTTATTATCATATTTCTAGACAGTTATTAAAATTTATAATGTGCATGACGAACACTGTTGCTTGAAATATACCTTAACCTTTATTCTGCTGGATTGTTAAAGAGCGTCAGATTTTTAAATTTGTAACAATAACGTCACATGGGTCTCCTTCATTTAAAGTTTTTCTCGCCTTAGTAATTAACATAATCTTAAAATAATTAAAATAAATATTTGAGTCACATTTTTTTCTAACTTATTATTGTCATGAAAAATTATTAATTTAGGTTATATATTTCAAATATCAATTATTTTTACACTTGTCTATGGAAAAAATGAACAAATACAGTAGTTCTAAAATTGTACTACATTTTCAAACGCGAATTATTTTGTCAATTATTATTTACTACATTTTTCTACACCTTTTGTTCAGAATTAAATTTTATACCAGAAAAAAATTATGTTAATGATATGTGTTTTTCTTTCAGAAATCAAGAGCCTGTCATAAACGATCTCCGTAGTATTTATAAAATTTCGACGTAATTTGTAACAATGGATATTCTTCAATGACAAATGCATTTACTTCCGTGAGAAATAATTGTAAAATAATGCATCAATCGTAATAAAATTTACACAAAAGGTTAACACATCTATTCACTTTTCTGTGTTTCAAATATAAGCATATGACATTACAGTTTTTATATATTCCAACGTCAATCATTCATCGATATCGCAAAACATAACAGTCAACAAACACTCGGCGCTCGCCATTGTTGTGCATTTCCTTCGCCGATTACACATTTGTTCAAATCAACAAATCTAATAATCTAAATCATTTTGTAAATATTCCGTTTAAAACCAAAGTTAGAACACATTTTTCCAAATGTCTGTTGAATATTTAATGTTAACATGGTCTTGAAAAGTTGAAAAATACAATCAAAATTTCGTTCTGGTAGCGTTGTCGTATTTGTAAACAATGTCACGTGACAAGCTCGGTGGTACAAACGGATCATGTGACCAATAATGTTTCGCTTGTCACTGCACTGTAAATTCGCCGAATCAAACACTAGTTGTTCACATTTATTGTTTGAAATGTATTTGTTTGTCATTCTTGTTAATTGCATGGATGTTATAACATGTGCAATCATTTAATTCGTATCAAAACAAAATATTGTGTGACGAGCCGAGACGACACAATGGTCTCCATTTGCAATGACATTCGAACTGACATGTCTATCTAGGATTTCGTTTGAAAACGGATAAAATTTCTATCAAATTTCAAATGAAAAATTTAAAATAATCAACATGAATCATTTAGCAATTGTATTCATACACTTATTTCACAAATACGAGACTTTTTAATTCGTAATTTACTTTTTAGCGAGATAGGGTTACTGCTACTGTTTCACGGCTCCATTTCAACTTGTGAAATCGCAGATCAGAAAGTCGGTCCATGTCATGTCAAACACATTTCGTACTTCAAATGTAAATCCATACATGATCATAATTTGTGATAATGGTAGGATATGACATTTATTTTTCATATATGTATAAATTATAATCAAAATTCAAATTTACTCACAATGTTACATCCGGGGGGCTAGGTTCATTTATGCAAATTTATCGGGTCAAGGACACTGACTTTACGAACTGATAAAATAATTATTACAACCTCATTTTTTGTTTTTAGATTGATTTTTATAAAACAACATCGTTTTGGGTGTCAATTTGTTTAATTTTAACAATTAATAACACTCTATGGTTAGATCGACGACCATTTCTAAAAATAGATACAGCTACCGCTAGCTAGACTTTCACATTGAGTCACATAATATGAGAAAATCGCGGGAACATTTCATGGGATGCATTGAAGAAATGGCCGATTTGGCACTGCTATTGATGACAAGTTGGATATATTACTATACATGTATTTGGAAACAAGAATTGACAAACAATGCACAGATACATTTTTATTTATTTGTGGAAGATTCAAAAAGTGTAAGTGAAATTCTATATTTATTTTCATGGATTTTACAAAAAGTAATCGATTGATGTTTTCATTTGCCGATATTTTCGCAAATATGTCATTATTTTTTAACAAGATTATATTCAATGTCTTATTTTTTTAATAAGCTAGGTGACGATATTCTGAACATAATGATGTAAAATTTATGCATTTGGCATGCACTTACTATAGAATTTCAACCCTTTGAATCGAATAGGTGACAATTTCATAACGACGTCAAAAACGCACCTGCAGGCAATTTTGTGATTGAAAAAACGTTCAAGATGTTCAATTCGTCATTTCTCAATAAAATAAAATTTTACAGAGATACTTATTACATCACGTGAAAGTCCATTGATTTCTGATTCGGAAAATGTGAACTTTTTCATGAATCACAGAACTTTGTCACACACTTATGTCGTATGTATGTCAAAGGGTCAAACGTCAGTGACGTGTCAATATATACAAATTCTTTGGGCTACAAATGTGGACTCTGGCGTGCAGGAGCTTAAGGCTACAAGGCTATGTGGCTACACAACCTATCTGAATCTGACAACTCAGTTCTAAGAAACAACGATATTAATAAAAGATACAAGAACAAAACGACAATCGAATCGGAATAGAACAAATCTATCATCAGTGATTGAATATCTAAAAATGTTCAAAAACTCCGAAATTACTCGATCTCTACAGACGCACAAATACCCTTCACTGCACTGCTAATTTCAGAGTTATTTCCCTTGGTTTTCGATATTTCGATATACGTCTTTTAAACTTCTAAAAAAATCAAGGAATACGACAAAACATCCTATAAATAAAGATTTAAAAGTTTAATGCAAAATGGGGTTATATTATAATTATTCTTAATGTAAAATATCCCTTTTCATTCACTCCGTATAGCGGAAGTTAGTGAGTAAGAATGAACCCGAAGACGATTTGAGAAGCCTCTCTGGGCGCTTAAAATAATTAATTGTATATGTTTTACGTAAGTAAATGTAACATATGGGGTTGGGATTAAGAGAGCACGACCCTGTGTTCAAATGGTTGTCGAGTTTGAATTTTTGGGACATTGAGTTTTGACAGTTGAAAATTATTTCGATTTGAGTCGAGAGAAAGACGTTGCCAACCTTTGCTCACTTTGTTCGCACATAGGGAAAACTGGTGGTTCATCTCTGTTGCGGAACATATTTGCGCTAAACTTCACCTGTGGATGGACACACAGCTTGTACCGAGTAATTACCATTATATGTTTGATTCAATTGTTATTATATCGGGCTAAGAACATTTTAATAACTGATCAAAGTCTCGTAGTGACCTTGAAAATGAAGTCAAGGTCACCCAAATCCACTGGTGTCTGCGTATTCGACTAATGAAGACTGGTATCAAATTTGAAGAGTGTAGGTCCACTGGTTCATGAGATAGCGTGGTAACAAGATACGGGACGGACGGACGTACGGAGCTGAATACTATATCACCCGCTCCGCAGGGGCGGGGGACGACAATAAAATGCTGTTTATGGTTTCATTTCATTTATTGATAAACGAAATTTTTGCTCCGAAAATGACACAAAGTCAAAATAGCGGTTTTTGGTCAATATTTCTTAAATTTGTTCGACCATGGAGTAATAAGTATGGGGTATAATGACACACCATTCAAAAGCATCAAAAAGAAAACTCATGCGTGGTTCCATGGCTGTAGCAAAGGATGAGTTATGGCCACTTTGTTAGCTTCACTGCACATCTTACCTCGATTAATTTCATAGCTACGTAAGAATGTTTCCCTAGAGGAAGAGACATTCCGAGATCTGTCACTTTGGGGAACTGTTTATGGTAATGGATGAGGACCTCGACCCCAACAGAGTTGTGTGGTCCCGCCATATATTCATAGTGCTCCGCGTTCAGTATCAGGGTCAGTCCCCGGTTCTCACCTTATTTCAATCAAAACAAGTTGAATGAAAATGTACTAAGATAGTTGTAACCACAGGGACGTGTATTGGTGGAAACAACGAACTTTAAAGCAGAACAATTGTGTTGATTCTATATTCAATGAAGCAGCGTGTAACCAAGGATCAAGCCTCTTATCCTAATAATGTAATATAGTCAGTTGCTCTGTAGTTCCCCAGGTTTTACCAATACAATTTAGATACACAAAAATGAGGCATTGTGGTTTAAACATATTTATTTCAATCAAGAAATGGATTGGTAAACAAGCATTTAGCTTATTTTAATACCGCTCCGGCAATGAGGCATTAAGGCATTCCCCCCATGAGCCTTATTTGGAATCACAGATTCACCAAACCTTCTTCAATGAACTTCCTTATTGGTCTTTACACATCATTTAAGATTTCAAAAGTTCAAGTTTTTCAAGGATTTTAGTACTCCATAAGAAGAAGAAAATGTTTTAAGAGCTCTGCATCTTTTGTAAGGCGTCACACAATTTATAATCCCCAAGGGTCACAGATTCACTAAATCTACGATTTATAATTCACATTAGCTAAGGGGTCTGAACACAACATTTAAGTTTTCTGGGGCTATTCGCTTTGGAGTAGAAGATGAAAAGAGTTGTTTTGGGTATAGCTGCTGTGGCGCTTTACGAGAACTTCAAAGTAATAAAATCTACAATTTATAATCCTCATTTTGATGTATTGTGAAAAAAGCGCTTCTTTGTTATTGTTAATCAGACCATTCATGGATGTTGTTGTAAGGGACTTGTTTTGACGGTTGTGTTGCGTATAACTGAATAGATGCACTTCCGGCTTTGACCTTCAACACTTGTAGTTCTCCATACACCCATTTACCAAGGAGCATGTACAACAAATTTAAACTTTCTGATACTTTAAGTTGTAGAAAAGAAAGTAGTGATTAGGGTGTGGCCTTTGTTAGGGACATTCTCTAGAGCCAGTGGTTCTTGAGGAGAATAATAATAATAGTCAACTTATATAGTGCCCTCAAGAAAGAATATCCTGCTCAAATTCAAGTCGAAAATGCGACAAACAATCATGGATAGGAGGGACCACGGTGGACACCTGATAAGCTGATAGTTTAAGAACTACAGTGGTCACATCCTATCTTGTTTACACAATGCTATGGATTTTGTATTAAACCTATGTCCTATGGTCTTGCGTCCAACGTTTGCACTTTTAAGCCAAAGTGGATTAAAATTCGAACCAACATGCAGAGAATGAGCTATCCTAAATGAGTCCCTACCCTACCGTTTGCTGTGCAAGCCAAGCATAAGTAACTCAAATCCTATCAATCTGATCAACAGCAGACAGCAAAAGGTAGGTTAGAGATCCTACCTCAAGGGGGATAAGCTTGAATCTGTAACATCTGCAGGTTGGTTTGTTTCCATTTCAGAAGGGATCCTTTTTAGGGTAGCCCCCAAACATGAGTTATGGGGAGTCTGCAAAAAGGAAAAAGGACAAAAAAAAGTCTGTGGACCAGGGAGTACAAAATAGCCTCTTTGATAAGCCTTTTAAAACAACAACCGAGTAAAAACCAATGTGCTTGAGGGAGTACAGCTCTGCCCAGTGGAGAGAACTTACCAAATCGAGCGCCCTCTTTTGTTGCCATTGTTGTCAATGGTGACATGAAGGAGGCACAGGGAGGACTCATATGAGTCTTTCAGGTCTTAAGAGGACCGCCCTCGATTCTGAAAGGTTGTTGTTTGCCCCCAATTGATTGCACTGTGAACAGTCAGTGAAGGCATAACGGAGGTTCTATAAACACTAATAATAATAATAGTGGCATTTATATTGCGCAATATCCACGCCATAAAGGTATGTTCAGAGCGCGTGGCCTCCCACGATGGAATAGAGGCTGTTCTCGTTTGTCTTAAGTGTACTGCTTGAATAGGTGAGTTTTCAAGTTTGACTTAAAAGTCTCAAGAGATGGGCAGAGCTTGAGGGATTCGGGCAGTGAGTTCCATAGGGAAGCAGATGAAGCTGCAAAAGATCTGGACCCAAAAGTTTTCAATTTGGTGGCGGGTACATGGAGTAGATGTTGTTGGCTAGAACGTAAATTTCTTGTAGGGCAGTACGGGACAGTGATGTCGCTCAAGTAGGCAGGTCCGATACCATTGACAGCTTGGTAAGTGAGCGAGAGGATTTTGAATGTTATTCGCTCTGGGATTCGCAACCAGTGAAGGGAGTTGAGCACAGGTGTGATGTGGGCCTTGATGCTTGTCCGAGTGACTAGTCTGGCAGCATAGTTCTGCATCGACTGCAAACGTGTCATCTGTTGATTGGTGATTCCATAGAGCAAGCTGTTGCAATAATCAATTCTGGAGAATATCAGAGATCGCACAAGGGAAGCTGCAGCATATCTGGTCAGTAGGTGTCGTATGATGCTGATGTTTCTAAGATGGTAATGGCAGACTTTGCAGCAGTGACTCACATGATCTTCCATGGATAAGGACGAGTCAAGGTACACACCCAGGTTGTTGACAGTTGATTGGAAGGTGATGTCTGATGATCCAAAAGACAAGTGATCAATGGTGCATTTTCGTAGTCTGGATTGAGGCCCAAAGAGAATCACTTCTGTTTTGTCAGAATTGAGTTTCAACTTATTCCTCTTCATCCATGTACTGATGTCAAAGATGCAGTATTCCATAGCGTCTTTTACTTCTGTTTGACTGGCGAGTTTGAAGCTCTTCTGCAATTGAGAATCATCTGCATAAAAGTGATGAGGTGTCTGGTGTTTGTCAATACACTGACCGAGAGGTGTTGTGTACAGGGTAAAAAGCATTGGTCCCAACACTGAGCCTTGTGGAACTCCACAAAACAATGTGCATGGAATCGACATCTCATCGCAAATTAGGACTGCCTGTGATCTGTTCGTGAGGTATGACTCAAACCACTGAAGCACTGTTCCTGTGATGCCAAAGGTGTTCTCGAGACGGTTCAACATTGTCTTGTGATCAATGGTATCAAAGGCTGAGGGAACGACATTAAGGAGGCACAGGGAAGACGCATATGAGGCTTTCAGGTCTTTAGAGGATCGCCCTCGATTCTGAAAGTGTGTTGCTTGCCCCCAATGGATTGCACAGTGAACAGTCAGTGAAGGCATACAGGAGGCTCCTTAAACACGCTGGTTGCTCAAAAGGGTCATACAATGGACGTTGCTCTGTGGGCCTTAATTGTAACAATACTTTACTAGGGGGAACTCTTGGCCTTATTCAGCCGTAATAACAAAAAAGTTGGTTCTCTGTTCATGTAGGATGGAAGGAGTCCTCTTAATAATAATAATAATAAGTAGTCTTGTATTGTGCCGAAATACTCCAATCACGCTAAAGTTTTTGCTTATGGCGCAGATTCACACATGGTGGAATTTGTGGAACAGATGAGTCTTAAGCTCTGACTGAAATATGTCCTGGGATGGTGCATTCTTTTACGTTAGAGGCAGAGAATTGCACAGTAATGCAGAAATGTAAGAGAACGAACGATGTTCAGGCGGTTTCAGGCGAGCTTTGGGAAGGACGAGCTGAGAATTGAAGGTAGATCTGAGTGTTCTGGCAGGTATATACTCTTCAACAAGGTCAGACAGGTAAGATGGGGCTGTTCTGTTGATGCACTTGAAAGTGAGACTGAGAATTTATACTCAATTCTCGCTTGGATAGGCAACCTTTGTAGCTTGATTAAAAGGTGAAATGTGAGATCGTTTCTTGGTCTTACTGATGAGTCTTGATGATGCGTTTTGAACGCGTTGGAGTTTGGAAATGAGATCCTGATGAGCGTTTTCAAGAAGACTATTACAGTAGTCCAACCTTGAGAGGATTAGTGATCTAACAAGATGATGAGCGGCTTCAAATGTGATCAGATAACGGATAGAGGCAATGCTTCGGAGATGATAGTAACAGTTCTTACTCAGGGTGTTCACATGAGCTTCCATTGACAGATTTGAGTCAAACATAAATCCGAGATTCTTCACTGTAGGGCTGAATGCAATGTAGGATTCTCCTACCAATATGGAATTTAGCTGGACTTTGGCTCTAATGGCAGAGGAGCCAGCAAGAAGAATGTCAGTTTTGCCGTCATTTAACTTAAGCTTGCTTGTAGTCATCCATGTTTTCACATGTGAGAGACATCCTTCCATTTGTTGGATAGCCTCATCAGGATTATGTGGAGATAGTGACTTTAGAAGCTGTGTTTCAACCGCATAACCACCATGATCGATGTTATGCCTGCTGATCAGTTTTCCCACATCTCCAATGCAGAGGGTTAACAAAACCGGTCCTAAAACGGAACCGTGAGGTACGCCATACGCTAGGTCAAAGCTGTGTGATGTTGCATCCTGTATGAGGACCCTCTGTTTCCTGTCACTCAAATATGATGAAAACCAATGCAGGACAGATCCATCCAGGCCAATCTGATCATGGAGACAATCTATGAGCAGCTTGTGATCGATGGTATCAAAAGCTGGAGATAAATCGAGCAGCACGAGAACACTAACATAACCCGAGTCTGCAGCACTGAGTAAACTGTCCATGATTCGCAATAGTGCAGTCTCCATGCTATGGTTAGCACGGTAAGCCGACTGGAATTTGTCATACAGGTTATTATACCCCCGCTACGAAGTAGTCGGGGGTATATAGCGCTCAGCGCGTCCGTCCGTCCGTCCGGAACACTTTTGGTTCCGCTCATAACTCAAATACTACTTGTTCAATTGTTATGAAACTTTATACATGTACACTTTATGGTCCCTAGATGTGCCTTTTCTATGTTTCACTCAGATCCCATGATTATTTTTTCAGATTTTCCACTTTTAAGCGTCTTTGTGTGCGCGTCTATCACTGGGAAAACAGAAGCTATTTATTACCTTTACAAGTATTTATTATTTTGTAAATAGCATCTTTAATAGATATTTAATCTTTGTAAATATCATCTTTAATCTGTATTAAATATTTGTAAATATTTGTAAATGTTTGTAAATATTATTAAACATTTGTAAATAACATCTTTAATCTGTAATTAATATTTGTAAATATCATCTTTAATCTGTTTTAAATATTTGTATATATCGTCTTTAATAATGTTGTAAAGGTTTGTAAATATCATCTCTAATCATGCTGTAAGTTTGTTAATAGCATCTTAATGTATGTAGTAATTAGTGAAGGTGACAGATACCATGGGGGATGGGTGAGTGGGGAGAGTCTGCGCGGGGGTAGGGGGAAGGATGGAGGTGTGGGTTTGGATTTTGGCTTTTTGGGTCAGGTTCTTTTTGGGTCGGGGTCGGGGTCGGGGTCGGGGTCGGCGGACTGCGGGGATTGGAGGGGAGAAGGGTGTCTGTTGGTTTGGGGTTGGAGGTTTGGGGTGACTTATGTGGACTGAATAGAGATTAAGGGTAAGAAGAGGGAGTGTATGCTGGAAGTGAGGGTGGTTAAGTTGTGAAGTAGGGTGACTGGGGTTTAGTTGTGGTTGGCGTTTGTGTGTGGGGTGGTGCAGGGGATACCATTTTTCTGTGTTGAGCTGGAAGGCGAGAGGCATGAGTGCGCGTGTGTCTGTAGGGATAGGGTTGGGCGGCAGGCGTTGCCTGTGTTGAGTTGGGGGTGATAGGCGAGTGCATTTGTATATATGTTTGAGGGGGTAAAACTGGCGAGGTGGGTGGCTGCCGAGTTGGGGATTGCGGGTGTTGACTGTGTATAACTGGAGGGTGATGGGAGGTAGCTTTGGGTTAAAGTTAGTTGTGGCGGGCGTTGCCTGTGTTGAGTTGGAAGGTTGGAGGGGAGTGCATGTGTATGTATGTTTTCGAATGTTGACTGTATAACTGGAGGATGAGAGTGGTGTAAGTGCGTGTACATTAGCCAGGATAGTAGCCGTTGATTGTGGGTCAATTGGGGTTGTGGTATATGGTACTTGACAGGTTTAGGAGTGCGTATTTGAACAGTGGTTGAATTTCATTGTAGATGTACATGTAGAGGCACAGTTTGTAATCTGCCCTAATGTTAGGAGTTGTGAAGAGGTCGATCTAGGGTGGGTGATAAAATGATAGGTGAAGATGGGAGCTGGGGATAGTCAGTAATGAATATAGTGAGTGACTGGGGGTTGGGAGAATGGATCGAGCCGGCCTATGGCGCAGATGAGGATGTAAGATGACTAAGGCAGGTTGGATATGGGGAATTTGATGTAGGGAGAATGCCAGTCACGGGATATACTGGGAGCTGGGGATACATGTGCCTAGCGGTAGACACAGGTGTGAGAGCTTAAATATCTATGCTGAGAACACAGACAATGACTAAGACATAAAATGTAACACATAAATGGTTTGTTTAGCGTATAGTTGTATTCAGTGAAATTTATAGTTGATTATCGGTGTGACATGTCTTTCAACAGTTATATCAGGGTCAAAAGACAGTTAACATAGTCATTGTCAAGATGTATCATAGATTTATCGATCAATGTTTGGGTTTCAAACATCATTTTAATTTCGAAAGTGCTACATTGCATTCTTGTATAATTTCAAAGATTACAGACACATGCTAGATTTATTATACAAATACGTATAAAAGCTTGAAATATAGTAAATGTGATTAGTCTTAACATAGGAAGATTAATAATTATTATTATTAACCATATAAATGGTCTTTTCATACTATTTTCGTCGTTTTATGCGTGAGTAGTTGTATAGTATATGTCATTCCAATGTCATTCTGTTCTCAAATACAAAGCTGTACTACCATATTGTAAATGTACCAAGTATCGTTAAGGATAACAGTATTTAACGAACCCTATTGGAATTGTGAACTTCATAGATTATGTAGTACCTTTTGAAGAGCGAGTTTATTGGGGCAATAAATTAATTAGGGAATAGTTGTTTGTACCGATAACAGTGATTGACGATCCGTAACGGAAATGTGAACTGCCTAGATTCTAAACATCCTTTTGGATAGCTTGTTTATTGTGGCAATAAATCAATTACAGAATTAGTGCTAGCTTCATTGCCAAATTAATTGTTGATTATTCATATTAGTAAAGTTTGTGCAGAAATTAAAAATGTCAGTGTTTCAGTGTTGAAAATCTATATTAGCTATATAACATAAGAACCATTTGTAAAATGCATGTGTTCAAATACTTCAACTCGATATACTGTCTCAATCAAAATGTGTACTTCCTTAAGATTTAGTTTATTTCATTTTGGGAGCATATACCTCATATAAACATTAGAATAACGACTTTGCTTTTACCAATGTGTTACTTTTCAAACATAAACTCTTTTGATGTTAAGTCATGTGTAGCCTTGTTTAGAGATATCTTAATTTTATGTTTGCATATAACATTTATAACTGTACATAAACGAATTTAAATAGGTGAGCGAATACAGACAGAGTCAACAAACATGCAAAATGATAATCAAGGGAGAGTTAAATGCGTTTAATATTCCCTCTAATTACAAAATAAGATAAGCATATAACGATGTGATTCATATGGAGCTTAGTCCAACCCAAAAGCTATATTTCACATTAACAATATTTGTCTACTGCGGTTAAATTCACTTTCATTACATATTCCTGTAAATGGTCAGGTAAATCTAGTTTCTAATTAGCATAATGTATTAACTAGTAATTGTAGAAACACCCTTGTATTTTTTTCTTATTACATACGAAAAGCGTTTGCGCAAAGAAAATATGTCAATTCATAGTAAATAATTAATGTATTTGTAAAATGTTATTGTTTACTCAACAAAATTGTAATGTTTAGATGCATTGTACATGGGCCGAGGACCTATAAAATTATTGAACTATAATATACCATATAACAAAAACAGAACACTATTTATAGACAGGCAAGTAAATAAACATTTGTTCGGTGTCATTATAATTGTGTCATTTTTTAATGATATTCTTTATCTTAGAGATTTCTTTTAATCTCTCATTTTAAACAAATGTCGGGCTGACAGAAAGATAATGTAAAAACGTAAAACTTGTTACACAATGCCATTATTTTGTTCCTCTCTCTCTCTCTCTCTCTCTCTCTCTCTCTCTCTCTCTCTCTCTCTCTCTCTCTCTCTCTCTCTCTCTCTCTCTCTCTCTCTCTCTCTCTCTCTCTCTCCAATATAAAGACATCAGTTCAGTTTAAAAGAGTACGTCTTTTTGTAAGTTTTGACAATGGTTGAATACCAGAGCGACCACACTGCAATCAGTACCGGTAAATATATATGCAACCCACGCTAACGTTATCACTACCCTATTACTATGCACATAATATAGAAGGCGAAGAACAAACTCATTTACTATAAAAGGGTAGTGTCACTGAACATAATTATAACATACAAACGGATATGAATAAACATACAACATGTGCTAACCCGTTAGGTTTGACCTATGAGACACTCAATTACTAACTACGTGATTAACATTAATATCATTTTAATAAATGTCCATCCGCATATCATTACAGTACAACAAGAATGATTGAATAAGTTATTATCTATAGGTGTTGAGTCCTGCACAGATAATAGGTAGACAACGTTAAATGTGTGATGACTAGTTTGTAAAACAGTAAGATATGAAAAAGGAAATTTCATAATGTTAGATAAAGTGCCGTATGACACATACGAGCCCACAACACTCATAAAAATATAAATAACATAAAACCATATTTTTTACAAATATGAGATAGTGTTACTACAGTTAGTAAGAACATATTACATTTTTCAATTACTAACCATTCTCGTATATTGCACAGTATGTTTTATGACCCTCAATTGCTATCTTTAGATGGGCTCAACAGCGTGTATTCGCGACTTCGCATACATGTATATTCGGTTGTGTATTTGTGAACTCTGATGAGAGTAGTCTCTTCTTTGACCAATACGCATTCACGTGTACACTGTATATGGGACAAGCATTCATTCTTCAACAAATTAAATTGTATTATCAAGATAGCTAACATAGGTTTTCTGTTTTATTGTTGTCCCGTATGTATATACTGTCTGTTTTGCAATTGTGTCGGGGTGTGATTTGTAAGTATTATAATATTTTCAATAAAAATAATAAAATATGTCATCTTTTGTCCATCGTTCTACGTTTTCGGATCACAAATTAAAACTGGTGGAATCAATCAAATATTTACGTGTACATGACGCAAGAGTGTGTCTACTGATTTTAGATATTTAGAATTATTATAAAAAAAACGGGAAATAACGATGATATGTATCGTTTGTGGAAATAAATGGAAACCGACTGAAGATGTGACAGAAATTATGAATTTGTATTTGTAAATGATAAAATGTATAAATGTATGCTTTGTTTATGAAGCATATTACATTAAAACTGAATGCGTGTGCTATGTAGTACGTTCGCAGCAAACGGCCTACTAATAGCTTTAATATATATATATCATACTGATGCAAATTAACACAGCTGGCAAGTTCGTATGAAATGTCACATGCAGAACATTAAAGTATATCATGTTTGTTTTCATATTGTTGCAGACAAATCCAAAAAGCTCACAGGTGTCATGTATACAGCTTTGATTTCTTAAAATAAGTTTAAAGATACATTTTCAATAACGAGTACGCATCCTTAAATATGTCCCGTTAACACGCATTAGTTAGCTGATATGAGAAATATGTATTGTCAAGTGGATTGTCTTATATTTGGTTCAATCAAAATGTTGGTGACAGGTAAATATATTTGTTTATGTTTAAAGGTTATGTTTATACAAATTGCTCCGAAACAATTAATTCATCAAGTTATTTAAGTCATTACATCATTTCAAATCAGGGTTTTGGCCAGACTAGTATTTAAGTTTTCTTAGTGATAAGTCACTCTTACGAAATCTATGAAAATTTAGAATCGCATTACACTCCTTAAAAATACAACATTTTAGAAAGGACTATTACATACTGGATGATCTATGATGTTCTAATGATTATTCTGGTCGTGCAATCCATAAAGGATGTATAATCTACTAATTTATAATGTATCTGAAAATACGTTGCCATGTTTATAAAAGATTTGATGAAAACTCCGGGGGAAATAATTATCGAAGTAACGTCATCTCAAGCCGTCATGCTGAAACGTGAATTGTACTTTGGGCCAGATTGTTTTGGCCTTATATATTGAATAAACCTGTCTGTATGTGCTCCTTTCACAAATAGCTATCGCATAAATGTACATCAATAAAACATGCATTAATTTAACCGTCCGTCTGTCCTACCAGACATTTTATAAATGGCATTACAAACATATCAACAGTATCGATTCAGGGTAATGAACCGAGAAGACGTTTTTACAAGGTTTAAAACAATCCAGTATGAATGAGTACATTGTTTACATATCACGCATACCACTGCAGGGTATACACGTTTACGTTCCAAAGATAAAATTGATAAACCAAAGCTTCGAAAGAAGAATCTGTAGTAAAATGTAAATAATATAAGTGATGATAAGATATAGAGATAGCATTACAGTATTAACGGACAGCTAATACACGCAAAATTTAAGATAATTGTCATTATTCATTTTAGGTAACATAAGAACAGGAATATTTTCGGGATAACAACTTCTTTAGTGTGAAAATACAGGACGTTTCGGAGTACATACTCACTCCTTCATCAGGTGGAACGTAAGGAAATAACAAAATACTAAAGAAGTTGTTATTCAGTAAATCTACCTGTTCTTATGAATACAACATCTAAATGCCCTTCAAAGACCTAAGGTAACATACATAGCGATTTTCTAATTACGAAATATTCAATGTATTACGCGTAATTTCTCGCCTGGTTTATGACCGGCAATTAAGCTAACATTGTCTAGGTGACTGGGCGACTAGCTGTGGTTGTGTATTCGGATGTATTTTCGTCAACTCTGACATACACAAAGAATTGTCATTGACATAAGCAGAGGGAAATGAAATATCTAGATATATCTAGCGTAGGTATTCGAGTCTGCAATTATGACCATGTATATATAAATCTCCATCCATGAATTTATTTGAGCAGGATAATATGAAACATCACCCCATCCAAACTGTTTTAAACCGGAACACGAGACTTTGGCACATGTGTGCTTTTTTATGTTTTCATTTGATTTTATGATTTGTAGTAATACATGTTCAACGTCTATACATACCTTATAGTATCGTTGTTTACACAACTGTGACCAGTTATCTAGGTCTATATTGTCTCTATATTTTATTTAATAATTTTATTTGTAGTTTAGAAAATAGTCATACCTTTCACATCTATAACATATAAATGTCATTGCAATTTTACAATTCGACATTCAAATTTTGTTTTAACAGATAATGAAACATTCATGGGCTAGTGTACAGCAATAAATTACCTAATCAAGTCAAATTGCAAGGCTATTTGATGTTCAAACAATGAACGTTGATACAAAGGCGCATACTGGTACCTCTTTGTCATCATAACAATTAGTTTAGATACCCATATGAAAGTGTCTATAGCGATTGATGATAGCTGAATAGCTAAATATGGCTGCAGTACAAGATAACCGAATCAAGTGTAACAGTCCACCAGGAGACCCGTTAGAATACAGCGCATACACATGTTACATAACACCGACCGGAACGCATCGTTTAACAGGTTTTTCTGATAGGCATTTACACGTGACGCTTGCTCCTGTATATAGCCAGGTACTCCCATCTGATTACAGAGTCCCTGGTTGTCCGCCGTCAGTGAAGCTCAGCAAAAAGGAGATTGACAAAAAGAGTCATTGCAAAATGAAATACAGATGTATATAATGTTACAACTTGACAGCATTATTATCATGATAACCGCTGCATTAGCTTGCGACATAACAATACTAAATTTAATTTGTATTATGGCAGTATGAAACTTCCTCCAATAACAGAAACTCTTCCGCATACAATCTTACAAATAAAGAACAGGCGGAACAACAAGTATTAGTATTTTAATTTAATACACTTAAACAACATGTGTTGAACTTCTATCATTAATCATTAACATTCAAACGTATACACTTTAATAAGAGTTAGTAGTGTGATAGTTGTAATGAGCCTATCGGCTTATGATAAATTGTTTAACTCAAAATGATAAATTACAATCGTGATACCATTTCACCTATTCATTAAATATAAGACTGTGAAGTGATCATGTCAAAATAACCGGATGAAACATCATGGAAATAGCTAATTTCGTAACTGAAGGTTTTAAATAAAACTTTTGTTATAAAGAACAAGTGTAAAGGTATTGACATTTAAAGCTTTAACTTTACTTAAACCACAATCTTTGTTGGACATTCTTGTAGATGCTATCTGTGTTTGAATTTGTCATAAAAAATAGTGCCGAGATACTTATACTCTGGGACAACTTCTATGATGGAATTGTCAATGAGAACAGGTTTATAGTTGTCTTTCTTCACTGTTTAATCTATATTTAATCTCATTGCCTTTATTTTCCGGGATTAGAACTATAAGGTTGTCTCAGCACCATATACAAAGACGTTATATGGCCTTATGGCAAGTGAAGTATACATTTATTTAAAATCGTAACCAAAAAATATTTAAGAATGAGAAAGTCAGCAATTAAAATGTTTTAATTATAGATTTTAATATAACATACTTCAAATTGGTAGTTAGTTTCTTTTCTCTCTGTGTTAATGAGCGTAAGCACGAAAAATGACCTTGAAAGGCTTTGCAGCGTGATATATGGGGCCGCGGCCGCCTTTGATGAAACTATTACGTAATTCATTGGGACACATCGTGTGTGCAGACGGCATAATGCCGACATATGATCGCTTATTGGTTTATAACCCTCGTACTTTTTATATCAAAGACGACGATCGTTTTCAAGTGTCACAGGTATGAAACCATCCATCTAAAATTTATCTAGGAGATACTAAACGTCACTATGGAACATTCTATACATAAAAATACAGTATGACTGCAAGTTACCCATTGCTGTGAATGTCGATGTGAACAGTTGAGAACAGCTTTGACATAACAGACATATGTTAATGTACATGATCGTATATCTCTTCTTCATCACCTTAACTTAAAGAATGCCAGTCAAAGAAATGTACATGCTCTTTGAATATTTCTTCTTTAAAATGTACACCTGGTCAATACGATCGTTTTTGCATAGCTTTTAGTGAAAAAGAAATGGTTAGTAGTAAAGAAACCGATATTACCCCACATAACAATAACATGACTAATTAAGAGGTTAAGTGAACAATGTAATGTGATTGATAATATGTAAATTGATGTAGGATAATTGAAAGGCAGTCCTATGATAAACACTTAGACATATTTCTAAAATCTACCAGTAATTGAACTTAATTGATTATCAAATGTGGAAGTTAAGAAGCAGTAGTGGAGCAGTAAACATACTGTAAGATAGGTTATCATCAAGTTGACACAACTTACTTTGTCAATAAAAGTTGTTTTAAGCTTGCTCTAGTTCTTAATATAACTCATCATTTCACAGGTGTTATGCTATGTATTTTTATGAATGAATATAAGATTATCTTTCGGGATATGTCTGTTATACTTATGATAATTTAGATCACTACTGCTTGAGTGAACATGCCAATCTTTCATTCATTCTCTCTGTCGTTCCATCATTCAGTCAAACACTATGTATGAAGGACCTACTTTTTAAGTTATTAACTTATTTACTTATGGTTAGCTAATGAAATTAAGGAATGAAATAAAAATTGTATCACCTTCCCCTGTTCTATCAGTGATTAGTTACATTTCAAAGATAACCACATTACGCCCGGAGTATTGGTAATGCCCTGTAGGATCATGTAGTGTTTAGACATGGTTATAGTGATAATATTATACATGGTTATCTTTTCTTATGATAGCATCAGGCTGGTCGGTTATTTATTTTATCGTTGAACACACCTGTGCTCCGTTTGTACATGCAAATAGTTCCAAAATATAATATGTAACGGTAGTGAGATGTTGGATACTTAGAAATGAAACGTTACCTGTAAATGTGGTCATATGCAAACGTATTCTTTTAAAGATGTATAATCAGTTTTGCATGATACTTTATATGGTTCTAAAATGTACATATTACAGTAGGTGCTGGGTTACGTTATATCATCTTACTCGACTTTCTATCAACTATATATATATATATTTCAATGGAAACTAAGGAACAGTCACATGCACATGTGGTATCCGACATATACAGTACATACTCGTTATCAGACCTATTAAAAGCTATAAGAGCAAATCTGTCTTCCTATCCATTTCATGAAAGTTTCCAAATATATATTTGACTTAATGGCTGCAGCATGCCAAGGTTCTATGTCCTGTTTTCGATCATGACCCCGACTTTGAATAGTTGTATTTTCTTTATAATGAACTGACTGACCTTAAACTGGTTATTTTCGGTTTAAGTTGATCAATCTCAATTAAATAACACAAATTTTAACATTGGACATACATGTGACCTCACCAACATCATTTAGTCGCTTTACATGATATGTAATCAAATTGGAGACCCAGTTTGAGTATATTAGCGTTAGTGACTTTGAAATACATAATATATTCTTGCTCGAACTACATAACAACTAAGTGAGCAACATTGATTAATGACAGAAAGAAATGAATACTTCAATTTATCAATGTTTTTTTCATTAAATACATTTTTGTCATCAAAGACATTTTTGTCATCAAAGGCCATTTTTTAAAATTCAAAGTCATGCTATCATCAAAGTTTTTACCATCACAGTCGGTTTTTCAATCAAAATCATTAATTAATGAAAATAATTTTGTTTCATTAACTTCATTTTTCTCATTAAAGTCATTTTTTTAATCAAATTAATTTTGTCATCAAATTTAATTTTTCATCAGTCATTTTTTAATCCAACGTCATGTTTTCATCAAAGTCATTTTTTAAAATCAAAATCATTTTTGAAAATCAAAGTAATTTTTTTAAAATCAAAGTCGGTTTTTTAATCAAATTCAAATCAAAATTAAATTCATTTTCTCATTAAAATTATTATTTTTCATCAAATTATTTTTTCATCATATTCATTTTTTCATCAAATTTATTTTTCCATCAATTTTTTCTTTTCATCAAAAGCCTTTTTTTTTATTATTCAAAGTCATTTTCTTCATCAAAGTCAGATTTTCCATCAAAGTCATTTTTTTTACATCAAAATATTTTTTTTATTAAAGTCATTTTTCTTATCAAAGTCATTTTTCTTATCAAAGTCTTTTTTTAATCAAATGAATTTTTTCATCAAAAGTAATTTTTCTTAATTAAAAGTCATGTTTTCATCAAAGTCAATCTTTTCATCAAAGATATTTTTTCTTCATCAAAGTCATTTTTTTCCATCAAAGTCGTTTTTCTCATTAAAGTCTTCTCTTTTTTTTTATTCAAAGTCATGTTTTTATCAAAGTCATTTTTTTCATAAAAGATATTTTTTCTTCATCAATGTCATTTTTCTCCATCAAAGTCGTTTTTTCTCTCCAACGTCATTTTTTCATTAAAATTGTTATTTCATTATAGTCATTTTATTAATTAAATTCATTTTTTCATCGAACTTATTTTTTAATCCAAATTCATTTTTTTCGGTAATTGAAGTCATGTTTTCATCAAAATAAATTTTGTTCATCAAAGATATTTTTTATTCATCAAAGTCAGTTTCTTCCATCAAAGTCGGATTTTAATCAAAATCAGTTTTTTTTCATTAAATTGATTGTTCTCATCAAAGTCAGTTTTCTCACCAAAGTCATTTTTTAATCAAATACATTTTTTCATCAATTTTTTTTCCATCAAAAGTCATTGTTCCTTATTCAAAGTCATGTTTTCATCAAAGTAAATTTTTTCATAAAAGATATTTTTTCTTCATCAAAGTCATATTTTTCCATCTCACAAAAGTAAGTTTTCCATTAAAATCATTTTTTTCATTAAAGTAAATTTTCTCATCAAGTCATTTTTTAAATCAAATTCATGTTTTTTATTCAAAGTCAAGTTTTCATCAATATCAAATTGTTTCATCAAAGATATTCTTTATTCATCAAAGTCTCTTCCATCAAAGTCGGTTTTTAATCAAAATCATTTTTTCCATTAAATTAATTTTTCTTATTCAAGTCTGATTTGTATTCAAAATAATTTTTCCATAAAAATTTATTTTTCCCATTAAAGACTTCTTTTTAAAAAAAATTATAAGTCATGTTTTCATCAAAGTCAATTTTTTCATCAAACATATTTTTCCTTCATCAAAGTCATTTTTTCATTAAAGTTATTTTTTTCATTCAAATCATTTTTCTCATCAAAGTTATTTTTTCATCAAATTCTCTTTTTTAATCAAAGTTAGCTGTTTTCATCAAAAGTCATATTTTTTTTTATTCAAAGTCAAAGATGATATTTACAAAACTTTTCAACGATATTAAAGATGATATTTACAAAGCTTTACAAAGCTTTACAAAGCTTTACAAATGTTTACAAAATAATAAATATCTTGTAAATACCATCTTTAATAGATATTTATTACCTTTATTATTTTTGTAAAGAAGTATTTTAATATTTGTAAATAGCTTGTAAATACCATCTTTAATAGATATTTAATCCTTTGTAAATATCATTATTTCATGTAGTGTATGGTCACACTTTTGGTTCTGCTCATAACTCAAATGCTACTTGTTCAATTGTTATGAAACTTTACACATGTACACTTTATGGTCCCTAGATGTGCCTTTTCTATGTTTCACTCAGATTCCATGATTATTTTTTCAGATTTTCCACTTTTAAGCGTCTTTGTGTGCGCGTCTATGGTCACACTTTTGGTTCCGCTCATAACTCAAATACTACTTGTTCAGTTGTTATGAAACTTTATACATGTACACTTTATGGTCCCTAGATGTGCCTTTTCTATGTTTCCCTCAGATTCCATGATTATTTTTTCAGATTTTCCACTTTTAAGCGTCTTTGTGTGCGCGTCTATGGTCACACTTTTGGTTCCGCTCATAACTCAAATGCTACTTGTTCAATTGTTATGAAACTTTACACATGTACACTTTATGGTCCCTAGATGTGCCTTTTCTATGTTTCACTCAGATTCCATGATTATTTTTTCAGATTTTCCACTTTTAAGCGTCTTTGTGTGCGCGTCTTTGGTCACACTTTTGGTTCCGCTCATAACTCAAATACTACTTGTTCAGTTGTTATGAAACTTTATACATGTACACTTTATGGTCCCTAGATGTGCCTTTTCTATGTTTCCCTCAGATTCCATGATTATTTTTTCAGATTTTCCACTTTTAAGCGTCTTTGTGTGCGCGTCTATGGTCACACTTTTGGTTCCGCTCATAACTCAAATACTACTTGTTCAGTTGTTATGAAACTTTATACATGTACACTTTATGGTCCCTAGATGTGCCTTTTCTATGTTTTACTCAGATTCCATGATTATTTTTTCAGATTTTCCACTTTTAAGCGTCTTTGTGTGCGCGTCTATGGTCACACTTTTGGTTCCGCTCATAACTCAAATACTACTTGTTCAGTTGTTATGAAACTTTATACATGTACACTTTATGGTCCCTAGATGTGCCTTTTCTATGTTTCCCTCAGATTCCATGATTATTTTTTCAGATTTTCCACTTTTAAGCGTCTTTGTGTGCGCGTCTATGGTCACACTTTTGGTTCCGCTCATAACTCAAATACTACTTGTTCAATTGTTATGAAACTTTATACATGTACACTTTATGGTCCCCAGATGTGCCTTTTCTATGTTTCACTCAGATCCCATGATTATTTTTTCAGATTTTCCACTTTTAAGCGTCTTTGTGTGCGCGTCTATGCTTACAGTTTTGGTTCCGCTCATAACTCAAATGCTACTTGTTCAATTGTTATGAAACTTTATGTATGTACACTTTATGGTCCCCACATGTGCCTTTTGTATGTTTCAGTCACATACCATCTTTATTTTTTCGACTTTTTTTACTTCTAAAAAAATTTACAAGTGTATAATCTATGAAGACATACTTACTCTACTTTAATAATACTTCTGTGATCTATTCATACGAAAGTCTAAACATTGATGTCGTTGCTATTTTTAAACATTTTTTCTTTGACCAATGTTAAAAGCGGGGGTATATGAGTGAGCTGTGCTCACTAATTCTCTTGTTTGTATTCAGATGAGCACAAAGTCGAATTTTCACAGCTTTTTCCAAGATCTTCGACACAAATGACAGATTGGAAACAGGTCTATAGTTGGCAAGGTTTTCTATATCCAAATCATTCTTCTTTGGAAGGGGTTTTAGGGGCTTGCTTGAGACAATCAGGCACATTGCTTCAGAGAGGCTGAGGTTAATGATCTTGGTATAAACTGGTAACACAACATCCAGGAACTCCATGATGAAACCTGTGGGTGCAGGGTCCAGGTTGCAGAAAGTTGGTTTAGACGTAGTGATAATCTTTCCTCTTTCATCCTCACTGAAGCTCTTGAACTCATTGATATGCTCAATTTGTAGTAGATGTCTTAGACTGTTGATCAGGAGTATTAGCTTCGCCTAAGACTTTTCTGAGCTTGTCTACCATTCCCACAAGATAGTTGTTGAAACGATTGGCAAGTTCTTCATCATCTACTGCATTTGGAAGGCTGACATCACTGCCCTTTCCAAAAAGCTTTCCCAGAAAGTTGTAGAAAGATTTAGCTGTGTCACTGTCTATTATCTGAGAGGAGCAATAATCTTTCTTGGCTTTTTGTATTGTCTTGGTGACCACATTCCTTGCCGACTTGTAAATCTGACGATCAATCTCAAGCTTAGTCTTCCTCAATTTTCTCTCCATGGCACAGCGATGTTTTTTGGCACTTATGACATTTATATCATATACCAAGATAAAGATGATCTTTCTGGAACTCTCTTTAGAGTGGAAGGGGCATGCTTCTCTATGAGAGTGGTCATGGTCTTATCATAGGCTTCACAGAGAGAATTGATGTCTTCTGGAGTCTGCTGGAGGAGGTCAGATTCTATTATATCTTGGCGAAAGACGGATCTGTCAATCTTCTTGATGTTGCGACAAAGTTTGGTAATTACTGGCCGTTTAGGCAAACGGAAGTTTAGCGAGAGAAAGACACAGTGATGATCTGACATTTGTGTATCAATCACCAGTCCAGTATGTGACCACATCTGTGCGTTGGTGCAGTAACATGTTGAGTCAAATCATGGGCCTGAATAAGATTGATGAATTTTCTGACAACTGTGTCATATGCCTTATCCCAATGAATATTAAAATCACCAAGCAACAAGATGTTCTTCCGTTTGAGATTGACTATGAGTGAAGACAGATCATCCAGAAAAAGTCCTTGAGACAGGTTATTTTTTCTTGATGGTGGAGGTCAGTAGATACATATGCATCGTAGACAGGTGCTATCTAACGTGTCAAGTAAATTCATCAGTTCAAACGATTCAAATGAAATGATGTCATAGGGCCTTAAATATCCCTATGACATCATTTCGTTTCCAAAAATAGACCAATGCCAAGGTCATTCAATATGGACGTCTCACTATCAAACGATGTTTCGAAACACACTTGAGATTATCTAATATCCCTGGTACGTCAATTACATGTTATAATTCGTGCGCGATCTAATGCACCAAATACTGGGCTTTGTAAATCAGTCATTATTAGCTGACAGGATATTATTAATTATCTCGACTTGCACAGCAATGTCGGCTAGTGATTGGTCCAAACCGGTCACGTGCCGTAGGGATATTTTACTATGTTAAACTGGGTCACTCGCGTCCCTAGCAAGAGTTATCTCCCTTTGATTGCATTGTTTGTTAACAAACGCTAGCGGTAGATCAAAGAATGAAGCAATTCGCATGTCATAGTGTCGAGGAATTTGACGAAAAACGGAAAAAGGTACATTCCCAAAGCACGGTAAAGGCAAACGATCAAAGCGCACGACTTGTGAAAGAATATCTAAAAGAAAAGGGTGAGAATGAACATTTCAAAGATTTTGACGAGGTTATGTTGAATGGTGTTCTTGTCAGATTTCACCTGGATGTCAGACGGACTGACGGGTCAGTTTACACCGTAAATTCCCTTGAGAGCATCAGACATGGACTTAATCGTTACCTGAAGTCTCCCCCTTGTAACAAGAATTTTGACAATAGATAAGATAAGGCGTTTGCAAAGGCCAACAATTCATTTCGCTTGGCAGTGGCGGAATTGAAGTGAAATGAGAGAGGTGTTACCAATCATCACCCAGCTATAAGTGAGACTTATCTTCAAACATTGTATGGTTCCACCTACATGAACGCAAACACACCTGTCGTCCTACTGAACATAGTTCAATTTGACATGAGACTGTACTTTTTTCGTAGAGGAGCTGAAAACATGCACGCTATGGACAAGAACACTTTTGAAATAATACATGATTACGGAAAAAATGTGTAAAAAAAGTTGTGAATGAACTCACCAAAAATCACTCGCTTAATCAATCGCTCCCGCAGTCGGCCATTACGCATCCTAACAGCAGCCTTGACCAAGGCGTCAACTTCCCCCTCACAGGGGTCAACTTAGAAGATCTTTTTGGCGAATTCAACACTGCCACATCTAAACCACAAATGCCCCTTCTCTACCAGTGTACTATTAACAATTTGCACATTCACCATAAGTTGAATGTCAAAGTGTGAAGCTAGTAGGCGCCTGTCTATAATCTCTCATAATCTAGCCGCCTCGACCCTAGTACTAGTGCAGCCGTCTTCATGTGTCTAGTGCAGGTCATACTGACCTAACCTTGGAACCAAAGTTAATCCCAAACTTTTAATTATTATAGTTGCAATTGCGCTGTTGCCTGTTTTTGATAGTTATTCAAACATATTAAATGGTTTGAAAGTGAATGACAATGTGAATATTTCGAACGTTGATTTGTCGTCTCTAAGTTGGAATGTGTACTCGAGGTCACGTGACCGTTCCAAATCCTTGTTTTCAGTCTACTGAACTTTGTGCTAAAATCATATCCTTGTTATTATCCGTTTGATTCATATAATTACGTTTGATGGCTTGTTTTAAAGACAAATGTATTGGCTTTGACGTGGTATATAACATTGAATGATATGATGACAACGTTCTGAAATATAATTTCAAACGGACATGGCGCATTTCTAAATCACATATGGGCCACTAGGTACGCAAGGGTTTTAATTTCCACGCATTAAATGCCTGTCAGTGCGTAGCTGCTAGCAAAATAAACCAAAACAAATTGTCGTAACATATTCATTGAGCAGCTATCGAAACTGGAATTCCCCTTACTATAAATAGCACACTTCTCAGAATTCGAAAGCCCGGATGTAAAGCTCCAAATATAGTTCTTGGAATTTAGCGACGAAAAAAAACGAGAGGTACCGAATGTGTTCAAAACGAGGCTGTGCGATCGATATTTTGCGAATGTAATTCCACATGACATGTTGGGGTTTCGGCGTGAAAATTTGAAAATGTCTGCCCCGAAGAAAATAAAACAATTACCGAATTCTTCACGAAAGTAGGAAGTGAACCAGACCATACAAACGATGCAAGTAAGCGTACTATTGAAATTTAACATGAAACATTGAATGAAAGTGAAAATGAAAAAGAAAAGAACAAAGATACCGAGAAACGAAAAATTGTTCATAAATTTAAAAAGAATGGCTTGCAAAATACGATTGGCTCGAGTATGATGACACTACTGGAATTATGACTTGTAAACTTTGTCGTAAATGTAACTTGCAATACATTGACAAGCTCTTGTAGGAACTATAGGTCGTCAACTTTAACTCGACATGAAAAACTAACAGATCACAAAAGTGTTGAGAAAAATATTTTGCTAAGGAATGACTACACTACAGCGGCTGCCACTGCAGTTTCTCAGAAATCAGGAAGTATTATTGCGGCTATGAGGTGCACTCACTGGTTATGCAAGGAGGGGATTGCGAGCATGAATTATCCATCAATGGTTTCCTTTTGTAAACTTCAGGGATGTGAAGATACATCATGACAGGCCGGACGTCAGGAGTTGCTAAACTCCTTCAAGATGAGAGTCCACATTGTGTAGCCATACACTGTATGGCCCATCGTTTGAACCTTGTGACGTCAAAAGCAGCAGACGATGTGGAATATGTGGACAAAGTATTCCAGAAAACCCTCACTGACCTCTTTTATTATTTCAAGAAATATGCTTGTAGGGTTGCTGAACTTGCTGAAGTGCAGAAAAAGTAGATGATCCCCAGATCAAAGTAAAGGAAGTGCATGAGATCAGATGGTTTGCCATGTATAACGCACTGTTTACTGTGTACAAACATGGAGGTCATTGGTCAAATACTTCAAGAAGATTGAGAAGAAGAGTTCAAAGGAGAAGGAATTACTTGACAGCATTACAGACTTCAAGTTCGTCTTTGTACTGCATGTAATGATGGATGTAATTCCACAATTCACTGAAATGAGCCTTGTGTTTCAGAAGGTTGATTTGGACATTTCATGTGTGGAACCAGTTGTAGATGGATGTTTGTCAAGCTTAAATGTTGCTCTGACGGGGAAGAGCTACTACCAGACCCTGCAGAAGGATCAGTTGAAATTCCAGAAAGAAAAAGATAAATCTACAGTTTCCTTGGGGTGAAAAACTGAACAATTATGATGTCAAGGAATCAGAAAAAAATCAGAGATAAGTTTGTGACATCTCTTGCAGATAAACTTGTTGCCACTGCTTTCAGTGTCATGGGAATGAGGAGTATTTCAATGTTGTCACAGGAAGATCTTTCCAAGTATAGACGTGATGAAATTGAAATTCTGACTGATTTCTATTGTTCTGACAAACCTGGGAAAGAAGAAACCAGCAAAGCTATGATTGACAAAGTTGCAACTTTATGTGAATGGGACTTGGTAAAAAAAAAATTCTAAAGGAAATGTATCCAAGAGTCTCTTTCAGGAAACTTTGGACTGATATCTATGTCCATCACAGAAGCATGTTTCCAAACTTGCTGATTTTATCAAGATTGGCACTTGTAATGCCACTGCAGACAGCAGATTGCGAGCAGGGGTTTAGTTGTCAGAACAATATTCATTCCCCATCAAGGAATAGACTGACAAGTGACACTCTGAATAAGCTAATACTATACCACTTGAGGGAAAAGCAGTTGAAGATTTTGACTTAGTGAGAGCTTTGGAAAAATGGAAATGGAAGGTAGAGAGAAGGATATTCAAGTATTAAGAGGAAAGATTAAGAGGGTAAAATTTTACTGTTAATATAATGTTTATTGTCCTGCATTTCATGTGGCTGAAAAAATAGTGGCCCACTGAAATTTAGGTAGTGGCCCATTGTTTACAGAACAGTGGGCCATTTGGCCCACTGAGGGCAAATCCTAGATGCAAGACTGTTGATAAACAATGAGACCTGTTGTTGTTGTAGAATATACACAGCAATTTGCATCAAAACACAAAAAATCCAGATGTAAACTGCCATCAAAAATTCATCAAAGTGTTCAGAAAGATTTCAGAAAGGTCCTTTTTTCCTTAGAATACAACTCCAAAAATAGAGCCATGGGCTCTGTAACTCATCAGGAGTTCATTGATTTACTATCTAAAGTTGAATATTTAAGTTATTGTTTACAAGCAAAAGATAGGTTCTTACATCATGACCACTTTTCAACTCTCTAGACCTTTTGGAACTGGAGAAGAAGATGAAAATAGGTTTTTAAGGATGTGACCCATTTGGGGTCACAGGGTCACGAAATCTACAATTTTGAATCCCCATTGGCCAAGGAGTCTGCATACAACTTTTCAGCTCTCTAGACCTTTTGGAACTGGAGAAGAAGATGAAAATAAGTTTTTAAGTATGTGACCCCTGTGACCCCATTTGGGGTCACGGGGTCACATAATCTACAATTTAGAATCCCCATTGGCTAAGGAGTCTGCTCACAATTTTTCAGCTCTCTAGACCTTTTGGAACTGGATAAGAAGATGAAAATAGGTTTTTAAGGATGTGACCCCGGTGACCCCATTTGGGGTCACAGGGTCACGAAATCTTCAATTTAGAATCCCCATTGGCCAAGGAGTCTGCACACAACTTTTCAGCTCTCTAGACCTTTTGGAACTGGAGAAGAAGATATATAATAGGTTTTTAAGGAATATGCACATGACCCCGGTGACCCCATTTGGGGTCAAAGGGTCACGAAATCTACAATTTAGAATCCCCATTGGCCAAGGAGTCTGTACACAACTTTTCAGCTCTCTAGACCTTTTGGAACTGTAGAAGAAGATGAAAATAGGTTTTTAAGGATATGACTCCGGTGACCCCATTTGGGGTCATGGGGTCACGAAATCTTCAATTTAGAATCCCCATTGGCCAAGGAGTCTGCACACAATTTTTCAGCTCTCTAGACCTTTTGGAACTGGAGAAGTAGATGAAAATAGGTTTTTAAGGACATGACCCCGGTGACCCAAATTTGGGGTCATGGGGTCACGAAATCTACAATTTAGAATCCCCATTGACCAAGGAGTCTGTACATAACTTTTCAACTCTCTAGACCTTTTGGAACTGGAGAAGAAGATGAAAATAAGTTTTTAAGTATGTGACCCCTGTGACCCCATTTGGGGTCACGGGGTCACATAATCTACAATTTAGAATCCCCATTGGCCAAGGAGTCTGCACACAACTTTTCAGCTCTCTAGACCTTTTGGAACTTGATAAGAAGATGAAAATAGGTTTTTAAGGATGTGACCCCGGTGACCCCATTTGGGGTCACAGGGTCACGAAATCTACAATTTAGAATCCCCATTGGCCAAGGAGTCTGCACACAACTTTTCAGCTCTCTAGACCTTTTGGAACTGGAGAAGATGAAAATAAGTTTTTAAGGATGTGATCCCGGTGACCCCATTTGGGGTCACAGGGTCACGAAATCTACAATTTAGAATCCCCATTGGCCAAGGAGTCTGCACACAACTTTTCAGCTCTCTAGACCTTTTGGAACTGGAGAAGAAGATATATAATAGGTTTTTAAGGATATGCACATGACCCCGGTGACCCCATTTGGGGTCAAAGGGTCACGAAATCTACAATTTAGAATCCCCATTGGCCAAGGAGTCTGTACACAACTTTTCAGCTCTCTAGACCTTTTGGAACTGGAGAAGAAGATGAAAATAGGTTTTTAAGGATATGACCCCGGTGACCCAAATTTGGGGTCATGGGGTCACGAAATCTACAATTTAGAATCCCCTTTGACCAAGGAGTCTGTACATAACTTTTCAACTCTCTAGACCTTTTGGAACTGGAGAAGAAGATGAAAATACGTTTTTAAGGATGTGACCCCATTTGGGGTCACGGGGTCACGAAATCTACAATTTTGAATCCCCATTGGCCAAGGAGTCTGCATACAACTTTTCAGCTCTCTAGACCTTTTGGAACTGGAGAAGAAGATGAAAATAAGTTTTTAAGTATGTGACCCCTGTGACCCCATTTTGGGTCACGGGGTCACATAATCTACAATTTAGAATCCCCATTGGCCAAGGAGTCTGCACACAACTTTTCAGCTCTCTAGACCTTTTGGAACTGGAGAAGAAGATATATAATAGGTTTTTAAGGATATGCACATGACCCCGGTGACCCCATTTGGGGTCAAAGGGTCACGAAATCTACAATTTAGAATCCCCATTGACCAAGGAGTCTGTACACAACTTTTCAACTCTCTAGACCTTTTAGAACTGGAGAAGAAGATATATAATAGTTTTTTAAGGATATGCACATGACCCCGGTGACCCCATTTGGGGTCAAAGGGTCACGAAATCTACAATTTAGAATCCCCATTGACCAAGGAGTCTGTACACAACTTTTTCAACTCTCTAGACCTTTTGGAACTGGAGAAGAAGATGGAAATAAGTTTTTAAGGAAGTGACCCCGGTGGTCACAGGGTCACGAAATCTACAATTTAGAATCCCCATTGGCCAAGGAGTCTGCCAAAAACTTTTCAGCCTTTAGACCTTTTGGAACTGGAGAAGATGAAAATAAGTTTTTAAGGATGTGACCCCGGTGACCCCATTTGGGGTCACAGGGTCACGAAATCTACAATTTAGAATCCCCATTTGCCAAGGAGTCTGCACACAACTTTTCAGCCCTCTAGACCTTTTTGAACTGGAGAAGAAGATATATAATAGGTTTTTAAGGATATGCACATGACCCCGGTGACCCCATTTGGGGTCAAGGGGTCACGAAATCTACAATTTAGAATCCCTATTGGCCAAGGAGTATGTACACAACTTTTCAGCTCTCTAGACTTTTTGGAACTGGAGAAGAAGATGAAAATAGGTTTTTAAGGATATGACCCCGGTGACCCAAATTTGGGGTCAAGGGGTCACGAAATCTACAATTTAGAATCCCCATTGACAAAGGAGTCTGTACATAACTTTTCAACTCTCTAGACCTTTTGGAACTGTAGAAGAAGATGAAAATACATTTTTAAGGATGTGACCCCGGTGACCCCATTTGGGGTCCCAGGGTCACGAAATCTATAGAATCCCCATTGGCCAAGGAGTCCGCACACAACTTTTCAGCTCTCTAGACCTTTTGGAACTGGAGAAGAAGTTGAAAATAGGTTTTTAAGGATATGCACATGACCCCGTTGACCCCATTTGGGGTCAAGGGGTCACGAAATCTACAATTTAGAATCCCCATTGGCCAAGGAGTCTGCACACAATTGTTCAGCTCTCTAGACCTTTTGGAACTGGAGAAGAAGATGAAAATAGGTTTTTAAGGATATGCAAATGACCCCGGTGACCCCATTTGGGGTCAAGGGGTCACGAAATCTACAATTTAGAATCCCCATTGGCCAAGGAGTCTGCACACAACTTTTCAGCTCTCCTGACCTTTTGGAACTGGAGAAGAAGATGAAAATAGGTTTTTAAGGTTGTGACCCCTGTGACCCAATTTGGGGTCATGGGGTCACGAAATCTACAATTTAGAATCCCAATTAGCCAAGGAGTCTGTACATACAATTTCAGCTCTCTAGAGTCATTGGGTCTGGAGAAGAAGTCGAAAAAACGAAAAGTTTACAGACGGACAGACGGACGGACGCCATGCCATGCCATAAGCCCATCGGGCCTTTAAGGCCTGATGAGCTAAAAAATCCTATATGGATCAGAGCTCAATGCAACTTGCTGCCATCAAGCGCACAGTCAACAACAACAAGTTTTGTAAGCTTTGTATGTCCTGTGCAAAGGCACATACATCTCTAGTTCTATGCCCTTGATCGACGCTTTTTCACCACACTGAAATGAATGAATGATGAATTGAGAGCAAGCCTGGATTGTCGAGTTGATAACACATGAATAAGACCGGCCAGGGCCTCCTGAATTGGTCTTATCTGTAGCCAAACTCTCTACATCACTTTAATTTTTGCAACCATGTATCCCAGAGGATGGAGCCATGATTGAGCAGAATGACAGGGGGACACAAGGAACAAAAGCGTGGCTCATTTTACAGGGAGCCCTGAGCCTTTGTTACCTGTGCGTCAACCAACATTAGCTTTGTAAATAAGCCCTGGTAATACTGCTAGTCGAATGCATACCGAAAGTAATTCTTTAAGGCTGGGTGCATTGGGACATGCAGGTAAACAACTTTAGCATCGATTGAGAACAACCCGGCTCTAATGATGCTATGATGGATCTCGAACAACGGAATCGATATCAATCTGTTAAGAAATTTGATGTTCAAATCGGCCTGAAGCCTCTGTCTTTCGTGGTCACAAATTCAGTAGGTCGACTAATACCCGACGTGCTCCAGAGCCCGGGTAATTATATGCCAGGTAGCCTTGTCAAGGAAAGAACTGAATTCCGCTCACAAGAAAAAATTTCTTTGGCACAGTAGGGACTCGAGTGTAATCGGAGTTGAACCGTATCCAAGCGCGCTTTTTCACTGTGGCATTAGGCCATCTCCGAGGATGGACAGGACCCAGAGATTGGAAGTAGCCTTTGACCATTCTCCTGAAAAAAGTGATAACCAGCCACTAAAAGGGATCTTGGGTGAGAGACAGTGGCTACAATAATTTTGAAGTCACCGCAGGTACTATTAAAGTAGCTAGTAGCAGGAATTGGCTTTCCCTTCCCTGAAAAGACTTCCGCTGTTGATAAAGTAAGGCCTAGCTCAATGATACTTGGTTTGTGGAGCAACTATCTAATGTAGATATCCCCTTTGGGGTATTCTTTGGAATTTTATTTTTGGTCAACATCATGGAAACAAGTAATTGTCACAAACGTGAAAATTAAACGTTCTTGAAATCGCCGTTAAATCCTATCTCACCTCACAACACTTTTAAAATTCGTAGATTTAGTGACGGCTGGCCCCTTGGCAACTGAAAACCCAACACATATGAGTTCTACCAAAATGAGAATTTTAAGGTCAGCATATTTCAAGATTTAAAAAATCATTAAAAGGCATTTACAGACATGCAAATTTCACTTCTGTAGAAGAGACCCCGATGACAATAGTATATTCATTGTATATTAATGTTAGTTCAACACATATATTGACAACTGGAGATCAATAAACAACCATTTACCATTAACAATTAACAATGTATTCTTAACTTGAATATGTGGTACAAATCAATATTTTCAGTGCGCAGTAGCAAACAGTGTACTTTTCCAAGGTTGATTATAGGACGGTACGGCAGATACCTCGTTCTGATTTCTAAATATTTAGGACAAACAAGTAATACATGATACTCATGATCTTGGGAAAGTGATTAAACTAGACATTGGGTATTATGGTTAAGGTTTTGGCAAACACTGCTTCTTTAACTTTGAACGTTACATCGGAATTAAATGAGAGCATGTTTCAGCTGTGTTGATATTGATTCCAAAAGGATAAACTGATGCAATATCTAAAATATGAATAAAAAATTAACACAGGTTGGTATTTCATAAAACCAGTTCTGTTGGCAAATGTGTTTACATCTCTGCTTGAATACTTGGATAAAATACTGTGTGTTATCATTTAGTGATTTTTTTTTATTTATAATTTTATTTCTTTTTCAGATACACAGACATATATATGATATTACATTCATAGTACAAAGTACAAACACATATTAGTACAGAACAACTGCAAAACAAAAATACAGGAATTCACTTAAAGTTCTCTCGTTTCTTTTTAAACCTGGCATTTGACATTCAAGAAGTTGCAGTGAGTTTTAAATGGTAAATAGATTATGGCATACGGACCAGAATTTAGTGAATTTCGAATAATTACATTCTGAGTAACATACGAGTTTGTCAATTTCGTAGGCATGTTTTAAATCTTGTTTTATTGTATGAAGTTGCGGTAAAGATCCTTTTAATTTGGATATGTATATATTATACTTGACAGTTGTTATAATAAGGTTGAGAATCATATTTCGTCTTTCAGGATATCCGAGACATATATTGCGTTTTGAAAGGTTCAATTTGGAATCTGTTTTTTGCTCTATCAAGGTTTTGATTCTGTCCCAGATGTTATTCACAATCGGACAATCATAGAATATGTGAACTATAGTTTCTATAGATACTTTACAGAATGTACATTTGTTTGTGTCTTTCAGTTTCATTTTGAATAGGAGATCGTTCAGAGGGAGAATTTTATATATGATGGAGTATTGAAACCAAATTTGCTTTGTGCCGAGATGTGATGAAAATGGCGTCTTATTTATTTCGACCAATTCTCTAGAAGTAATAGATTGATTTAAATCCTTTTCCCACTTCTGCCTGTATTTATATGTGTAACCATTAGCAGAGCTCTGAAACATATCATAGAATATATATAGTCTGCATCCTTTAATTGGTATTACGATGTCTGATATGAAGTATGGCAGGATGGGATTGGATAGTTTATTTGATAATTCAAGATTTTTAGTTTTAAGATAAGCTTTGATTGACTGAACTAAACCAGCATATTCTAAAAAATGTGTTTTACATTTATAAGAATTTGTGAACGTTTCGAAGTTTTGAAACTGTCCTTGTTCATCCAGGATGTCATTTATAAATATTATTCCGTGTTGTATGTAATGTGTATAGCATATTTCCTGTTTGCCTATTGTAATATTTTCGTTACACCAGATTGGTTGGGAAAGAATATCGTTGACATCATTAACATTTGAACCTTTTTTGCTGATAAATAATCCCCAAGCTCTGAGTTCATCTCGCCAGAAAGGGTTTGTCCTCGGTGTAAGGATCTTTTCTTCAATATACTTTTGTGATTTGAGGTAATACTGCTCAGATTTTGGAGCTACATTTTGTACATATAGTTGTTTTAATTTGTTGTCATCTTCTGACTTGAAGAGTCGTTGAATCCATGCTACTTTGTGTGCTAAAATTGTGTTCTTTATATTTGGTACTCTTATTCCGCCGCCTTCGTGTGATTGTGTTATTTCATTACGACTTATTTTGTCTGGTTTGTGACGCCATATAAAGTTAAAGCATAGACAGGTTAATTCTTTAATGATCTTATCACTTGGGTTCGGAAGAATTGAAAATAGGTGATTTAATTTTGGAAGAATCAGACTTTTTAAAACTGTATTTCTTCCAAGGGGAGTGAGATCTCTTCCTAACCAGTGATTCATTATAATTCTGATCACTTTCAGTTTGTCCTTATAATTCCTTTCCACCATTTCGGCCAGGTTATATGTAAAGGTTATGCCAAGGATAGTGAAATCGCGTTGATTACAGTCTAGTTTATAACTTTTACAGAGGATATTTTGTGAGTGACTTAACGCCCCTATCCATATAACTTGAGTCTTGCTTGTATTTATCTTAAGACAAGAAAACGATGCGAAATTATTTAAGGTTTTGAGGGTATGTTGAAGACATTTTTCAGTTCCATCAAGTACAAGAGATGTGTCATCGGCAAATTGCGATAAGAGATATTCGGTGTTACCTATCTTTATTCCCTTTATATTCTTATTATTTCGTAACATTATACTTAGCACTTCGGCACATATTATGAAAATGTAGGGGGATAATGGGTCACCTTGCCTGCATCCTCTTGTAAGGTAAAAAAACTCAGACGAAAAACCGTTTACTGTTACACTAGATTGAATGTGTGTATAATATAATTCAATCCATCGTCGGATAGATGGACCAAGTCAAAAATAATTTAATGTGTTTTGAATAAATAACCAATCAACTGTCAAAAGTCTATTAAAAGTAATAAACCGGGTATCTCCATGCATTCAGTGTAATCAATGATGTCGTAAACCATGAGCGTACATTCACCGATGTATCGTTCTGACATGAAGCCTTTCTGATCTTCATTTATTATTGTCGGGAGTACTGTTTTTATTCTATTTGCGATTGTTGCGGATTCTATTTTATATGAAACGTTTAAAAGGGAGATTGGTCTCCAGTTTTTAGAGACTCTTTTGTTTTTCCTTTTTTCGGTATACATGTTATCAAGCCTTGCTTTTGACTTACTGATAGCTCTCCTTTTTTCATTTAGTGATACTATAATGCTGTATGACAATATGATGGCAACATTGCAAACTGTCAATGATATTAACACATGTCCGGAAAGCGGAGAACTTTTTTGAAAGAAAGAAAACTAGTTCACATACATTTTAACTCAAATGATATATAGACTACAAGTTCTGTTACCTGGCGCTAGGATTCTCTTGATATCCACCATGTCATGCTCAGGATGGTTGAAGCTGTTGTACATTCATGCCGTGATCAGTCATCCGTTCAGTGAAGTTGTCTGGACCACATGTTTGCCCTTGCCAAGAGCAACTGTTACCGAAGTAAAACGTGATTGCAATGCTTCAGATTCATTTAGAAGTGGACAAAGTACATTAAGTACGCGCATCATATGTAAACTTACGAGCCAAAAAAACCTCTGGTCTATAATTGTCTCATTTAATAAAAACATAATAAATTATGTGAACAGATATAATTGTATGTAACACCAATTAACATCAGGTACAACAATATCTCTGACAGCCACGTAACAGTGTGCCAACAACTAGCACATGGGCACTACATCGTACATGTAACTCCCCAGTCACATTGGACAAAGTCCCAAAAGGCAAGACAGACCAAGTGGGGAGGAAGGGCCTAGCACGTAGGTCTAGTCAACAGTCAACAATTACTCCTACGCCAAGACGAGACGCTTTAGTGAGTAACACGCAACGCAAGACGAGGGAGACTATCGAGAGTGTTGAATGCAGAGGCTCCGAACTCGAAGAGAACGAAGTCAATATCAACTACCCGCCAGACAAAGTTATTAACTGGCGAAACAAGGCGAGACACTGACCAAATCAAACACTCCAAGACGAGACGAATCACGAAACAAGTAGATACAACCTGAAGGCGAAAGACTGGCGAAACGAATGACCGGCGAAGCGAATGACAGGCGAAGCGAGTCACTAGCGAGACGATGCAAGTCAAGTCGAATCAAGCTTACGCGAGCGTCGAGCCGAAGGCGATAGACTGGCGAAGCGAGTGACCTTTGCAAGTCACTGGCGAGATGATGCGAGTCAAGTCGAATCAAGCCTAAGGCGATTGACTGGCGAAGCGAGTCACTGGCGAAGCGAGTTACTGGCAAGACGAAGCGAGCCAAGTTGATTCAACCTAAGGTGATAGACTGGCGAAGCGAGTGACCTTTAGCAAGTCACTGGCGAGACGATGCGAGTCAAGTAGAATCGAACCTTAGGCGAATGGCTGGCGAAGCGAGTAACTGGCGAAGCGAGCCACTGGCGAGACAACGCGAGTCAAGTTGATACAAACTGAAAGCGAAAGACTGGGGAAGCGAATGACAAGCTAAGCGAGTTAGAGGCGAGACGATGCGAGTAAATTACCAACGGCGAACAAAGGCACTGGCGGAAGGTACGACTTAAACCGTGCGAACCGAGCAGTTACCCGACGAAGGTGAGAGAAAAACAAAAGACACGATTTGCACGTGCAAAGCATGCAGCCAGCCCGCCAGGTAGCACACAGCTAGCACATGTCAACAAGGCCCCTTGTAACTCAACACCTAGCTGAAACAGATTGTCTGAACAACCTGTTAACAACGAACGTAGATTAAGACGTTGAAAACTATCTCTTAAATAAATAAAAGATAGAAATAGCAAGTTAGCAACAAACAGCGCTAAAAATTCCCAGTCTCAGAACAAAACACGTCTGTCTTGTCCTGCAACTGAAAGGAGAGTGACTTATTCCAGTAGTGACGTCACGAGACCAGGCAGACTTACCTGCCCTTGGATACGGGATTTTACGCATCCCTTACTCCACTGTTCAAGTTTTCGTCTGTGTTAAGGTTGAAATAGCATACCTAGAGAGGAGGTAGGCAAAGTAGGTCTACTCAACAGATAGGTATTTAAATAATATGTATTATAGTAATCGGTCAAACGCCACTAGATTTCAAAATAAAGCTTTCCAAATAAATGCAACTCGCATTCATTCTTGATAAAACTTGGGATCAAGTGTTGAAGATGTCTTTTTGAAAACAATAACAACATCAAGTGAATGACCGTACATTGCCTTAAAAATGTAAACAATGTGTTTTTCATCAATAGTTAAATGGGGAATACTAATGCCATAGGTGACATATAGATCAGTTGAACTGGTGGAAACTGTCTCAAAAGGAAACATTACACCCTAAAAGGCACTTTAGCACGTTCTGCTTACTGAAATAAAGTGATCTCATAAAAGGGAAATTAAGTGTTACAAATAACTATGTTAATCTCCTGAATCAATAAAAAGAGTTCTAAAAAATGTACAACGTTCGGTTAAGTCATGCAGGTCAATTTTCAATCGAGCGGCCATTTTAATGTCATTTGGCACTGTATTTAATGTCATTGGTTTAGGTTTGCGTTTGTACCAAACGTGTGAAACCATTCTTGTGACATTGACAACTGTCTACAATTGCTCTAAAAGAAGCGAAGCCCAAGGTATATCTGCTCTACCTGGCCCACCCTGTGGTCTATCTACTTGCACCAAGACCGTGTCTGAGGACCTTAACCGGCTGATAAACTGAGGGAATATATACTTTTAAGGACAAACCTGCAAAATTCACATTTGAAAATAACCCCACCCCTCTATAAAAATGACCCATGCAAAATGGTTTCATTATAAGGCAACACCGTTTCAAATATTTTGAGTTCGTTAAAAAATAATCTTTAGTAATAATTAGCGAGTTTAATAAACATTTACGAAATTGTTTGCATTTAATACTGTATCGTAGAAGTTGACAGTTAATACAAATGTGTCATCTCAGGCGACGCCGGGTATAAGGACGCCTCGTGTCGCCTCGCATTTCCCAAGTGCACTTCATGGCTTTCATCGGGTGCGGCACGCTGAACTGCTCGACCAATGTCAACATGATCAAAGTTATCCAAAACACAACACAATTTCTATATTTACAAGACTTTTTGCACATAAAACGTAATACTTCATTAATGAAAATAAGTAATACAGAAACTGGCCAGTTTACAAGAGGCAGTGAAAAAGTGTAATAAATTGGTCATGAAAAAATCATTCTAATTTCAACTGGCTCCGTAGCCAAACGGTATGCACACTTCGTTGCAAACCGAAAGGCCAGTGGTTCGATCCCCGAGATATATTTGTAAAAGTCTTCTTAAATGAATTTTATGATGGGAAATGTCTGAGATTTGAAAATGCATTAGTTTAAAAATCAATTACTAATGTTTGCTGTCTTTCTGTGATTTAGAGACCTCATATGAGGTTAATAAATCCCAGACAGACCTCATATGAGGTCTTTAAATCCCAGATAGACCTCATATTAGACCCTATTGAAATTTCTACAAATTTCATGCCCTCAGGTCATGAAGGGCCCCCTTCTTCTCGGTTGGACGTCGTCAGTATTACTTGCTTTTACACAAGAAAGAGCTTGAATTATCTTTGGAACTAACCCACTTAAATGTTCCCGAACTTGTTTCTCTCTATATTCGTTGTCATGAGCGACTGCACTTTTCCATGTGTAACGTGATGCCAGACGAAACGTATCTGCTGTACATTTTAGGTACGCTTCAATATACCTAGGCTGTAGTTGACCAGATGCAATCAGGGCACTCATTATGCAAGCTATAGCATAGTAATTTCCGATAATATAGGTTTCCTTCCCCCTAAATTCAATTTCTCTCCTTGACCAATGTCAATCTCAATGTCTGTTATGCCCTCATCTATGCAGATATCCAGTCCACAATCTTGTGATATTTCAGTCACAGGCGTGATTCTCAGCTGCACGATTGATGACCACGTGGTTTGTAGCCTCTCGTGGTCTTGAAGGCTCTTGTAACATCTGGAGGACGTTTCTTTCTTCTGTTTTGAACAGTTACCATTGAATGATGTTTACAATATCAACTTGTTTCAACTCTTGAATAGCTATAGTTTACAATCGCTACACCTTTAGAACATGACATCTAATAAATAATTTAGAATTGTAACATTTCAGATCGAGTCAATCGTCGTAAGATAGAAGATCCGCGAAAAGGCGACTTTCTAGATTAATACAGCAAATATACATGGGTGTAGCTGATATTTTTTGGAGTTTTAGGTTGAATATGATAATCTAGGAATTGTATCGAAGTTATAACATTCACAGATTAACCGAAGCCCAGATATTAGGAAAATTAAAAACTGTACACATTCATGGTAGTTGCTCATGTTGACAAACACACTGTCCAGGTTGTTGGAAATGAACTGTACAGGTAGTTGGTATGATAGTTGTTAGTAGGTAACAGAAACACGTTATGCAGAATGAAAATGATCGTCATTAGCAACTTTATTTATCTATCCTAATGAAGTAGACCATATGTAGGAAGTTATGACTTGAGTAATGTTCCTTGAGAATGCCACTAAATCTGACTTATGATTCTAAGCGAGTCCTGCTTTTAACAGAAGTAACTAAGCTTGACCATGACCTTGCATGTGCATTTTGAGTGAGTAAGCGTTTCCTTGACTTTTCCTTTTTTACCATTATGAAAAAAATCTGGGCTTAATTAAATCTGATTTTTTGGTCAATATTTGTTTCTGTTATTTTGAGTCAAATCATTCTCTTCCCACAGAGGTCACGCCTTGCAGATTTCCGATCCTTACCTCTGTTCTTTATCGCTTGAAATCGAGAGCGATATGGAGTGTCCTGATTGACTGCAATTGAATCTAGTTGTGCAATCAGCAACACCCTTGTAAAAGTGACATTTGCCAATGACACGCCACAATGATAAAATGAACGTAAGATAAACGTTTTCTCGTTTAATGTGTTTTCCTCGAAATATGCTATTTAATTTTGTGAAAACTATCGATCATAAACATGCTTTTAAATAAATAAGACCCAACTCGGAAACAAATATATAAATAGTTCATTTATGTTATTTACATCAGGCATATTCGAAGTACAAATGCTAATGAGCAAGACCCTTTACAGTCAAATGCCTAGATCTTTGAACTTACTTGGTCGACATGACCGCTGAAAGGTGAGTTTTCATTGGTTAAGAAGCAGGGATACAGTACGATGTTCTCATTTCTCATGTACAGTAAATATTAAGGCATATAACACATTACCATTACAATAACAAATAACGACGAAGATATAATTCCATGCATCATTATTTATTTTAAATGTGTCCGTCTTTTAAATTTTTAAATATAAATATGTGTAAATACAATGTATTATCTCAAAGAAATGATGATAGGATGATGTTAAATCATAAATAAAATTGAGGTATTTACAATCACCCATCAACATAACAGGACGTTTAAGATTGAAACGTCGGTGAACTGATTTGATTGACTGCATGGTCCTCTGACTCATTTGAAATGTAAAGCTACATGACCAAGTTTAAAAATAGCTTAATGCATCTTGCAATATGGCATTTGTCATTTGTGAGTGATTTCACAACTAAGGTCACGTCCCAATAATTGACAAGGTATATTGTTCAGTAAACTGTGATTGTAGAAAGCTAGTTTAGTGTTAGGTCTTTGAAGGGCATTTAGAAGTGGTATACATAAGAACAGGAAGATTTTCTGGATAACAACTTCTTTAATGTGAAAATACACGACGTTTCGGGGTACATACTCACTCTTTCAGCAGGTGGAATGTAAGGAAATAACAAAATATGGTACATTTATATAGCAAACAAAACAATGGTGAGAAAAGTCAATCAAGGAGATTAACATGCATGAGAATGGTATACAATGGGGATTTGTTATACAAACATGATGGAGATGAAGCATGAGAATGATGAGGATTTGCAATACAAACATGAATGGGAGTAAGTAGATGAAGGATTTGCAATACAAACATGAATGGGAGTAGGTTGATAAACAAAGGCCTGTAGGCTTTATTGAAGATGTAAATAAACACACATGATGAAACGAGGGAGGCCAATTGGCTTTATTGAAATTGTTAAGCAAATAATAATTATAGTTGATTGGAAGAGAGGCCAATTGTTGATGTGGGTGGCTTTGTCCCCACCAATCAACGCCTATCAGCGCCTATCAGCTCCAATCACCATGCAACAACTTCAAAGCCACCCACATCAACAATTGGCCTCTCTTCCAATCAACTATAATTATTATTACAACTAACCCCTACAATGTAACAAAAAAGGTTTCTTGCATAGCATTGCAATGCATACCATGGACAGTTATTTTTTAAAATTGTAAACAACCTGGACAGTGATGGAGCAACTACCATCAATGCGTACAGTTTTTAATTTTGCTAATATCTCGGTTTCGATCAATCTGTGAAAGCTGTAGCTTTGATGCAAGACCTAAATAATCACATTCGACTTAAAATTACACAAAATTTGGGCTTGATCCATGTAGATTTGCTGTATTCATGTAGAATTTTCTCCCTTTCGACGATTGACTGGCTCCAAAATGTTAAAATTCTAAACTATATATTACATGTCATGTTCCACGGATGTGGCGATTATAAACTATAGCTATTCAAGAGTAAAAACAAGTTGACATTGTTAACATCATTCAATGGAAAATGTTCAAAACCAACCAATTTCGGGATTCACCCGAGTTGAAAAACTACTGTCTGTAGAGAAAATGGTTGTTGACGACTGCCAACTTCCGGTTTAGCATGGACAGGGCTTACCCCCTGTGATTCAACTCTCTTGCGTTCCATTTGGGGAAGTTAGAGCGCTTTCTCAAGATCTTTACTCTCTCATGCCGTCACGCTCTGGGGAGTGGTTCAGCAAGCGTCAAGATGGCAAGACGTGTATTGTAGCTCGCTTATGAAATAGCAAACATTTCAACAACAACGAAACCCTGTACAACTTTAAACTTTCTGTATTGACAGGAATACCCCTCGAGAACATCTTATGAGTGTGATTTAGACAAAATTTGAATTTGTATAACACTTAATCGAACTTTATTAAATCGTCCCACGTGGTGCAGCGCACGGACTTTTAGTGCAGACAGAAGAAACCGCGTGGCATTGTGTCGTCTGGCAGTTTAACTCAAGTCAAGGTATGGGGGACGCATTATCAACCTGGCGAGTACGTATCGGCTGTTTTACACCTCTTAAACAACGAAGTTACAGAAAGATTAAGGTGTTACGCCTATCTGGACTGATGTGTGCGAAATATCTGCAACTCTGCATGATGTTGGCCTTACTACTTCATCTCGACTCGAACACTTATGATATTGGGAATTGCTCTCCTAACTCTGGGTCTCTTTCAAGTTATCGAATTGACAGTGTGAAACGAGGTGTTTGGAAATCAGTGTTTATCCCCAGGGAGTTGGAGTTGTGTGGGGACATCGAGTCGAACCCGGGGCCGAATACCAAGCCGGGAACCACAACGAAGGGGCGTCACCGGTCAACTAGACAATCAAGACTACAGAAAATGTTCACCTGCATCAACTCATAATGTATCTTTGTAACCGCCGATTAGCTGTAATGCTAAAGGTTAATAAAGAATTGAATTGAATTGAATTGTGTGGATACTGACGGGTATGACTCGGAGGCGAACGAGGATAATTTGTCTCAAGTGCTCAAACTCATTAAAGTTGAACTGAACTCACTTAATGAGAAGTTTGACCAGGTGTATAAGGAGCTTAAAGATGATTACGACGCTTTGAGGGATGAAAATAGAGACTTAAAAGAACGTCTGAATAAAATGGAAAGTATCTTGGACAGCCAAGACGCTCAAAATCGACGAAACAACATCGTTATTCACGGTGTACAGGGAACTGCGGGCGAAGGCTGGGTCGAAACGGAACAAGTGGTGTTAAAGTTTCTACAGGATAATGTCAACCTCGAAAATCCAGACGCGCTACAGTTGGAACGAGTCCAGAGACTTAAGTCTAGGAGTCCGGTGAAACCAATACTGGTTAAATTCAGTTCGTACAAAGACAAAATGAGGGTTTTGGAAGCATGAAGGACTGCACTTAAAGGTAAGGAACAACGTGTCGTTAACGATTTTACCCGACAAGTACGTGACGTCAGAAGTGGTCTCATACCACACATGATCCAGGCGAGGGAGAGCGGTAAGGAGTCTTACTTGTCATATGACAAGTTAGTTATCGAGGACAAGGTTTTACTCTCAAGGATAACATGCTTACAGAGATCGGAAGAAACCGTAAATATCCGAAGAACAGTATCTCAGACCCAGCCGTTGGTTTCACCAGAGTGACAGGTGATAAGTCTACTTGCTAGGGGCGTGCACGTGGCAGTGACTCACAAACTAGCAACCACACACGGGACAATATAGGAACTGAACAACACGGGTATGTAAATGTGTGCAGTTGGAATATTCACGGCATCCATATATATATTCATTGTACGAGGACAGCTGTTTTCATCAATACTTAAATAAATTTGACATTATAGGTCTATTAGAAACAATGCATAATGATAACTCTTTGATTGATAACCTTCTTCCAGATCATCAATGTTTTGGAACTGTAGCTAGGCGTTTGAAAAATGTGGGACGTTTTTCAGGCGGAGTTGCTGTTTATATACGTAATTCGAGGTCCCGGTTTTTCCAACGGGTTCATGAAAACTGGAATAATTCTATATTTTTCAGTGTTACACTCGTTAATGGTAATATTCTTATTTTAGGAGTTATTTACATTTTGCCAGAAAATTCACCTTCATATGAACTTGAAGATAATAATGGTATAGATTTATTGGACCAATAATTTCAACACTTAAACATGAATATGGAAGTGATACTGATGTACTGTTGTTAGGCGATTTTAATTCATGAACTGGAATGAACGATGACTTTATTATTGATGACGAGTCTGATGTTGACATTCTCCAGCTCGGTGACATGTATGAAATTGACACCTTTCGTGTTCCTCGTGCAACGCAAGACACGCTGACGAACCGCTTCGGATTAGAACTTCTCGATGTCTGCCGTGAGTGGGGAATTCACATTGTTAATGGACGTAAGTCTGGAAATAAAACTGGCTCGTTCACGTGCATTACTCATAATGGGACTAGTTCAGTTGATTATGTGTTAGTATCCTCAAATTTATTTGAGAGGATACTTGATCTTGTGATTGCTTCTAGGATTGAATCCGATCACCTTCCTGTAACTTGTCAAGTTGATTTACCATTTATAAACACCATTGACTCTATCCGGCGATCTGTGATTCGTTCTACACCTGTAACTAAATATAGATGGAAGGAGGGAGGAAATCAGTTGTATTTGGTACGACTTCATTCATCAACAGTCAGAGATATGCTTGATGATGTCCTACGTGTAGTTTATGATGATGTTAACTATGCTGTAGATATTTTAGCAAATATCTTGTATTTCGCTGGTGATCAGTTTAAGGTGTTATTGCCTGATTGTACAGGTAAATATTGTAAACAACCTGTCTGGTTTGATCGTGAATGTGCTGCTGTAAAACATGATAAATATGAGTGTTTAAATTCATTTCGCAGGTGTAAATCTGTTAGCATTTTGAAAGTTTATTTAAATTGCAGGAAGGAATTTCGCAAATTATGTTGTACTAAGAAAAAGCTATACAAAGAGCGTTTAGTTGATGAAATCAAATCGGCTGCTGCTGAAAGGGATTGTAAACAGTTTTGGCGAAAACTGAAGTCTTTGTTAAGTGTTAGGGGTAAGGAATCACCTATTGCACTTGATGTTTGGTTTGATTATTTTAAAACTTTGTTAAATCCTAACATGCTGGATAGTCAGTCTTCAGTTGATGAATCTGTTGTTAACTTTATGGCCAATCATGATGTTTTGAGTCGTGGTAGTAGTGATAACTCCTTTTTGTTATCAGAGCCAATTTCCGTATTTGAGATCAATAAAGCTTTAAGTTCCCTTAAGAGTGGCAAATCTGCTGGGGTAGATGGGATTCCTCCTGAGTTTGTTAAGAAGGCAGCAGTAATTGTTCCTTATTTTCAAATATTATTTAATTCGGTTCTTGACAGTGGTGTTTTCCCAGACAGTTGGATTACTGGTATGATTATAACCTTATTTAAGAAGGGCGAGTCTACAGATCCAAATAATTATCGTGGCATATCACTCCTGAATATTTTAGGCAAGGTTTTCACCTCAATCGTAGAAGATAGAATCAGGAAATGGGCTGAATTAAATGGTATTATTCATGAGTCGCAAGCAGGCTTTAGGACAAATTATTCTACTATTGATAATATATTTATTTTACAGTCATTGTGTCAAAAATATTTAAGAAAACCTAGACATCGTTTTTATGTAGCCTTTATTGACTTCCGTAAAACTTTTGATTTGGTCAATCGACAAAAACTTTTGTTTGTTCTTCATGAAAGAGGGATAGGTGGTAAATTATTTAATGTTCTTTGTGATATGTATTCAAAGGTTAAAGCCTATGTGAAGGCAAATGGAAGTAGAACAGGTGTGTTTAGTACTCTTTCTGGTGTTCGTCAAGGATGTATGTTAAGCCCAGTTCTTTTTATCAAATTTATTTAATGAGCTAATATCGGAATTTGAACAGAGTGATTTGAGGGGTATATTTGTTCAGGAAGACATACTACAGGACATACTACTACTTCTATTTGCCGATGATCTTGCTTTAGTGGATGATACTGTAATAGGCTTGCAAAGAAAATTAGATTTCCTTGAGAAAGTTGGTATTAAATGGGACTTTGAGGTTAATTTGGATAAGTCAAATACAGTAGTATTTAGAAATGGGGGGTCATTGAAAAGCACAGAACGGTGGAATTATGCTGGTACAGAAATAAAGTGTCTTTCATATTTGGGTATCTTATTTTCTTCAAGATTAGTTTGGTCTAGAGCTTGTGAAACTCTGGCTATCCAGGCTAGGAAGGCTGTGTTTCCTGTTTACAGATTGATGAAATCACTTCCGTCGTTACCCTTTCGTACTGTTACCAAAATATTCGATTCTAAAGTTGTTCCAATCCTTTTATACGGTTCAGAGATCTTGGGTCATACATTTAGGCAGTCGATAGAAAAGGCTCGAACTGACTTCTTCAAGAGATGTCTTGGGGTTTCAAGACGATTATCAAGTAATGCAATTCTTGGAGATACAGGGAGAAGTTATTTGTGCGTCAATTTATATAGTCGTTGTATTAGTTATTGGTGTCGACTTATTCGTATGGAAAGGTCAAGATATCCAAGGGCTTCCTATGAAATGATGAAACAGTTTGATGAACAGGGTAAGTTGTGCTGGGTCTCGCGTGTCCGGATGCTTTCGTTTGAAACCGGTTTTTCATATGTATGGATTGCTAAAGATTGTGGTAGTATAAATATATTTAAGAATTTTTTTGTTCAAAGATGTAAAGATATACAATTTCAGAATTGGCATAGTAAAATTTCAGGGTCGTCATTCCTAAAACACTACAACGGTTTTAAATCTATTTTATGTGTTGAAAAATATATCCTTGAATTGTTTCCTGAGAAGGACTTACTGAGGATGGTTTGTTTGTGGTTCTCATAAATTAAAGATACAGTTACTTAGATATAAACGTTACGATAACCCTAATACATTTTGTTCAAAATGTCTGCTCGGTTGTATTGAAGACGAATTTCATTTTTTATTCGTTTGTCCATATTATAAAATAAGTAGACAACAGTTCATACCTGAATATTTCTATGTAAATCCATCCGAGTAAAAAATGTATCAGTTGTTATCATGTGCAAATATAAAAGTTACTAGATCATTGTCGTTGTACTTAAAAAGAAATTTGCCTGTTTGAATGAGAAATAATATGCGCACTGTGTGCAGTCATTTTGTATTAGCAATATGGGTCACGTGGCCCCAAATGCAAATAAACTTGTCACTTGTCACTTGTCAAAAGAGCTCAAGCCCCCTGCGTTCTTACGTTTTTCGCGATCCATTCGAAAATTCTTTTAATTTAAAAACGTTTTTGAAATGCAATAAAGAACAGATAAACGGCCTGCGGGCCATGCAAAACAGCGTGTGCCATACTTGTTGAAAGCTAAGTGCGCCGCTAAATGGAAGGTAACTCATATAACTAAATTCACACATGAAATTTTACATTACTTTCCTATGCTTAAAAGTCATCAGACGAGAGAAGCAGGACCTTCACGAGAATTCGTAATTGTTATTATCAATGAAGAGATAGTTGTTTGTGCAAACAAATATCAACGATATCATTTTCAAATTCTTTGCAAGAAAATATACTAAATTAAAGTAAGTGACGCTTATTGTCCTAAGTATATATAAATTGAAAGATTTTTCTATAATGTTGACAATCAACACGAATCGTGAAAGCAGTACACCGAGCAGGAGACTCATTTGGAGCAAATATTTTTCAAACCGAATCAACATGAACTATTAATCAGATAGCATAAGAGAAAGAGCACTGACCCAATGATCATCTCCATCTTTGTGTGAGCTATATCAGCAAACAGATCATTCAGTGTGAGGTTGGTTGCATTGTAACTCTCCATTCTTGACGAATCGAATGATTTGAGGTCGTTGTACATGTCGGTCAGCAAGTTGTAATGTCCAAGTTCTTCTGCCCGGGTGGCCCTATGGACAGACATAATGAAATGGATTACTTATTTGTGGATTAGGTGGTTGTAAGCTGATGAGATGAAATAACCTTGATCCCTATTCAGTATTCTGCCTGTCTTATAATAATATATATATATAATATATATATAATGAAATATTTAAGTCTGCCTGTCTTATAAGAAATATGTGAACATTGCACAGGTAGAGGTGAGGTGAGTTAGGGTTTAACACCGCTTTCAAGAGAATTTCACTTATATTGCGGCTGCTAGTATTATAGCATGCATTACGGTGAAATCTGCTAGCATCGACTGGAACTGCGCTGATATTCAGTGTAGCATTGCATCCAAACCTTACTCCAGACAAAGTTGCCGTGCAGGATTCGAACCCCGGACCTCTTGATCCGAAGCTGAACGCGCTAACCACTGCGGTATCCTGCTATATTAAAAGGCACCACTTCAGTAAGTGGGTAATATACATGAAAAGTTTCAGAAAGATGTCATGAACGGTTTTTTAAGTTCTGCTCTGAATGAGGACGGACAGACGGACGACGGGACAGACAGACGGACAGGGAGATAACAATATCCCATGGTATAACATACTATGGGATGGGATAATCATATCTACCTATCGTTTGTTGAGACGGCAAGAAATTTATTGATGATCAATTTCTTTAACAATACCAACGTTTCGGAAAAGATCCGTGTTATCTTTATCAAGCAAATGTGAGAGAGATGATAAAACAGAAGTTTATATACAGGATCCATGTATGATACAATGTATGTAATGAGATAACAAAGACAACATGATGAGATAACAATGGCAATTTTGAAACAAGTGAACTTGTGATGACATGGACACCAGTGATTGGTAGGTTAATTACCCAGAGATGGTGGTACAACGCAGGGGCTAGGGTAACCAATTAGTAGGGGATACTCAATCAATCAATCAATCTTTATTTCACAAAACCACTCACCGTGGTACATGAAAAATTACATTGTGTATTTAAAATGACAGTAAGGCTGTGTATATGGATGCTTTACATGGGATAGTTATTAAAAACATTGCATATGAATGCGATGAAAATTACCAATTTCCGTAGTACAGAATATCGCTTTTTTTCCAAATAACAATTGTAACTTATTGTAGCTTGGGTTGATATAATAAAAATTATCTAAATAACATTCTCTTTGTTTTAAGAAATATGGACAGATTAATACATAGTGATATTCGTCCCCGACAGCTTGTAGGCTACATAATTTACAAAAGCGGTATTTATATTCTATATTTGACCATCGACCAGTCTCCACAGGTAGATAATGATTGCTTGTACGGAATTTTAGAAGAGGGATTGATAATTTGCAAGGGAGGTGAATATAACTTTCTTCTCCAAAAAAGGGTTTTAAACAGTTATATATTGAACCTTTATGGGAATTTGCCTGATCGGCCTGCCATTTTTGTATAAATTGATCAGACAAACGTTGGAATACTGTGGAGATAAGCCACTGTCGGTCGAATAGATGGGGATAATTAAACACAAGTGACAAACCGCATTCATCCAATATATGTTTAACATTTTTAAGCCATGGTGAAACATATCTATCATTTTGTAGCATTTCTAATAAAACATTATACATCACAACAGACATTTTATTTTGGTGAACATTCGTAGCAAGCTTAAACCAATATGAAATAATTCGCTTTTTGATGTGTATAGATGTAGGTAGGCGTCCAGTCTCTCCATATAGCATGTAGGATGGTGTGCTCTTGCGTAGTTTCAGGACAGATTTTATAAAAAGTCTGTGAACGTTTTCTAAAATATCTATGTTCGAGTAGCCCCACACTTCACATCCGTATAGCAGGATAGGTAGGACCATGCTGTCATAACATTTAAATTGACAATCAGTAGGAATGTGGAGATTTCGTGCCTTTGAAAGGATTATAAAAACACTTTTCATCGCCTGATCATGGAGTGTTTTAATTGCCTTTGTGAATTTCCGATTTCTGTGAAACTTTATTCCGAGATAAGTATAATCGTCAACTATCTCCAGCATTTTATTGTTGAACTTGAAGATATGTTTGTTTTTCTTTGCTGGTCCGGATCCAAATATAACAACTTTAGTTTTGAGTACATTGACTGTTAACTTCCATTCATTACAGTATAGATAGAAAATATCAAGACAGTGTTGTAACTGTTCGGGATTGTCGGCTAGCAAAACTGTATCGTCGGCGTAAAGCAACAGCATTATCTTGATATGAGATGTTATTGTTTCCACGGTTATTCCCTTGCAGCTGTAGTAATTCATATGGGTTTCAATGTCGTTTAAGAATAAAGAAAATAGCAATGGCGATAGATTTTCTCCTTGCCGAACACCCTTTTCACAGCGGAAATATCCTGAAATGTCATTATTATATTTTATGCAGGATTTGATATTATCATACATGTTAAATACAACTGTGAAGAATTTGCCGTTAATTCCATAGGAGAGAAGTTTTTGCCACAGTCCGATTCTCCAAACGCTATCGAATGCCTTCTGAAAGTCAATATATGCACAGTACAATTTTGTTTTTTGCGATTTTAGTACATCTATTAAACTGTTCAATACAAACATGTGGTCTGTAGTTGCATAACCTTTTCTAAAACCAGCTTGCACTTCGGACATTATCCGGTTTTCTTCCACGTAATTGGTCAGTCTGTTATTTAAAACGGAGGTAAATAGTTTTCCAAGGCATGAAAGAAGGGTAATTGGCCTGTAATTTTCGGGGTTGTTGGGGTCACCTTTCTTCTTGTATATGGGTTTAATAATTCCGGTTAACCAGGTTTCGGGTAGACTTCCGCTTTCCAGAACTAAATTAAATAGTTCATGATAAAATGTAATGAAGATATGTTGAGTTGTTATAATCTGTTCATTCTCAATCTTGTCCAAACCGACAGCTTTATTTTTCTTCAGTTTATTTATTGCCTGATTTATTTCTTCAATAGATATGTCTTTATCAAGTTCAGTGTTACTTTCTAAAAGTGCATTTATATCAAAGTTCGTGTCGTCATCTTCTACACTGAGCTGACTGAAAAAGTTTTGTAGTTTGTCAATTGATATCGATTCTTCTTTATTGTTCTTTGACTTGAAATAATTCCAGAAGGCAGAGGGGTCACTTTTGGCCATATGTGACACATCATCTTTAACTTTAGCTACGTAATCCTTATAATGTTTGTCAACAGTCCTTTTATAATCACGGTTTATCTTTTTCATGTTAAGTTTATCTGCTTCCAAGTGAGAGCGGCTGTACGTACGCCTTGCCTTTCTGTAAAGTCTTTTCATTTTCAGACATTCGTGGCCATACCATTTACTGTATTTATATTTCTGGGTTTTATTGTTATAGTGTGTCACTTTAGTACCAAACGTTGATTTTGCTGCATTGAGAAACATGTCACTGATATCACTGACAGCATTATCGATTGTTGCGGTTGGGTCACGATGACCTGCACGTGCATCTCGAATGTCATTCACAAGTGAGGTCACAGCATCTTTATCGACCTTTGACACAAAGAGGTCACTTTTACCAGGGTCAAATCGGCGAACAATTTCTGCACTTTTGTTGTTTTTGCTGTGTTCGGTTGGTAATTTTGCTGGATTAAGAAGCTGCAAAAGTATTGGAGTATGCACATCACTATACATGGAGTTAAAATCAAGAACTTGAAAGTTGGATATCATATGTACAGCATCACTACTCGACATGGCAAGGTCGACGACACTTGAATCACGACAGGTAGGTAATCCAACATTCATATCGTCACCTACCCTACCATTAAGAATGAACATTGATGTAGATTTACATATATCCAACAGATGTTTCCCGTATGTTGTTGGGGGAAAGGTATCCATAGATGTTCTGTTCCGTGAAAAACCGTGTTGTGAGAGATAATGTTGAATATTTTCGATAAGTAGGTCAGAATCATGCAATCCAATATGTCGACTTATAATTGGGTCAATATCACAGAGGTCATCCTCAGAACCAATACGGGCATTGAAATCCCCCATTAGAATCACTGTGTTGTCGTTTGAGTATTTTATGATTTCACTGTATAGTTGATAAAAATGATTATCATTTGCGAACTTTGTATACTGTGGAGGAATGTAGACAAATCCCAGAAGAATATCCTTATCTTCCTGAAATAAAACTTTATCTAATTTAGCCCATAAAACAATATCACATTCAGATGGCATAATTGTAATATAGTTTGCATATATATTTCTGAAAAGAATACCAAGTCCACCTGAAATTTTACCATGACATTTTCTATTTTTCAAATGGACTTCATAATTATCAAGTTCAAATTGGTCTAATACACAAGTCTTTGTTTCTTGAATGCCCATGATATCGGCACTGTTTATTAAGTCTGTAAACTCCTTGTACCGGAGTTTATTTCTAAATCCACACACATTTAGTGAAATAATGTTCATTCTATTAATGTCATATATTTTGGTACCTAATACATTTCTATTACAGTCATTAAATGTGCTTTTGTCACTGGAATTATCATTATTAATGTCTTTATTTCCACGGTGAGTGTGTTATTGTTGATTGATGTGTTGCTGGGTATCCATGGACTCAGCATCAGATGATCTGGAACTGGGTAGACTGGATGTAGGGGCCCTGTAGGGTGGAGGGGGTTGTAGTAGGACCTGCTTCCCATCAACAAACAGCTTGTCCTTCACCATGAAGCTCTTCTTTCCACTATCCCTGGCCTTCTTCATCTCTGGATACAGAACTTCCTGTCTGTATGATCTGACTTCCTTGGGGAACTGTTCTGTCACTCTGTATGGAGTATCTTTCAGCTTCTTATAGGAAGTATGTTTCACATCATCAGCTATTTGGGAGTTGTTGAATCTGGCAATTATTGGTCGAGGTCTGCTAGCTGAATGCTTCTTTGGCCCTAATCTATGTGAGGTAATGACACATGTATCAGGTAGGTCTAACTTTTGTAGAATTTCCTTTACTTTTTCTGTGGTGTTTTCTAGAGGTGAGTCTGATGATTGCTGTTCTGGAATTCCCATAAAAAGTAAGTTGTTAGACATAGACCTAATTTGTACCTCTACCATAGTCTCTCCACTACTGATGGAAGCCGTAGTGAGTAGAGTGGATTACTTATTTGTGGATTAGGTGGTTGTAAGCTGATGAGATGAAATAACCTTGATCCCTATTCAGTATTCACAGAGGGGTGATTTCTTTAAAGGTGTAATGTTTCAGACAGACGGCGGAGAGAAAAATCATGTTTGTTGGTTGTGAGTGTGACAGTGAGTGTCCCATTGATGTGTTCCGAAATGAGTGATTTGTTGTCTGCCTTCATTGTGGATGTTTTGTGTTCTTTGATGCATATGTTAATTGATCTGGATGTTTCCTTGATGTTGTTGCTGCCACAGTCCCAGCTGATGTTGTCAACTACACCTTAAGGTTGTTGTTGTGTAGTGTTTACTGCCTTTGCCCTTAATGATGGTTTTGAGAAGTACGTATGTATGTCTACTTCCTGCGCGATTAGTCAACTGATATGGATGTATAGAACATCACTGGCCCTGAAAGTAGATCTTAACGTTAATTGTAAATTCCACAATAACCTTTTTTTTTTTTTTATTTCAATCGCCGAAAAAAAATTAAAATTTAAAATTACACACATGACATGATAGGATACGAACCTGCATGCTTTCGGACCTTAAACTGGTCACTCTAACACGGGACCATGAAGGACCTGGCAATGAAACGTTTAATAACTCTAACTTAAGTCAAGTTGTCTCTACCTTACTATAACGATAGAAAGGGCGACATGCTATTTGAAGTTCGTGGGATGCACACGCTTTTCTCGAAAGTCGGACAGTCCGTGGCCGCATTTGTTCGATAGTTTTCAGTGTTCACGTTTCATCAGCATGGCTACATCATTTCATAGTAAATATATTCCATGATTTACAACCAATTTTGATGAATTCGTTTGCCTTATATATATAACACTCTCCCTAACGTTTGGTCCGCAGGTTCTCTCTCCCCCCTTATGTTTACATTTTCAACCCAAACCTCGGGAGAATGTCATATCCTTTACATAAGTATCTATACCGAACCCTCGGTCAGTGATGATGAATGTAACACCATGTATTATGTAAATGTATATTTTTGTATGGGAGAGGTATTAAGATAGGCTGCAAGCCTGTTTACCAATCCCTTTCACTTATTTTTGAAATAAATATTGTTTAAACCATACCGAACCCTCACCATTGGTAGATGGAGAATTCGAAGTTGATCATCAACATAAAGTCCTCGTCTCCTTCATCACACCGATTCTATGATGTTGCATTCTAAATGCGGCAACGAGTGTAACCTACGTTTGGTCAATGTAATTGTTGGCGCATGTTTCTTAAATTCAGGAATTTGGTAACGGAACATTATACCAGTGCTCGTATCACAAAAACTCGATATCGTAATTAAAACGTAGGTAAACAATCTACACCCTATATTACATAGTGAATGTCATCAATGATTAGCAATTATTAATTCCAATATCGAGTTCCTCTGGTTGATATTTTTTACGCTAAATATGCTGATGTCTATATCTCCGTGTATTGTTTGTTCGCAACCAACATTTATGCACTCGGGTTTTAAGCATCCCTATACGCTCCTCTCCTCTGCGTATTGGCGATCTGTTAGAACTAGAGTATAATAAGTCTTGTCGTACCTGAAAGTATTTTGGTTGCAGATTGTGACAGTTGGGAAAATCATGGTGTCATTAAAGTTGACCTTGACATTGACGTTGACCGGAAGACTATAGAAGTGCACGATGCGGTCCAGGATCTGGTAGCTTGAAAGGGTCATACAGCCTGCTACCAACAGGAACCATATCATCCTGGAATGAAATATTTAAGGTATTATCAGCTCATCAACAATATCATCCTGGAATGAAATATTTAAGGTATTACATTTTTTTTAATAGTTAGGCCGTGGTCCCTGTGGTTCACATGTCGGGTAAGATGGTAACCAAATCTAAAAAAAAACAACTTCTGGCAAGCGTTCTCTTGTTCTTGAGAAAAACTCGTAAATACAACACAGTGTAAGAATAGATGGATTGACGAGGGATGTCTTGCTACACTAGTGTGTCAATCATTAGACAGAAGTAATACGATTTCAGTTACATGGCATACGGTCGCCATGTGATTGTCGTGCTGTGCTGCGCTGTGTAGTATTTGGTTAAGAACGACTCGATCAGTTCATCAGACCTATGAAAACTATAAATAAATCTAAAGCTGCGTTTACATGACACCTATTTGCCACCAGGGGTAAAATACCCCCCGGGGACTAATTTACCCCCAGGGGCAAAGGGCAAATCAATTTGCGTTTAAATGGGTTTTAAGAAAGGGGGTAAATACTGTAGTATTCATCATTATCAACCCTTTCTAAATACTGAGGAGTCATGTTGTGCTATCATTCCATCAAGAATTACCATGATAACACTTCCTTGGTATCATGGTCACCTCTATAAAGCAGCTAAGCGTGCTGGGGTAATCTTGCAAATAATTTCTCAAGCATTATAAAATTAGATTCTTTGGAAAATAGCTTATTTTCTTAAAAGGGTGGTCAGATTTTAGCTCAACAGGCCAGAAAAACGAATAAACATAATAATGACACAACATGGCATGGAATCCGGTATCCGTCCGCAAAACATTTGCATTAACAACATCTTCACAAGAACAAATAGCTTAAGACTGCTAAAAACAGTGTGTATAAAATGTGCATTAGATTACTCTGTTGCCGCAAAGAAAGGTATCAGTTTTAGATGGCATGCATCTTTGAAATCTACTTTTCACTAACAGTAACACACACATACAAACATGTATGTGATAAACTTGAGATACCGCCCTTGAATAGCATATTCTTTCAATAATGGGATTGTTTATTCGAAGTAATAAAGTCCTGTGACCTATAACCTAACTGCAAACTATTGGAATCTATTTCCCATGACAAGTTCTCAAATTTCAGATATGCATTCAGTTCAATAACTTTAATATGGTATAAAAGTTGATAGTTTACTACAAATATACTGGTTTTGACAAGGCTCCAGAAAGCATATTCCATGGCCAAGAGCTAACAAACTGCCACAGCTCGGCAGCGAAAGAATCAAGCTCAAATTGCTTCAAACTGAGTTATTACTCGTATTAATATGTTCTTATTCTGTGACAACATTTACAATAAAAACAAGCTATATATCTGTCAGACACCATTTTTGAATATATTGTAGTGAATATGGAGGGTACCTACAAAGCGGTTTACTCGTACAAAAAAATGTCTCCCCTGCCTCCAATTCACCTTAGAATAGCATTATAATTCAATCTTAAAAGTTATGCACTGAGCACAAATCCTACCATTCGAAAAGGCTAAAACCAAAATCATCGCCACGGGACAAGAAAGAAATAGAATTGACAAGCAGGTCAATATCCCATTAATCACATTTATAGTGAAGGTGATATGGAGAGGCAGTATACCAAATTTAGAGTAATGTTCCGGAAACAATTTGAAATACCCATAACAAAGATCTATATGACATGGAGAGGCAGTACGATTGGTCAAGTAGTTTTAGAGTTATGCTTGGGAACAATGGGAACGCCTACACTTACGCCAAAGCTGTCAGAACGTCGACCAAAAGAATGTCTTCTAATCTGTTAAAAGGGGACATATCACTATCTGCAGCCGGGCACCATGAGTAACACTAGTCTAAGCTGTGATTGTGAATTTAAGTCTTGTTTTTCAATTTGTACACATGAACATTACCTTAGATAAGACAAGTAATATACAACAAGGTGCTCGGAATTACAAATTATCTGTCCCTTGTGAATAAAGTGTGTCAAACTCATGTACTTGTGTATTGGTGCAGGTTCAGAGTTCTGTGTTCGCATATTGGAACTTGATTTGCCCCCTTGAAAATGTAAAAAGACTGTTTACATGACACGTTTGCCCCCAGGGGTATATTTACCCCCGGGGGTAACAGATTTGCTCCACCTATTTAGCTAGGGCAAAGTTTGCCTCAATACCCCCATGGGGCAAACATTTACGCCCTGTGTGTACCGATTAAATGACGAAATTTGCCTTCTGGAGGTAAATTTGCCCCTGGGGTTTTTTTGTCCCCGTGGGCAAACGGTGCATGTAAGATTGACAATTTCAGTTTGTTTTATTCAAGTCGATCTAGCAGTGGCCCGTGTGGATAGTTGTCTCTTTTAGCTTTCGTGTGTAAAGGAGGGTATTTCTAATCAACCAATCATGTATCACTTACCAAATAGAACATGAAACTATAAACTAAGGCAAACAAGTGCTGTTTCCTCTAGAAATAACTGCGTAGGCTAGCCTTTTTGTTTGCCCCAGTGTTGATTACATAACATTACAATTGTAATGGATGTAAACATATTTTATATAAATAGTCCGGCAGCCAGCCCTTGTGACCGGTAAAGTGCGTCCATAGAAAATAGTTTTGTTCATGGTGAACCGTATGGGTATATATACTATAGGAAACTGAATGATGACACTTTGTCATCATTGAGCATTTTGAATAATTAATGTTTTAATTAGATAGGGTACACTCGTGATTTCAGTTATCCAGACACATTAAGTAATTATATTTTAGTGTTCACAAAATTGAAATAAAATTAAAGCAGTTATATATGAATTGTTGTCTATTAGTTTTATGAAAATAAGTACACTTTTTTCACTTTTTTTAATGAAAAAAACGAAAGGCCAAATTAATGATAATGTGTCTGGATAAACGAGGTTTCTAAGCAAATTTGGTTTTCTTACAGTAAAATTGGATTTAATTGCTGTAATAATGTTACTTTTGATTATAATCACGATTATTGAATCATAATCAAAAGAAATAGTGATAACGTTTCAGCTAGTATATGTTTACTTTTGATAAATTCTGAAAAAAGACCTCCATGTAACCCAACATAGTTATGATTACTTGACATTAGAAAAAGGAGTTTTTTCTGGATAACAACTTCTTTAATGTAAATACAAGACGTTTCGGGGTATATACTTACTCCATCATCAGGTGAAATGTAAGATATAACAAAATGGTATATATTTATATAGTAAAGAAACCAATGGCGAGAAAACTCAATGAGATAGATTGAATTAAGTTTTTAAGATAAATTACACATGAGAGTGGGTACATTGATGATTTGTGATACAAACATGAGGAGCATTATTAGTTGATTGTTAAATCAGCAATGGCCTGTGGGCTTTATTGAAGTAGGGATTAGACAACAGTAATACAAATTGACAAAAGGAGGAAAGCCAATTGCCTTTATTGTAGATATAAGAACAGTCGATTGGATGTGAAATGCAGAAGACTGACTGGTGATTGGGAGTATTAGAAGAGGCAAGTGATTCTGACTGGGTGTGCGGTGGTTGGGCGGTGAATGGTTTTGATAGGTGTAGACTCCTTGTAAAACCTCTGACAAGAGTGAATGGATGGTAGGGTGGGTGCTCCTCGGATTTGCCTCCGACGGAATATAGATGTTCGAGATGAGTGAATCCCCAAGTACATGTTAGGAAGATGCTTTGGTCGTGGTTTATTGTAGGTTGTTCCCTTGTAATGTCAATCGCTTATTGGAGTTTTCTTTGGCGCCAGTTGTTATTTGTTGACAAGACTGTGGTAGCCTCCCATTTAATAGCGTGATGATTGTTCAGAGTATGCTCAGATCGGGGGGAGTTCTGGTCAAGTATGTTGATATACTCTTTATGCTCCTTGATCCTTGTGTTGATAGGCTGTAGCATTTCTCTGATGTACTCTTGTCCACGGTGGCATGGACTATTTTAGTCCATGTCCAGTAGTTTGCAAGGATACATATGAGAAGGGGAGATGGTGGTCAGTTTCTGTTTCCATGGTCAACCTGATTCTTGGATGCTCGGCGTTGAGATGTTGTAGGAGATGATGGCTATGGTGGTGAAGGTGTCATCAACCTTGTGGAACCAGCAAAGCTACTGAAAAGGAGCATTAGAGAGTGCTTGTTCTTGGAAGGATGTCATGAGGTAGCCAACCGTGCTGCAAACATGATTCCCTTTGGACATTAATTTATACTTATAATCAACGTGATCTGCATCTGCAGCAATGTAAATCACTCAATGCTCCGTTGATTCGACAGAAAGACAGTACAGTGTTCTTTAAAATGAAACACATTATTGCCCGTACAACTGCGCAGAAGTAGAGAAGCAGAGCTTGTTTGTTGTTGTCGTTGTCTTTGTTATCATTGTCTTTTCTGTTTTGTTTTTATGTATAAATAAATTCACATGAACTATGAAATAACAAGGTGTTTGATGTTCCTGATTCAAAATGTGTTGCAATACCATTAGTATTATCTGAATAAGGGTTTGAATATGTGCACGCCCACACTTTTAAATGTCACTTTTCAGGTCATTGCAGTTATACGTTTAACGTTTAAGAAACATTCTAGCTTTTTCTTCTAGGGAGACTACTCTTGTCAACCAATAACTTTACCTTCAAATTGCCCAATTTCAGTGCCCACTTCATGTTCGAATCTTGGGTCTAAACTTTGAAATTGACTATTTCCTAATTTTGTCTTTGGCAAATTAACTCTTTGTGATAAATGTGTTGCTTGGTGAATAAAATTCATTTCAATACAAAATAAAAATGGAAAATTGTGTCTTTAAAAACACAATAAAATCGTCAAAAATCACCATTTTCTCACCACAAGAAATGACATTGTTACACGAAGGCCTATTTCCGAATTTGGAAAAAGTATCCAAATATAAACACTAACTGAAACTGTATCACCATTTCTTTTGATTTTGATTCAATTATCGCAATTATAATCAAAAGTAAATTATTACACCATTAAATCCAATTTTACTGTAAGAAAACCAACTTTGCTCAGAAACCTCGTTTATCCAGACACATTATCAACATTTTGGCCTTCGGTTTTTTTTATTCCAAAATTGTTTTTACTTATTTTCATACTAATTGAGAACAATTGATATATAACTTCCTTAATTTTATTTAATTTTTGTGAACACTAAACTATAATTACTTGATGTGTCTTTCTGGATAACTGAAATGACGAGTGTACCTATCTAATTAAAACATTAGTTATTCAAAATGCTCAATGATGACAAAGTGTCATCATTCATTTCCATAGTATATACCCAAAATGTTCAATTTCTGTAAAAACATTTTCACTTTCCCACCACGGGGTTTAGCTGCCGGACTAAAATACAAATAATAACTGTGTGCACTACCTAGCTATTTATACGAAGACACTCTCGTATGACAAACTTATGTGTTTTTCTTTAATAAAAGATAATTGTCCGAAACAAATCTTCCATGTGCCATCCTTTCATTGGTATATTTGGAAGAGATTTAATTCGAGTAACCGTTTATCAAAATATCATAATGAAAAAAGGAATATCATTACTGCGATTTAAAAGGAATAAAAATATTTCCTGTGACTTTGATGAACTGCCTGGGTGATATATGTGTATCTCATGTAATTCTCTATCTTTGATTTCAAAAGATTATTTCAGGGAAGTTTTAAGTATATTTTGGGGATATAACAGCAAGTTTTAAAATCAATTTCTAGTATGAATAATTAAGCCAATCGATAATTATACAATAACTAGTCATAAACGAGATCAGCGTTTGCGAGTCACTGCAAAAGCAGAGCAGCCCCAAAACTGAGGGTCTTGACTTCCCCTTTTGGTAATGAGTCATTACTAAGATACAGTCACTACTTTTAAGTTAAAAATGATCATCACTGAGGTAAGTACAAGTTTGTTTATCAGGGAGGTCACACAATTAATGATCATTTTTCATTGTGTATAACATTCATGTAATGATTCAAAGTCATAATAGTTATAATAGTATTTTTCATAGGCCAGGCACACTACATCCGTTGCGTCAATGCAATTGGATCCCATGTGATGAAAATAGGCGCTGCCCATAGATATGTTGGCATCCATATCTGTAGACTACAATACACTAGAGATATATAGCACCCGGGCCTATGTACTCGCTAAAAGGCCCCGAACGAGGATATGGGTACTCCAGGTCAAATGAATGTCAAGGTCATAAATGGCTGACAAGTGCATTGCATTGGCGATTTTTCGTGCGCTGGGAAATTGGCTTGAAAGTTTGGAGGTAGCAATATACGGACTGTCTTGTCGCAAACCTTTTGAAATAATGATCAGACTGTGACCATTTATAGCTCATTTTGTAGGGAAGTCATTTAGCTTTTGTATTGTGATCATCGACTGTGCCCCAAAAAAAGTTTTTCGTGCGAAATATGACTTTACATCGTTACATCCCTTTTCTTTTATATAGTAATAGGGTAGGGTCTATATAGGTATATATGTCTTTCAAATGCTGTTTCTAAGCGATACGGGGGCGGGATAGCGCAGTGGTTAGCGCGTTCGGCTTCGTATCAAGAGGTCCGGGGTTCGAATCCCGCCAGGGGCACGGCAACTTTGTCTGCAGTAGAGAACTGTTCTACACGCAGTAATGTTTGGGTGCAATGCTACACTGAATTTCAGCGTAGTACCACCCATGGTTCGCTAGTTCCAGCCGATGCTCGCAGGTTTCACCGCAAAGCATAGCCACATGGCGTTGCGGGCTTTCTCCCTGCCATAATACTAGCAGCCGCGATATAAGTGAAATACTCTTGAAAGCGGCGTTAAACACCAACTCACCTCACCTCACCTCACCTCACCTCTAAGCGATACACGCGCCTGTGCATACATGAATCCCATTGAACATTTGTGGGACATTTTGAGACGTAGTGCAAGAGCAAGGGATCCGCCAGTGTTAACCCTTCAGGAGTTGACTCAGGCTTGGCATGATGAGTGGCAACCGATTCCCCAACAGACATTCAGATGTCTGGTGGCTAGCATGAGAAAATGTGTGTAAAATGTTATCCGAGTGTGAAGCGGTTACACCAGGTATTGAGTTTACCAGTCATAAGAGACCGAGACAGTGTGCTTAACAATTCTGTAATGGGAATGTTCTTGCCTTTTTGCTGTAACAACCTCATCAGCCATACTTGTTAACCTTATTTTTTACTTTCGTTTGCTGCAATCAAACCTTCAATTAGTACCCAAATTCGGTCTTTTGTTTCTTCACATGAGATAATCTTAACAGTTTAATTTGTTTTCCACAGTAGCAATTGTTTGACAAGGTGTATATGTGCAGCATCCATAATGATTTATTATTGTAAAAGGTGATCGAGTCAAAAATCCTTTGATTTCAGCAAATTATATATATACTCACGTGCAAAAAAACGTCCCCACATTTTTAAAAGAGTCTAAACTGAAATATTAATGTCGGAGAAAGTAGATTTTGTAGTTGTAGAAAGTAGATAGACAAATGTTTAGTAAAGAACTACTCAGAATTTCATACATCAGAGTATGATAAAGTGAACGCCAAAAGAAATGTTACACCTCTTTGAATTTGAATATCATAAAAAGTTACGTGTTCAAAAGGAATTTACTTTTTTGTGTTGTAACACTCCATCAGTTTAGTGCTTAAATTTTGTGCTAAAATAGCAGACCTGTAACTTTAATGGTAAATAAGTTATCACCAGTTCTTCATGGGTGGGGTCAATTGTCCTATTTGCGACCATGCGCACAAACAAAATCATAGAATAATCATTAGTTTAATGACAAATTGTATGTGATCAGCATCTGGTATGTCCGCCGTTGGCATTCAAACATGCCTGAACTCGTCGTCTCACAAAAAACGTCAGTTGTCTGATGAAAGCAGCTGGTATCTGCCTCCATTCGGCTATCAGTGCAGCAATAAGTTGTGTCGACGTTGACGGATCCTTCAATCGATGTAATCCCAGAGATGCTCGATGGGATTCATATCGGGCGATATGGACGTTGTTGACGTTGAGGTACTGTGGTACTCTGGCTACATGAGGATGAGCATTGTCCTGTTTAAAAAGGGTGTTTGGATGGCGTTCTAAGAATGGGATGACCCTGTCAATGTACCTCTGCGCCATCATATTGCCGTCAATGACAAGGAGGTCGGCGCGTCAACAGCATTGCTCGCAGCGGCCAGTATGACCTCAGTCCATGTTGTTGGAGCCTTCTTCTCACCATCTGGGGACTGATTCGGTGTCAAAGTGCAGAAGAAGCTGTCGTTTTGGCGGCTTGAAAGCGGCTGCTGAGATGCAGTTGAAGCAGGTACCGGTCTTCATTTGGTGTTGTCACTGGCGGCCTGCTGCTTCTAAGCTCGATTTCCGAGGCGATCCAGTCTGTTGTAGACGTCCACGCAGCATAAGAATGGTGAGACGATGACATCCGAATATGGCAGGGACTTCTCCATAAGTGGACCCAGTCTGCAGCATTCCAAACGCTCTTTCCCGCTCTTCAGTTGTTAATATCGGCATTGTTCTCGAATTATGGTGTGAAATAATGAATACAGGGGCCTTTTATACCCGTTACCAACTGATTTCATACGTGGCAAAAAGTCTATGGCTACGTTTTGGTGATATGATCCATCTGATGAAAACCAAAATGAAGTTCACTAATGTTTTTAAAATGTTGTAAATAAAATTTTAAAAAGTCGTGTCATCGCATCATTTTTGTCAGCCTGAAACATTTTTTTGTATTTTTTAGGCCTTGAGAAAGATTTAGAAGCAAATCTAGTCCGTAAACATGTGTCAAAGCTTCCTAAAACAGTCGAAGCACATTTTTAACAAAAACGTTTTCTTAGAATATTATGGTTGTGTTTAGGATAGAAAAATAACAAATCTCAATATTTTGCCATTTTCAGACAAAATAACGAATATAAAAACATAACTATATTCCTTTTTTATGAATCTGCATTCATTATCAAAGAAGGCCAACCCTCCAAGGCGTCGAGTAGAAACGCCGTCGGAAGAAGGCGAACGAGTACCCAAACGACTGAGCGTCTGAGCTAGTGAAACAATCAGACGTCATGCCTCCTAACCGAAGCTACTGGCGAGTAGCGACAGCTCAATCACATGCCAAGCGCTCACGCACGAGCCTGCACGTGCCGCTAGTGTTGCAATGAACAAGTCTCCAGTCAACACAGTGAGAAGCCCTGACCTAGATAACCCGCTACAGTGGAGATGCACACTGCAGAAGGAAATCCAACACACTCTTCAAACCCAGCGAGGAGTGAAGAACATCAAATACATATCAAATAACGTTCAAATGATAACAAGAAACCTCGGTTGAGGGTAATTTAATCAAAAATCACAAAAACTCTGAGAGCTAGCAAAATGGACGTCCAATCTTGCTGGCGCCAGAGAGAGAAGTGAAGCCACTGGGGTAGCCACCTAGCGGGGACCAAGGGTAGAGGGAGGTAACTCTATTCATTTTAACTTTGTTATATTTGGTCAAGTGATTAATTTTTAGAGATACTCAATGACTACGGTGAGTAATCAACTAGAGTGTGTAAATAATTTCTTTTTTTCCATACTGCTAATAATCTATTTATGTCAACTAGTCTTTTTCTAGTATTGATTACCCATAATTCAGCATGGTTTGGAGTGAATTTAATTCCCAATACTTCAAATTCCCCATTGTACCATTCAATTTTCAAATTTGTACATAAAATGTCTTCATAACCTGCCATTGACCCAATCCAAATTGCTTTAGTCTTGTCTATATTTATTTTCAGACCTGACATCTTACAGAATGTATTGATTGTTTTAATAGCCGCATAAAGACCGTCTTCAGTGCCATCTAGAAATAAGCCTAATTTGTATTCTGTGTCATCAATAAAAATACCTTTAATTTCATAATTTTTCCTTATCATACGACCTAAGATTTCAGCCACGAAGAGGAAGAGATACGGTGACAGGGGGTCACCCTGTCTACAGCCCCGTTCATTATTGAAGAATTCAGATAAATGGATTTTGTTTCACACATGCTCTTTGAGTGCATTAATCCATTATTATCTGTGGACCAAAACCAAATTTGTTGAGGACCATATTAATGAAATCTTTTTGAGACATGCCTTTTCAAAATCTATAAAAATAAGTAACCCTGGGATATTTCTTGTTTTTGTTTTTGTTTCAAACATAATGTCATTTAAAAATTCTTGTATTTTCACTAATACTTATACCTGGAATAAAATCTGTTTGATTGCCGTGCATAGGTACATCTAAAGTATTTTTTAAACTGTTTGTTATACATGAACTTATTATTTTATAAACAGCATTCAAAAGAGTGATTGGTCTCCAATTTTTAACCGAGTTCTATCTTTATTTAGTTTTGGTATGCAAGTTATAACCCCTCTCTTCATGGTTAAAGATAGTTCGTTCTTGGAGGAAACCTCCTTCACGATTCTAAAATTCATTTTTAGGTCGTTCCAGAAGAATTTAAAGAAATAAATAGGGAATCCATTTATTCCTGGACTCTTATTATTCTTCATATTTCTCACAGCAAAATTAATTTCATTCATATCAATATATTTTTCTAAAAATTGGTATTTCGACATTAGCTAAGCATTTTCTTCAAGACCATTATTTAAAGAATAAAGTGCCTTATAAAAAACCTTTCAATTGTTTCAAGATAGAATTATTGTCTGTAATCTCCTCATTTTTGTCAGTAATAATCTTATTTCTTGATTTGGTGATATAAGTTCTATTTTTCAGATTACAAAAGTAGTTTGTTGTTTTTTCTCCTTCTTCGTACCACCTAATTCTGTTTCTAATTTGAATACCTTTTGCTTCCTCTTCCTTTATCTGCTCGATTTCCATGCTTACGATGCAAGTGATTTATGCAATGACGTTAGTTTGTCAGATATGTCATCACTGAAACATGCATGGTTCAGCTGTTCGATTGAATAGTTTGTGAATTTACTTCCGGGTTAAATAAGAACTCATTTAAGAACTGTATCACTGATACTGAGTGTATTCCTGAGTGTATAGCAAGTTTCGACATTAAATGGTCGACTGGTATGATTCCTACTACTCGGGGTTTTTACAAGTCTGACAGTGTTAATGATACGTCGCTATTTGCAAGGCTTTGTTTTCTTCAGCTGACGTCATACATGGATTGGGTAAAATCAAGATGTCCCGTGTTTTCCATAAAAAGGTGGCCGACAAATCAAAACGTGACGTGAACAGACAGTTTTCTCACTTCTTTAACAATTTGCTAAAGTCACACATAATTCAATGGTAATGGGATGCGAGATTTCGATGTTTAGTAACAGTTCGACATTATGTTCACCCCTTTGCAATGTATATTGTAAACCACAGGCAGTTACTTGAAATAATTTGGGGAAAAAATCACCCGGTTGCTGCTCTTTAAGGTGTCTCCCCTGTAGCCCCTATTAGGGTTCGATCGGTCACAACCTTTACAATTCATAATCTCTGTTGGTCATTTTCTGATTTTTAAGAGTCGACAACCTTAGAGCATACAAAGTCTTATTAACTACAGGGCCCATAGCTACATCTCTGTTTATAAAATTGAATAGCACAATGGACACACACATGCTCGTGAAGACAGTGCGATTGTTGTAATCAACTGTAGTTACAGTGGGAAACAAATAGGTCAATACCCTGTTGATACTACATATTGACTGCAACTACAAATCGCACAGTGTTAACGGGTCTTAACCTCACCTTCTGAGTGTTGTTGCTCCAGGAAGCCAGACGTAACGCAGTCCATGAAGAGTTGTGCTTTGAGTGAAACCCATACAGAGTTCCCCTGAACAACAGTTGGTCGGTTTCTCATCTTTGTCTTTGACAGATTCGTCCCCATGCTGTGGATCACTGTCCGTCTTGTCGAAATGTGACTGGGGCAAAGTCGCCAGAAAATGTTCCTCTGTATATTTGAAGTCCATATCAAGCAGAAACACATCTTGAAGATGGGACTTTGACTCCTCTTGACGTTTCATCAGTGTGGATTGTTTTTCATCTGTGGATGGGAAGTCCCTATCTCGCACAAACACATCTTGAAGATGGGAAGTTTGCTCCTCCTGACGTTTCATCATCCTGGAAAACGTTCATCTGCTGTTGTTTCAGCTGATCCCCCTAAATATAAATGTATCGAACAATTAATGAACCAAAATTTGAAAAGTTATAGTATGCTGGTGAATTATTGAAAAGGACTGTCTAGACAGTTCCGAGACAAGCGATAGATTCACTAATGTCAATTTATCACAATGAATAGGGTATGTTATTACAACAAAAACTTCTCCAACTTTTCAAATACCAAAACATCCTTAGAGTAGAGGCTGGTCCCAACTTAATAGTTTATTGATGATGCAGCACTGCCAGAAATACCAATAAATTTATGTGGATAACAGACCATATTTGAGTTGCAGAAATTAATTTTGAAAAGGGAAATTGCAAACACTCACAGAAAGTAACAAAATGCAACTCAACTACCGATATTGATTAACATTCCCCATAGAAGCGACAACATTTTCAAATATGCACGCCTTACAGCGTTCATTCTATCTGTTTGTCCGTGTGTCCCGAAATTTTGTCTGGTTTATATCTCATAAACTGTACATGGGATTCCCACCAGGCTTTGTATAAATGTTAAGCATGATCACTAGAGATGTGCCATTTGACGGACACATTTTTCATTGAATTTTATATTTTGCGGTTTCAATGGAAACATGACTTATAGGGAAGTCATTTTGTCCAGAACATATCTCCCAACTATACATAGGGCCCCCACCAAACTTACACATGTCAACAATGATCCACAGATGTGTCATTTATAGGATAAATAGTTGCGTTTGTAAAATATCCGGGATTCATTGTTATTCAACACCCGCAAATTAAGTTTAAAATCGATGGTGATACAAAGTCTTATTAACTACAGGGCCCATAGCTACATCTCTGTTTATAAAATTGAATAGCACAATGGACACACACACATGCTCGTGAACACAGTGCGATTGTTGTAATCAACTGTAGTTACAGTGGGAAACAAATAAGTCAATACCCTGTTGATACTACATATTGACTGCAACTACAAATCGCACAGTGTTAACGGGTCTTAACCTCACCTTCTGAGTGTTGTTGCTCCAGGAAGCCAGACGTAACGCAGTCCATGAAGAGTTGTGCTTTGAGTGAAACCCATACAGAGTTCCACTGAACAACAGTTGGTCGGTTTCTCATCTTTGTCTTTGACAAATTCGTCCCTATGCTGTGGATCACTGTCCGTCTTGTCGAAATGTGACTGGGGCAAAGTCGCCAGAAAATGTTCCTCTGTATATTTGAAGTCCATATCAAGCAGAAACACATCTTGAAGATGGGACTTTGACTCCTCTTGACGTTTCATCACTTCGGATTGTTTTTCATCTGTGGATGGGAAGTCCCTATCTCGCACAAACACATCTTGAAGATGGGAAGTTTTCTCCTCCTGACCTTTCATCATTCTGGAAAACGTTCATCTGCTGTTGTTTCAGCTGATCCCCCTAAATATAAATGTATCGAACAATTAATGAACCAAAATTTGAAAAGTTATAGTATGCTGGTGAATTATTGAAAAGGACTGTCTAGACAGTTCCGAGACAAGCGATAGATTCACTAATGTCAATTTATCACAATGAATAGGGTATGTTATTACAACAAAAACTTCTCCAACTTTTCAAATACCAAAACATCCTTAGAGTAGAGGCTGGTCCCAACTTAATAGTTTATTGATGATGCAGCACTGCCAGAAATACCAATAAATTTATGTGGATAACAGATCATATTTGAATTGCAGAAATTTAATTTTTAAAAGGGCAATTGCAAACACTCACAGAAAGTAACAAAATGCAACTCCACTACCGATATTGATTAACATTCCCCATGGGAGCGACAACATTTTCAAATATGCACTGTAAAACGACAGATGCCCGCCTTACAGCGTTCATTCTATCTGTTTGTCCGTATGTCCCGAAATTTTGTCTGGTTTATATCTCATAAACTGTACATGGGATTCCCACCAGGCTTTGTATAAATGTTAAGCATGATCACTAGAGATGTGCCGTTTGACGGACACATTTTTCATTGAATTTTATATTTTGCGGTTTCAATGGAAACATTACTTAAACGGTGACTTATAGGGAAGTCATTTTGTCCAGAACATATCTCCCAACTATACATAGGGCCCCCACCAAACTTGATACACATGTCAACAATGATCCACAGATGTGCCATTTACAGGATAAATAGTTGCATTTGTAAAATATCCGGGATTCATTGTTATTCAACACCCGCAAATAATTTTAAAATCGATGGTGTTAGCCAGAGGTTTTAAACGCTGAATTTTTTAGAATTTGCTGAACTATTTATTGATATTGTAAAATGACCGTTAGTTATTAGGTGTTTTGAAGCGAACTCTCTTTTGGCGTACTTATCTCTTAGTGGAATGGACTTTGCAACTGTTCCATTATTGTAAGAGGTGTGGCCAGGTCAAAACAAATGTAATTACTCGGCGTAATATATACATTAGCAACAATTTACACATAAACCCGAACAGTGTCATATTCTTTGTGAAAGTTAATAATTGTGCCTGATTCTGCACACATTTACAATATTTTCCCTCGATGAATACTGGTTCTAGAGTTTGTCTTTTGATACGAAAGTCTATAATCATTGCCTTTGTCTTGTCGACGTTTAACAGAAATAATTGTCTTTACAACAGGATGTGAATATGTCTACTTTATTCCTGTATTCTTATTATAAGCTTCTTATTAGTCCTGTTAGTCCAGTGTCGTCTGTAAAACTTGAATATAAAAGAATTGAGGTTATCGTAAAACAGTCATTTGCAAAGAGGGTAAGAAGAACGGGATACAGAACACATCCTTAAGGAGCACAAGTATTCGTAACCGTCATAACAGTGGAGGCAGAACATTTTAAAGGGACAGTAGTACGTTTTTTGCAAATTTTATTTTATCAAATTTCCCATTTATAATGATAGTTACGGTGGCCCATAGGGGACATAAAGTATTTTTTATAGTTTATTGTATTTCTCTCATCGAAACCACAGAAAACTGTACTGAAAATACGGAAAACCTAGAAGAAAACACGATAAACTCAAATTGAAACACGAAAAACTCCAAATGAAACACAAAATACTCAAAATGAAACTAGAAAAACTCAAAATGAAACACGAAATACTAAAAATGAAAAGTAAAAAACTGGTTCATGAAATTCTAAGAAACTACCCTTCTCTGCCCAAAGGGACATCATAATAAATTTTAAAAGACATCTTTACAAATGGAATTTTCTCGAAATTGCAAATGACAAAAAACTAGCTGCGGTGGAAAGGGTTTGCAACGCGGTGAGAATAGTTTACACCGCGGTGGAAAGGGTTTGCACCCGGTGAGAATAGTTTACACCGTGGTGTAAACCCTTCTCACCGCGGTGCAAACCCTTTCCACCGCGCGGTGGAAACTCTGTCATCAAACATGTCACATGTCGACCGTTATCTGTCGTAACAGTCAATACAGGATTCCGTTCCATAACAGCGAGCGCTTATAATCGCTTATTGATCGCTCAATGTAGTGCTCAAGTAGCGCTCAAGTAGCGCACATTCTCTCTTGAACGACACAGTGCAAATTCCTCGATGTTTGCTCGCCTTGCTACGTAGCGCTACATTGATCAATCATGTTCAAGAGAGGTTTAAAAGTAATCGCTAATTGAGCGATTACTTTGAAACCTCTCTTTAACACGGCCAAAATGTGGTACCGTTATAACTTGCCGACTTAGTTGATCAAACAACTGGCATATTTTTGTTGAAACAATGATTAATGACAATGATGAAACAATGATTATTTATCAAACTATCTTTGTTTTGATATCAATATGGATTTAATTTTACAAGATTCAAATCTTTGTTTCCTTATTATTCTATATTTGATTGCTATGCAGGATGAAAGAGTTTCCACCGCGCGGTGAAAAGGGTTTCCACCACGCGGTGGAAAGGGTTCTCACCGCGGTGGAAAGGGTTTGCACCGCGGTGGAAAGGGTTTTCACCTCAGCTAGTTTTTTGTCATTTGCAATTTCGAGAAAATTCCATTTGTAAAGATGTCTTTTAAAATTTATTATGATGTCCCTTTGGGCAGAGAAGGGTAGTTGCTTAGAATTTCATGAACCAGTTTTTTACTTTTTATTTTTAGTATTTCGTGTTTTATTTTGAGTTTTTCTAGTTTCATTTTGAGTATTTTGTGTTTCATTTGGAGTTTTTCGTGTTTCAATTTGAGTTTATCGTGTTTTCTTCTAGGTTTTTCGTATTTTCAGTACAGTTTTCTGTGGTTTCGATGAGAGAAATACAATAAAATATAAAAAATACTTTATGTCCCCTATGGGCCAACGTAGATAGTTTATGTCATATATAATTACTTAAGAGGGTAAAACTTTTTATTACACCAATCAATTATCCATAGTGGTGATAACGGTGTTGCGTATAAAGCAAAAACTGCAGCCATTTTATTGTGAACACAATTTATTATTTTGAATGACAAACACGATTCCCATGGCTTTACCGAACCATGTACACTCATTTTTTAACTTGATTTTCTGAGGAGAGAAGGGTATTTTACTATTTAATTCAAATACAAGTCATCGACTTATTTCAGCGAAAAAACGCGCTCCTGCCCCTTTAAAACCACCGTACAAGTGTAAGGAAAGTCTCAATTCAACGTATGAGATTTATGTTCACGGCCATAGTAAGTAGCTTTCGCATCATCAGGTAGGGTTGTATCGTGTTGAACGCCGATGTTAAGTCAGATAAAGAACTTGCACATAAGACTTTGGAGTATCCAGGTGAGGATGTACAGTGTTGGAGGAGAGAAAGCAGATCGTCCTCTACACCTTGTCAAGCTCTGCAGGCGAACTTTAATGGATCACTGAGATGTCAAGTTTCATGAAAGAGAAGTTTCAGGATTATGCGCTCAAAGCATTTTATTACTACTGGAGTTAAAGCCACAGGTCGGTATTCATTTAATCGTTCTTTGGAACAGGAATCACACTGGCAGTTTTCCAGAGTGTAGGTATGTGGTGTGTATTAACAGATAGCTGGAATATTTCTTTTTATATATACCACTCAATTGTTCTGAACACTCACGGAAAATTATTTCGGTTGACAATCAGGACCATCAGGACTGGATGATTTCCTCGTGTTTATCTTCTTAAAACACGAACTACGTCATCTTCTGTGATGATGATATCATCTCCGGCTGGCAGAGACTGGTTGATAGCTAGACAATCAGTTGTGAGGTCGTAGATGTCAAACCGACTTTAGAACTTGTTCAGGTCATGAACATTCGTTTTGAACAGGAAAACTGGTCCGGTTCTGATTAGTACATGGTTTTTACACCCTGAAATGCTGCCTTTAGGTTCTTTTTCCCAAACTTTTTCCCCATCTTTTCTGGGTCGTAAATTTTGCTTATCTTTGTCAAATGTTTGATGTCTCTTTGAATGTGTTTCACCTGTATTCGTTTTCCATAACAGTATGCGCGTTTCTTCTCATTTAGGAGTATCTCCAGTTCTTTGTTTACCGCATGGTCTGTTGTAAGGGAAAAGCTTATAGTCTAAGCTGGTATGGTGTTATCATACAGAATGTTATATACTCAATAACAACTACGTCGTTAAGTTCATCGAGACTCAGTGGAAAAGTGCCACACTGCGTGCAATCTTAGCAGCTCTTAAATTGATCACACTTCCACAGTTTTCACGATTGACTTTTGTGACTTAAGCTTCTGCTTGTATCGAGGGACAAATTGAATAGCATTCTGATCAGATTGGCCTAGAGGGGGTTTGCCTCCTTTATGTTCCCATAACACAGGTCTATTGTGTTATCCTTGTGAATAGCACATGTGACATACTGGTAGTAGATAGGTATCGCTTGTTTCAAAACCAATATACTGTCAAAACCAATATGTCTCCCGACCCTTCGGGGGGAGACATATTTCATCATTTTGAGTAGTAATCAAAGATATAAATTTTAACATTAATGGATACTTGTACGGATAAATATCTTATATGGAGTTGTTGATAATATGGACATGTCAGAAAATCTGATATTCATCTTCCTCCCCTTCTGTTCAGAATTCGCATGAAGCGTCGTTAAAATCTAGCACATTGGGTAATCTACAACTTTTTTTATTTTGAAAGCTTTGGAACATCTAAATTTTATTAATTTTATTTATTTTATTTTAATTAAATTTTATGGTTGAATCGAACTTAAACCTGATCTTTATTAAATTCCCAAAACGTTTCCACAATGAAAGCACTGGAATGTTGGCGCAGTGAAAGAAACCCAACATACCAGGAAATAACCCTGAAAAAGAATAGATGGCCTCTTAATGTCTTCAATAAATGTAGGGCAGAATTGGTCTCAGATGACAGCAACATACGCAGACACGGATATATCTTCGACCTCCTAAAAGATATTAGCAAAAATCGTGTCGATATATCAGATGAGGACGTCAATATCACATTGTGCCTATTCATCATTGCCATGGGAAAGACAGATTGCAAGGAATGCAAAGGAGAAACTATTCTCCCTAGCATACACTCAACCGCAAAAGAAACGTCACCATACCAAATACACGATAAAATCGAAGAATAATAAACATGACTGAAACAGATATATGTCGTGTCTTCAGAAGCTAACTAAAACAATATCTGTTCATATTTCAGAGAAATCATCGATTTCTAATCTCTTTAACAAGACGCGATAGGAACGTCAAAAAGGTTGTTTTGTTTATGACATCCTACAGTACAAAGCAAATTGAAAGCCTGCTTATCAAGTTACAGAATACGTCAATAACTCCAAAAAGCCGACTTCAAAACAGGAGGAGAAACCAACGGGTCGAAACATCGTAAGTCACAAGAAAACTTAGTCTACTGACACAAAATCTTCTCGTCGTCTTCTTGCTTCTACACCTCATCAAAATCGGACGTCACCGAAGCTTGGGCCATCAGGAGTTCAAAAGTCATTGGTATCAGACAGCAATGATTCGGACATGAGTTTCAGCCCGATGAATTGCGCCGCTGTCCTAATTTCGAGTTCACTAAGTGGGAACAATGCCAATACCAAACATGCTGGTAAAAAAACATTTTGAAACACCCAAGATGTACGTAAACAGACATCCAGATAAAAGTATTATACTCTGATGTATGAAATTGAAAGTACCTCTTTACCAATCATTTACCTACCACAAGCATCCAAAATCGACTTTCTGCGGTAGCAGTATTTCGTTTTTCACATTGTTGAAAATGTGATGACGTTTCGTTTGCGGTTGTGTGTATGTCGGATTTAGAGACATCTTCGGTATGAGTGGAAACAAGTGCAGATAACAACTCAAGACACTTCAGAGTGGGAAATGGGTTTCTTGGTGTTCCTTCTCCCCCAAGCCTGTACAACACGTTCTTTTGGATGATCAGACAGGAGCATAGGTCTGTTACCTATAACAACGTTGATTTGAGCGTTGACAGTTCTGGTTGCAGATATTTGGAATTACTTGTCTATGAATTAGACTTACACTGGAGGTCTTTAGAACCGGAACGCAAATCCGCACAATGTTCCAGCATATGAATAGAAGAAAGGCCATAAGAAATACCCGGTATCTGTGTTTGAGTATCAGTCTAAATTATCTCCAAACGGTGACCCCAGAATCCTGTATTTCACACGATTGATGGATGGGAAGGACAGTTGTTTGTTTTCACATAAGCCTATCGGAGCTTAATTCACCAACATTAACACCATCAACACGAACCCCCTTTTGTTGACTCCGCCGCAACGCGGAACGGGGGACTATGTATTCAGCGGCGTCCGTCCGTCCGTACGTCACATTTCTTGTTAACGCGATATCTCATGAAGCATTTTGTCCAAAGTCTTCAAATTTGGTGTCAGATCTTGGTGACCTTGACCTTATTTTCAAGGTCACCAAGACACTTTGACCAATTTTCCAACGTTTGTTAACGCGATATCTCATGAAGCGTTGTATAAACAGTTTTCAAATTTCGTGTCGGTCTACATTGGGGGAAGACGCAGACACCAGTCGATTTTGGTGACCGTGATCTTATTTTGAAGGTCACTGAGACACTTTGACCACTTTTTAACTCTTGTTAACGCAATATATCATGACTGGATGAACCCAAAGTCTTCAAATTTGGTGCTAGGCTACATTGGGGGATGACGCAGACACCAGTCAATTTTGGTGACCTTGACCATATTTCAAGGTCACCACGACACTTCGACCACTTTATTGTCTCTTGATAACGTGATATCTCATGACCGGTTAGACATGTCTTAATATTTGCTGACAGCCTATATTGGCGGTTTACGCAGACACCAGTCGATTTTGACCTTTACCTTATTTTCAAGGTCACCACAATGCTTTGATCACTTTTCGAACTCTTGTCAACGCAATATCTCATGAACCCATGCACCCAAAGTTGTCAAATTTGGTGTCAGTCTACATTGGGGGATGACACAGACACGAGTCAATTTGGTGACCTTGACCTTATTTTCAAGGTGACTATGACACTTGACCAAATGATGCGTCCTACTGAACTCAATGTTAACGGCGGGGGACATTGCCATGTTAGTGGCAAACACTTGTTTAATTTATGAATATGTTTGCATTAAGTTCCGGGTGATCGTTTTATATTTTTTGGAACATCTAAATTTTATTAATTTTATTTATTTTATTTTAATTAAATTTTATGGTTGAATCGAACTTAAACCTGATCTTTATTAAATTCCCAAAACGTTTCCACAATGAAAGCACTGGAATGTTGGCGCAGTGAAAGAAACCCAACATACCAGGAAATAACCCTGAAAAAGAATAGATGGCCTCTTAATGTCTTCAATAAATGTAGGGCAGAATTGGTCTCAGATGACAGCAACATACGCAGACACGGATATATCTTCGACCTCCTAAAAGATATTAGCAAAAATCGTGTCGATATATCAGATGAGGACGTCAATATCACATTGTGCCTATTCATCATTGCCATGGGAAAGACAGATTGCAAGGAATGCAAAGGAGAAACTATTCTCCCTAGCATACACTCAACCGCAAAAGAAACGTCACCATACCAAATACACGATAAAATCGAAGAATAATAAACATGACTGAAACAGATATATGTCGTGTCTTCAGAAGCTAACTAAAACAATATCTGTTCATATTTCAGAGAAATCATCGATTTCTAATCTCTTTAACAAGACGCGATAGGAACGTCAAAAAGGTTGTTTTGTTTATGACATCCTACAGTACAAAGCAAATTGAAAGCCTGCTTATCAAGTTACAGAATACGTCAATAACTCCAAAAAGCCGACTCCAAAACAGGAGGAGAAACCAACGGGTCGAAACATCGTAAGTCACAAGAAAACTTAGTCTACTGACACAAAATCTTCTCGTCGTCTTCTTGCTTCTACACCTCATCAAAATCGGACGTCACCGAAGCTTGGGCCATCAGGAGTTCAAAAGTCATTGGTATCAGACAGCAATGATTCGGACATGAGTTTCAGCCCGATGAATTGCGCCGCTGTCCTAATTTCGAGTTCACTAAGTGGGAACAATGCCAATACCAAACATGCTGGTAAAAAAACAATTTGAAACACCCAAGATGTACGTAAACAGACATCCAGATAAAAGTATTATACTCTGATGTATGAAATTGAAAGTACCTCTTTACCAATCATTTACCTACCACAAGCATCCAAAATCGACTTTCTGCGGTAGCAGTATTTCGTTTTTCACATTGTTGAAAATGTGATGACGTTTCGTTTGCGGTTGTGTGTATGTCGGATTTAGAGACATCTTCGGTATGAGTGGAAACAAGTGCAGATAACAACTCAAGACACTTCAGAGTGGGAAATGGGTTTCTTGGTGTTCCTTCTCCCCCAAGCCTGTACAACACGTTCTTTTGGATGATCAGACAGGAGCATAGGTCTGTTACCTATAACAACGTTGATTTGAGCGTTGACAGTTCTGGTTGCAGATATTTGGAATTACTTGTCTATGAATTAGACTTACACTGGAGGTCTTTAGAACCGGAACGCAAATCCGCACAATGTTCCAGCATATGAATAGAAGAAAGGCCATAAGAAATACCCGGTATCTGTGTTTGAGTATCAGTCTAAATTATCTCCAAACGGTGACCCCAGAATCCTGTATTTCACACGATTGATGGATGGGAAGGACAGTTGTTTGTTTTCACATAAGCCTATCGGAGCTTAATTCACCAACATTAACACCATCAACACGAACCCCCTTTTGTTGTCCCCCGCCGCAACGCGGAACGGGGGACTATGTATTCAGCGGCGTCCGTACGTCACATTTCTTGTTAACGCGATATCTCATGAAGCATTTTGTCCAAAGTCTTCAAATTTGGTGTCAGATCTTGGTGACCTTGACCTTATTTTCAAGGTCACCAAGACACTTTGACCAATTTTCCAACGTTTGTTAACGCGATATCTCATGAAGCGTTGTATAAACAGTTTTCAAATTTCGTGTCGGTCTACATTGGGGGAAGACGCAGACACCAGTCGATTTTGGTGACCGTGATCTTATTTTCAAGGTCACTGAGACACTTTGACCACTTTTTAACTCTTGTTAACGCAATATATCATGACTGGATGAACCCAAAGTCTTCAAATTTGGTGCTAGGCTACATTGGGGGATGACGCAGACACCAGTCAATTTTGGTGACCTTGACCATATTTCAAGGTCACCACGACACTTCGACCACTTTATTGTCTCTTGATAACGTGATATCTCATGACCGGTTAGACATGTCTTAATATTTGCTGACAGCCTATATTGGCGGTTTACGCAGACACCAGTCGATTTTGACCTTTACCTTATTTTCAAGGTCACCACAATGCTTTGATCACTTTTCGAACTCTTGTCAACGCAATATCTCATGAACCCATGCACCCAAAGTTGTCAAATTTGGTGTCAGTCTACATTGGGGGATGACACAGACACGAGTCAATTTGGTGACCTTGACCTTATTTTCAAGGTGACTATGACACTTGACCAAATGATGCGTCCTACTGAACTCAATGTTAACGGCGGGGGACATTGCCATGTTAGTGGCAAACACTTGTTTAATTTATGAATATGTTTGCATTAAGTTCCGGGTGATCGTTTTATAACAAGGGGCAGTAGCACATTTTTTGCAAATTTTACTGTTTTCAAATTTCCCATCTAAAATGACAGTTTATGTCATTTATATTTACTTTAGAGGGTAAAACATCTTATTACACAAACAAATTTTCCGTCGTGGTAAAAACGGTGTATCGTTTAAAGCAAAAATTACTGGCGGCCATTTTATTGTGAACACATTTACTATTTCTAATGACAAAAACGATTCCCATGGCTTTACGGAACCATGTACACTCATTTTTTTAATTGATTTTCTGAAGAGGGAAGGGTGTTTTACTATTGGTGACATTATTTTATGCATATGGATCCGGTAATTTGGATCTAAAGGATTCAGTAATTTGGAACAGATGGATCCAGGACTTTGGATCCGGTGGTAGGATCGGTAGGTAGATTTGGGTAAAGGTTTGGCGTTAAGGGTTTAGGTTGATTTAAATAAGTGCAACGGGGAAAGTTATGTGTAAAGATATATAACTCTGGGTGTCTGTAATAAGAGGAAACACTAATCAGATCCATCTTCAGTAAGGGTTAATTTACCAACATTGACACCATCAGCGTTCATACCACCACCACTGAGGCGTCGCCTCTTCAAGGAGGAGCACGAGGAGTGTTGGCTGTCACCGAGCCGCCCTACAGAAGGAGGAGCACGAGGACTGTTGGCTGTCACCGAGCCGCCCTACAGAAGGAGGAGGCACCACAACCACCACTTCTGCCGCCAGGAAAACTCATCATATACATAGTACTTCCATCTAATATATATATATTATATATATATATATATATATATATATATATATATAGAAAATAGTAAACATCAGATGGTTTTGACTGGATCAATCTTCTTTAATACAATACGATGAGCTCATTTCGACCAGTATATCGGTCTTTTTCAAGTATACATACATATGACAGATATACTGGTCGAAATGAGCTCATCGTATTGTATTAAAGAAGATTGATCAAGTCAAAACCATCTGATGTTTACTATTTTCTATATATGACCTTACTTCACGTGAGAAGCAACTCATCTTATATATATATATATATATATATATATATATATATATATATATATATATATATATATACAATATATGTAAATACACAGTTTTATATCATGCTACTCTGAGTTTCACGCACACCGTGGTGGCGATCTTCAGGCATAATGAGTACAACCCAACATTGTCAGTTTATTTCATTCTGGCCCGGCTTGGCTTCTTCCCATGTCTGCAGCTTGAGAGGAGTTCAGTTCTTTTGTTTAGGTTGTCACGACTGCAGCTGAGGATTTCGAGCTTCTCTTCTAAACACAGGTTGCATAAGCCGGAATCTCGTCTATTTGTGTTTGATTTTTTCACAGTTTGCCAGTCAATTTTGAAATTAGTGTTGTTTCTCTTCAGTTTCCAAATGTATTTTGACAGTTCAGTTTCTTTCTCATATTTTTCGTTCCTGAATGATTTTGTATGGTTGTTATACCTGCTCTTGAAGGGGCCACTAACCAAACCAATGTATGAAACTGTTTCTGCTTGGGAGGAGACAGTAGCTTTGTAGATTACGTCGCTCGTTAAGCAGTTTCCTTTGAGTGGGCAATTATCTTTTTGTCTGCAGTTGCATGATTTTTCTAAGGGTTTACTGGTTGTGCTGTTCATGACTTTCTTGTTGTGTGCTTTGATAGTATCCTTCATGTTTTTCATGCAACTGTAACTGATTTTTACAGTTGATCTGTTAAAGATTTTGTTGAGGGGAGTTTTGCTGGGGAAATGCTTGGTTATTAGTTTCAGGAACTGTTTTCCAATGTTGGTTTTGACGTTTTTACTGTAAGGTGGGTTGTACCAGGTTATTTTTCTGTGTCTTGGTTTTCTCTTTGGTGGTTCTTCAGGGTTTCTTGGGAGATAATTAGTTGATGGTTTGTGTCCGGCTTCTTTCAGGGCATTGTTGTAGTATGGTATGGACTCCTCGAAAATCTGTTGGCTGGATGATATGGTTGATATCCTTTTGTTTATTGCTTGGGGTATGTTCTTCAGTATGGTGGGCGGGTGGTTTGAGTGAGAGTTTATGTATACTGTCTCGTTGTTGGGCTTTCGGTATGGCTTGTATGACTCTGTCTTCAGGTTCAGATTGACGTCCAGGAAGTTCACTGTTGTGAGATTTGCTTCTATGGTAATTTTGAGTCCACATGATTGAAATATTTTGATGAGATTCTTTCTCAGTCTGTCTGCTTTGCTTCCTGATGTTGATTTGAGAGTGGCAAGTCCATCGTCTCGGTACAGACCTACACTGTGTAGGGGGGTGGTGTCCTGGATCTTATGGAGTATGAATAATCCGACTAGCTCGCATACTTCTGCTCCATCATATGCACCCATAGATACGTCAAACTGTTTGCTTGCCTCTCGTTTTTCCCATGTGTTACCCTTGTTGTCATACAGGAGGGATCTTCTTGCATGTAGGATCACTTCAAGGTCATCTTCGCTGATATTTGTCAGTCTACTTGCCCAGTTAAGACATCTCCCAAGAAACCCTGAAGAACCACCAAAGAGAAAACCAAGACACAGAAAAATAACCTGGTACAACCCACCTTACAGTAAAAACGTCAAAACCAACATTGGAAAACAGTTCCTGAAACTAATAACCAAGCATTTCCCCAGCAAAACTCCCCTCAACAAAATCTTTAACAGATCAACTGTAAAAATCAGTTACAGTTGCATGAAAAACATGAAGGATACTATCAAAGCACACAACAAGAAAGTCATGAACAGCACAACCAGTAAACCCTTAGAAAAATCATGCAACTGCAGACAAAAAGATAATTGCCCACTCAAAGGAAACTGCTTAACGAGCGACGTAATCTACAAAGCTACTGTCTCCTCCCAAGCAGAAACAGTTTCATACATTGGTTTGGTTAGTGGCCCCTTCAAGAGCAGGTATAACAACCATACAAAATCATTCAGGAACGAAAAATATGAGAAAGAAACTGAACTGTCAAAATACATTTGGAAACTGAAGAGAAACAACACTAATTTCAAAATTGACTGGCAAACTGTGAAAAAATCAAACACAAATAGACGAGATTCCGGCTTATGCAACCTGTGTTTAGAAGAGAAGCTCGAAATCCTCAGCTGCAGTCGTGACAACCTAAACAAAAGAACTGAACTCCTCTCAAGCTGCAGACATGGGAAGAAGCCAAGCCGGGCCAGAATGAAATAAACTGACAATGTTGGGTTGTACTCATTATGCTTGAAGATCGCCACCACGGTGTGCGTGAAACTCAGAGTAGCATGATATAAAACTGTGTATTTACATATATTGTACCTTTGCTCTACTCCACTGTATTGAGCTCTCTGCATAGTGAAAGAATAACACATGTTTATATATATATATATATATATATATATATATATACATACATATATATGAAATAAACGTGTTATTAGTTAAATGTTTACACCTCAACTGGTTTTCTCATATGTTTGATTTTCAATAACAAATATCTTGTGTTTTCGACGTCGTATTATTGAACTGAAAAGTGCAGGCATTTAGTCATCAATCAAGGAATACTTCTATTTGTTTTTTAATTTCGGTGGGGCGGAATTTATAAATTCTTCGAAAATCAATTTGGATAAAACACAACTTTTCATCGACATATACGACAAATGAAAATCATTAATTCAAACTACTGCTGAAAAGTGTTATTGTATCGTGCCAAAATAAAATGCATCTCATTTCATTTAAAATATTTAATTCATCGAAATCAACTGAGGTGTTAAAAATTGTTTGTACTTCAGTATAAAATTTGTAATAAAAAACACTTTCTTATAACAAAATATATATCATGTGTTTAGTAGAAGGTAGATCCGCCTTCTGTCCTGTGACTATCGTCACTGGTCACAGTGAAATTCAAGATGTTGCCATTGTCGCTTGATAGACAGTTTGTTTAATTGCTCATCATATGATAGAGAATCTCTCTCAAGTCTCAAGTGTCATTTTATATCAAACATATCAACAGCTGTAGATAAAAACATTGAGTTGCATATTATCAAGGCACCCTGAGGACAGTTACCGACAAATGTTCATACGCATGTGATATACAATATACACCATTCTTAACCGTTCATTAAATGATCTGCTATTCTGATTTTTTTTTTGCAATCTACCGTCAAAACAATTGCTGTCATACATGTGATAAAGTGACAAGTGAACATAATTTTGATCAATGAAATTTTATCTTTGATCCCAAATATCTATCATTGGTATATTGTACGTGGATACTAATTTTATGCAATTACCTTTATTCCTTTTGAAGCCTGTTGAACCTGACCTGTACGTGGAAAGTTATGTATTAAAATGTAAACTTACTTAGTGTTTTGTTATCCTTTTACCGATTTATATTATACTAGGTTTTTTTTAAATTTTCATTACATAATTACTGTAACAGTCGCACAGAACAAGTAAATAAAAAGAAAACAGTTTGGTAAAAAATGTTATTTATTTATTGATATATTCAGATAAATATTAGCAAATTCATACATGTATATCTCATATGAAAGGGTAATAACTACATCAAAACTCCCAAGTAATATTATACAAAAATACAAAATGTCATCACGGTTTCTTGCCACAAGTTTCTAAGGTAACATTTTGCTTTATTTAATCAATCTTATGGAATAATAGAGTACAAAAATTGAGTGAAGTGTGTGTTGATTGTTTCATTCTTCTCTCCATTTGCACTCAATATATGTATAAAGAGATCAACCGATATAATGCATTAGAGACACCACGTGGAGAATCATAAACCCTTGCAAAATTTCCAGTATAAAATATACTTGCTGTTTTGAAAATTTGTATATGCACATTATTTTCAGTTGGAAGTCATACAATTTCAAAAGTGTTTTGTGATAAAAAGAAAACAAAATTATAGAAAAAAATAGATTTAAAGAATTTCAACAATTGAAAATTCTTCCTATCTCGTTCTATTTGAACAATGAAGAAAAAAATTCAGTTTTGATGGAGTTGTGGCCATTGAATCTTTGGCATTAAATTTAGTCACAAGTTTGGTTTAAACATATTTTATTGACAGAAAGGTCAAATGGATCAGGCACAAGTGGAACCACTTACAAACAATTGATTATAATTATGAAGATGTACATATTTAACAATATTATAATACATATATATCATTGAGAATAGGTGAAGGTATTTTACAGTGCAGAAATGTAACAATAAAATATAAATATATATGAAATAAATATATTGTAATTTACATTTAGATATGCATGTGCAGGTAATATACAGTGCAGTGTTGTGAGATAGGAATAAAAATACATAGGTTTTGCATAATAAACATTAAAATAGGACTTGAATAATTGACACATCAAATGACAAAAATAATAAATATACATGGAATATTTCATATAAATTGACAGAAACAAATGTAAACATTATACTAAAAGCACAAGGACATGTAACAAGAAATATAGAATATCATCAAAATCTATTGCTTTTGTGGATAAAATCTTGAACAAATTTGAATATTATGATATTTAATTCTGTACTAAGATTGGTATTTCCTCTCAAAAGTAAAGTCAAAAGTAAAGCTAGAATGATCCAATGGAGACACTTTCTCTCATAAACTAAAACACTAGGTTCATGAAATTTTGGAATATAACACTACAGTTTATACTCATAATTGAATTCGAAAGCAATTCAGAATTTATTTTTACAAAATTAATAAGCTCTAATTCTTATTTAAACTTACAGCTACAGCGGATGGCTAGGATATGTGAGACATGATCAGTTTTGTCTTTTTGTAAAATCAATTCCTAGCATATTTGTATTGTTACAATTTGTGAATTCCTAATTAAGAGGAAACAAGCAAATGAAAACTCAATTTAGTCAGATTATTATTAAAATTATATTGTTTATCCGATATTCAATCAGTTTAACCATTTAGATTCCCAAATGAAAAGTAATAGAGATATAATACGGTAATGATAGAGTCACACATTTACATTGTAATGATAAGGCTATTAATGTCAATTAATAGTCCCGAAAAGCACAGAAGTCTTGTATCTTGAATGTAGAATGATCGTTGGAGAGGAAGTGATGTCAGTCTCGAATCGATGCAAATAGAGTTCTTTATTGTATAATCCTAGTGTAGAAAGCGCCACTCCTTCCCACAAACAGGCTAAAGACTTCTACCTATCTTTGCAAACTGGTTACACCACATTTCCGACACGTTCAAGAAACTTTAGGAAGGGAGGCAACTCTGTTTGTACTAATGATAACTGTTATTAAATACTTCACTGACACGAGTAGAGTGTTACGCTTCAAAACAGATTGACCCTCAAACGTTTGTGATCCAAATTAGTTAAACATAGTTATTAAATGTTATATATGGAAACAAATGTCTCATAGCAACTATATAGCTACAACCAGAATGTTTCAAGATGGCCGACCAAGGCAGTCACGTATGTTTTTGCTCTGTAAAAATGTGAATTATCTCTGTATATACTACAACTACTACATTGGAAATACACCCAAAAGGTGGGGATCATGTTTCACTAATAGTGATAAAATTTTGAACTTTGAAAATGTGATATTTGTGGACCTGTATGTGTAAATACAAAAATTTTCCACAAAACTATATGCACAAGAGGCATATTTACTACTCAGTACCCAAGCCTACACATAAGCTGAACAATGAGCTCAAGTTCAGAACCGAGCCAGGACTGCTTATCCCCCAACAAGTCAACAATAGAAGATGACGAGGTGTACTCCACTCAGCCAAGCGATGCACTGGACAGGGATGTTTACCTGGAACTAAAACACAAGCTTGGACACAAAGACAGGCAATCTTTTGTCGATAGTCTTCTGGACATTTATAACCACAAGTCGACAGAGATCAACCACATTAGAGAGAGTGTATACACGTATGGAAAGGACACCTGTACTAACTTCCCAGAAGGACATCTCATCAAACGAAGACAAACAGAAGGAGTAACTGTCGGACAGTTGGACAAGTTGGCCCATGATGTCTTCCACCTTTTTCACTTTATTGAGGGAGGACTACCTGCACATGTTCTCCAAACGAAGGTGTTCAGCCGTTCCAACGTTAAATACCTCTCCATCACAAGCAATGAAGTGGAACAGACAGAAGACACACAGAACGGACAGAGGAACACAGGTACCAACAAGGACAAACACATAGGTGAGAATGACAAACTTAGCCTGCTACTCAGCCATATTCTGCAACTTAAACAATGTGTTTCACAAAACAACGATCTCACTTCACAGAAATTCGCTGATATTGAAAAGAAACTAAATAATGAACTTTCACGTAAAGGTAAAATCATAGAAGAGAAAAACAAACAGATACGAGACTTAACGCAAAAACTAGAAGACTCAGAAGATAGACGCACACATCTCAGAGCAGAATTGAAGCTTGGTAACCAGGAGAACAAAACACTTAAAGACAGGATTCATGAACTAGAGGACCAACTTCTCCGTCTCAACTATCAGATTGACAATAAGCTCAAAACTATTGACACTAAAATTGCTGAAGCAAGTAAGACAAAACATTCGTATGCAAAAGCTCTTAAACAGCCACAAAAAGCACAGACTGATGCCAGTATTAATACTGACAATTTTCCACCCCTAAACGAGTCTATCATGCACTCCAATGATACAGAGAAGGATATATCTGCAGAAATACAGAAATCTCATTCTTCGGACTCGTGCAACATTACCTTATCAGGTGACAATCCAGATTCTAATCAACACCAAAACCGTTTAATAGACTTAACGGATAAAGATCTATTATGGGACATGTACACACAAAATTCACACGACCTAGTCTTCTGTGGGACAGATACCAGTATGCCGCCTAAATCCAAGAATCCCCTACCTAAGAAGCCATCCAAAGAACAGTCAACAGCAGCAATCACGAAAACATCACCTACCACTGAAACTTACAACATCAAATCATTGGCGAAAACCTACTCAGTATTGGAAGGTGTGTCTAGGATCAAGACAAAGCGAATAGTGCTGTACAACATTAATGCAGAGAAACCGTTTGATGACGTCAAGCAGTTAATCTTTGACTACACCCATGAACGACACGTGCGCACGACGTATGTACGTCTCCTACGCGAAAGACAACACTATGACGGTACAAGAACGTATACCGTACAGGTTAACTTGTCTGCAGAGGACTACGACAACGTTGCAAGCGACGACGACTTCTGGCCACGTGACATTCGTTGCAGGGACTATATACCTCGACAACGTCAGTGGAAGAGTAGCGACCAGTACAACAGTACTGGATACTGACATGATGAACACTTCTAAATGTCAATGGATAACGGTAAAAATATCAAACCTTCCATGTGTGCAGTGTTAATATCCATGACTCTAAGCTTACTTACCTGGAATATACGCGGTGTGTCTAGGAATACACCTTATGTAATATCTAGTACCATCCCCAATAATGTAGATTTACTATGTATTCAGGAACATTGGCTGAATCCTACTAATATAAATGTACTTAATGACATTCACGGTTACAACATTATAACCCATAAATGTAACACAAGTGTCTCTGCCAGGGGATCAGGTGGCGTAGCCCTGTTATGTCATTCCCATTCACGGTGGAAAGCCTACCCTTCACACAGATCTGAATACTTTGTAAGTGCTAAACTTATGTCTAATGGGTATTCAGATATATATGTAATCTGTTGCAGACTTCCATCCACCAATGTATTGCATTCAACATACCTAAATGCATTAGATGAGTTAATGGATGTTTATGATATGCTTTGTCAAGAAGGGGACACATATATAGTGGGAGATCTAAACTCTGATTTGTGTAAAGCCGTTTTATCCTCACGTGAAAAGGCACTAGAAAAGGTTATTAACCATAGAAATCTTGTACATGTCTTACACACTTCTCGCACGTATGGTCCAGCCTATACATGGAGAAGTAAGGATAGTCAATACAAATCTCTAATTGACTATATCCTTATACCCTCGCATGCGGTAAGCGACTTACTTCAGTGTTATGTGCTTGACCAATGTAATTACTCAGTTTCTGACCACCTACCATGTTACATTAATATTAAAGTACAGCCTAATGCTGCTACCCCACCATCAAAAATATGTATTCCAAAATGGCGAAAAGCTGATAACACTGAACTAAGAGCTTACACTGAAGAGACAGAGAGACTTCTCTCTGGAATATGTGATTCTTGTGTTCCTTTTGATGCAATACAACCTGCAGATATAGAGCTATATAATGAACAGATTAGCAATGCTCTTATAACTGCTAGTTCTAAATATATACCATGTGGAACATTCAGACCCTATCTTAAGCCTTATTGGAAGCGAAACGGCCTAAATGATGTTCATTATAAAATGCGAGGTTCGCGGCGAATTTGGTTAGCAGACGGCAAACCAAGGGGCGATAATTCTTCTGCGTATAGGGACTACAAACGTGATAAGCGCGATTTCCGTCGCTTACATCGGCAGGCAAAACGCCAACAACATAAAGAATTATCTCGTGAACTTGAAGTTACATCTGAAACTGATATTAATACTTTCTTTAAATCAGTCCGTAAGCTAAGACGCCCGCGGTCAACTGTTAATAAATTAGTATTCAACAATACACACGCGGATTCGCCAAAGGCTATCTGTGACCTGTGGGGTGAATACTATGCTAACCTTGCTCTACCACATTGCTCGGAAAGCTTTGATGATGAATTTAAAACTTCTGTGGAAAGCAAACTGGAAGACATAATTTCACAATCCGAAGTTTCCGATGCGGCTGACGTTATTCTTTATGCTGATATCCAACCTGAAGAGATAAAACAACATATCGTCAAACTAAATCGTAATAAATCACCGGGACCGGATCAGATAAACAATGAACATCTAATTCACGGAAGCGACGCGCTGGCTGTTAAGCTCTGCATTTTATATAATGCAATTATGAAGGCTGTGTACTCTCCCAATGTCTTTAGATTGGGGATGATTGTTCCACTTTACAAAGGAAAAGGTCCAAAATGTGATCCAAAAAACTACAGAGGTATCACTCTCACTTCCTGTATAGGGAAGTTGCTTGAAAAGCTATTGTTATCACGTCTTGAATGTTATATTAACAGTATCAACCCCGGTTTTCCAGACCCTCTACAATTTGGATTCAGAAAAGAACATGGTGCAGTTATGTCAGCTTTTATGCTAAATGATTGCGTTACATACTATGTCGAACGTGGCTCACAAGTTTTTACAGCTTTTCTCGATAATGAGAAAGCCTTTGATCGAATTTGGCAAAACGGTTTATTCCTAAAACTTTACAAACTAGGTATAAGGGGTAAAATGTGGAATCTTCTATACCATAGTTACACTTGTAGTTCTTCCTTTGTTATGTACAATGGAAATAGCTCCGATACGTTTGAAGTAAAACAAGGGGTAGGACAGGGTAGAGTCCTGTCTTCATGGTTTTTCTTAGTCTTTATCAATGATTTGCTAACTGAATTAAGATATGCCAACAGTGGTTTATGTATATATGGAATCGATGTACCTTCAGTCCTGTTAGCAGATGATACCACACTTCTAAGTACCACCCCATCTGGCCTTCAAAACTCACTGAACATTGTTTCAGAATATGCTTCCCGATGGCGGTTAACATATAATGCATCAAAAAGCACTGTTTTGGTTTTTAGAAAAGGGAGGCAAACCTATCCCGAGCTCTCATTCTCATTTTGTAACACAGTTTTACCTATAAGTTCATCAGTAAAATATGGCGGTATTCTACTATCATCAAATCTATCTTGTAAAGATAGAGTAACTGCTAGCTGTCAAAAGGCAAGGCAAACTATAAATTCCCTACGTCCTCTGGGTTTTAACAACAATGATTTGCATCCAATTACATGTGTTAATATATGGAAGCGAATGATTCTACCTACCAGCTTCTATGGTTGTGAAACATTGCCAACATTGTTTGGTAAAGACCTATATTTAGTGGAAAATACCCAACGTTTTTTTGCCTGTTGTATTCAAGGATTTAACAGACGTATGTCCACAGATTCAGCTTGTGCCAATCTTGGTCTCTGGACAATGGTCGGATATATTGATAAATGTAGATTATTATTCCTTGGAAGACTGTGTAATAATCGTTGTTATTCATCAACGAAAACCTTGTTTTGTGCATTTTTAACAATCAACTATAATGTATGTACAAACTCACGCAGTATCTGCAACACGCTATTATGTACAGCACGAAAATATGATCTGTTTGAATATATACAACATTTTGTACAAACTGGCACCTTTCCATCAAAGGAAGTGTGGCGCAGGATAGTTGTTAAATCTATCTTCTCTAATGAAGAGTATCAGTGGAAATTGAGACTCTCCATGAGAGAAGATATGTCCAGATATGCTGTTATCCACCAAACACTGTGTGTTCATAAACTTTATCGTTTAATAGATGTATATCCGGAATATAAAGCCCAACTACAACTTATTGTTCAATTAGGCTCAAAAGCAAAATTCTCAAAGGAATGTACATTTTGTTCAAAGCACTGTTTTGACCATGATTCCCATATCACTTTACATTGCGAATTTTTTATGCATAAACGAAACACTTTCTATATGGCATTACTTGACCAACTTGACGTAGATACCTTTGTAAATATTGAAATGTTACATGATGATGATGCTCTTGCACTGTTTTGTGGTGCCAAACTAGACATCCCGGGACTTAATGACGGTTCATGGCAATTTATCATACGTGCATTTTCCAATTATGTATTTGAAATGAAGGATGCTTTGATGACCTATTTTTGATTGTGTAATTTGTATTGCAATGTCTTAAATATTCTATGTAAATATTCTCTGTGCATGTATATACTTAATTGATGTTTTATCTTTGTAATCTTCGATTGATTTTGGAGGAAATAAAGACATTCATTCATTCATTCATTCATAATACGGTAATGATAGAGTCACACATTTACATTGTAATGATAAGGCTATTAATGTCAATTAATAGTCCCGAAAAGCACAGAAGTCTTGTATCTTGAATGTAGAATGATCGTTGGAGAGGAAGTGATGTCAGTCTCGAATCGATGCAAATAGAGTTCTTTATTGTATAATCCTAGTGTAGAAAGCGCCACTCCTTCCCACAAACAGGCTAAAGACTTCTACCTATCTTTGCAAACTGGTGACACCACATTTCCGACACGTTCAAGAAACTTTAGGAAGGGAGGCAACTCTGTTTGTACTAATGATAACTGTTATTAAATACTTCACTGACACGAGTAGAGTGTTACGCTTCAAAACAGATTGACCCTCAAACGTTTGTGATCCAAATTAGTTAAACATAGTTATTAAATGTTATATATGGAAACAAATGTCTCATAGCAACTATATAGCTACAACCAGAATGTTTTTTAGTATTAAGATGATGCTTTCGATCATTCTGACTGTTTGAATGTCAAGGAATCACTATTGAAGTAAATAATTGTGTAGATGTAATTCTAGTATGTACATAGATTTATAATTCAACATATTAATGTAAATAAAACTGTGAGTTATTTGGAAATATATCTAATTACATCATAAAATCAACAACTACATCTTTTTTACAAAAGTAAAGTATCTATGAAGTTACCAAAATTGATATTAATGTATCAAATCACTTTCATAGAGCATGTTTCGAATGTCTTTAGAATGCCAAAAGATTATTTAGATGTTTACAATATTGAGTGTGCCAATGCACTTTGAATGTCGCCTCGAGTTTCTTTCATTTGGCGCATACCAGCATGCCTCTAGAGCGGACCTGTTATTAGAATACTCAGAATACGGAAAGAAGTCGTAGAATGAATGTCAATTGTCTTGTATGTTCCAACAACTTTCCACCTCTGAAAAATAAAGTGAAAGGCTCTAATAGACATGACAACGCTTTAATGTAACAGGCATTGTTTGGTGGCTGCCTATAGGAAAACATATGGCTTTATACATCTAACAGCTTTTAATTAACAGGGTTTTCAAGAAACAGCAATATAATGACTGGCATATATAGAAACGAATGAAACTGATGCTACTATTCCATCAAACTCATGTTTGAAGGTTCCAAATACGAAAAATATTTTATCTAAAGCATTTTAATATGTTAAACAATTGATTTCAGTTCGTTTTCTTTTTTCTTTTAAAGTTTTTAATTGCAAGGTGAACGATGAGATCCAGAACTTCAAACACAGTTACAACACTTGCACCGATGAACAGCCCCATTGAACCGCCAATGTCACCTGAAATACAACAAAATATATAAAGGAAAAAATCATTATAATAATCTCGGTATTGGTGTTGGGCTTCATTCAGATTATAAATCTGATAAGCACGTTCGAAGTTAACTTCACCCAATGTGCATCATTTCATCACAAACATAGCCATCAAAAGTACAACATTGAACCTTTATGCTAACTAAAATAGCATCTCGGTGAAGAGCTTTCATTTTTAATAAGGACCTTTTTTTAAAGCAAATGTTAACAAACTTTAGACATACTCAACCCATATTACATGTAATAGTTTTGACCTCGTCCTCTGGTTCATGTTAGATGAACTTTAGCTCATGTGAATCATGAACACCGAGACCATCTTGTGTCACGTGCGCAAGGGTTCATTCAACTTAAACCCGAAGTTGCAGTCGGTAACTATTTTACGCACTGACTCAACGCCCCATCACATATTTCATATATTTCAGGATCCGAATGTTGAACTATGCAGTGAGGGACATGACGGATTTCTGTGTCCATTAATTCAAGCATCAGATACAGCTACAATCGTTTGGAAATAACAAATTCCCCTTCCACCTGATGATCTGAACTACAAATAGATGGGTGATCAGTTTCAGACCAGAGAAAGCGAAAACCGTGGAAAAACAGAGGGAGAAATGGTAGTCATTCTATCAGTAAGATATTACAGCATATGCAAAAACATGTAAATCACTTCTTTTATTGAGAGTCAAGTCTTTAAGGAAGTGACATCTATAGATAGTTTGGACGGCCTGCCATCATTACATTCAGAAGGGAGACATCATTATTTGAAATGTAATTGATAAATATATTTTTATGAATGAATGAATAATTCTATGAATGAAAATCATCGAAAATCAAATATGTTTGATGGCATAATATTTAACATTAATATCGTGTTTAAAACAACATGAGCAAAAACAAAGAAAGTAGGTTGCGCAAAACTCCAATGACCCAGTTTTAATGACGAGACGTTTTAGCGGATCTGGCCTGAAAGGCTTGTGGCATGGCATTGTGTCCGATATCCGTTCGCCAGTTAAACGTTATCGTTAAACTTCTCAGACTTTTCTAGAACTGTTGGCTCTAGAAAGTTGAACTCTTTTGTACAGACTCCTTGGGCAATGGAAATTATAAATTGTAGATATGGTGACTCAGTAACGCAAAAACATGGACCACGTCATGTGTCCCACTCAAAAACCATTTTGTGTCTTCCTCTTGACGAGTAAATACAAGATATTTTGTTCACTTAGGAAGATGGGTAGTATTATTGCAGATCTGGTGTGGCATCTATGTACGGAGCCGTCCAGGGGCTATGAATACTATTTTAGTTTATTGTTAAAGAAAAGTTGTGTCCAGTCGCCGGGATCAAAATTAACTTCATAAACTTTCCCATTCCCACCAAATTTTATTATTATTATTATTATCTAACATTCGTACTATAAGAACATTAATATTAAGCTTATCACCTTTCTGGTGTTCATCACACGATGTATGGGTTGAAAAAGGCAGATATCTTTTTTTAAAAGAGGAGAGAATATAGATTATTTTAATTATATACTATCAACGGCTACAAACGTCAGATCGGGATAATAATAAAAATCTGAGTTATGAGACCGTTTTTCTGTGACATAGTCCTCATGACACTTTGCAACATACCAATCAGTCGAATGAGCTCATATATCTTTGATAAGTCAGATGCACATATAAACGTTCCAGCCGAAACAATGTGGCACTTCGCTGTATCTTGGTTCCAATTATATTTCCACTTCACTTCAAAGAGCTTGCAGTGTAACTGTAATTGAATAAACTTTTCGACGCTAAAGCGAGAAAATACACTATCAAAATCGCTCCATCTGTTTAACGGAGGTGTGTCACTTTAAGAGTCTTTTGATTGGTACGCTCAACTTCCCAGGGTAGACAGCTGATTGGATGAAATACCAGCCAATGGAGGTAATAAAAATATCGAGCCTGGCATGCGTCCATAGTATATAGAGTAGATTTATCGGAGTGGATACCCTGGATTATCGTGAATGCATCTACTTTAGGACTGTGGCCCTTTAGTATGGAATACAGATTGATTTATTGATAAGCTAAAAAATTTTACAAGTAAGTTTGGACAATATGGCAATTTACATGTTTTGATAATATTTTAGTTTTGTTAATTCTGAATTATCTTAATGTTTTTTTTAAAACTATGTTCTAATGGTGTGATGAAAATAGTTCTCACTAATCGATTAAATAGAGAATAAAACCTAAGTGGGGATGTTATATGTGTTTAGAACGAGATTGGCTGTAAAATTATTATTTCCCGGGCAAGAGTATTGGAACAATATTTTTACTGGCACGAGTATTGTAAAGGCAATATGACATACCCGCGAGTGTTTTAATTTCTTTGATTATGTATGTTAAGTATCCACACCACATTGAAAATAATAGCAAGCTAGCGACATCATCAATACAGTTAATCGTAGCGACTGGTATGTGTTGCAGATGATGTAGCACTATTTTCAATAATAAAAACTCAAAGGTCACTATTGTTATGTAACAGCTCGATGTTATTTTTTTTATTAGAACAGATACATGTTTCATAATTCAATGTGAATCTTACTGCTGTGACATTCTTCCTTATTTGAAATAATAGCTTTTATAAAGCGGCAGTGAATTGACACTTTCACACAGATCACAAATACGTTCAAGGAACTGTCGAATCAAACCTGCATAGTTTTTGGTCGAGTCAACAAACCATTAAACAACGGAAACCAGATGACATTAGGACATTTCCATGTAATTGATTAGAGTTCTTTAAGTGAACTTGGTTAAAAGGTTATAAGTTTGCGTAGTTATTACATTTGTGTAGCACTGTAGCACGTTCTGCCTACTGAAATAAACTGATCTCACGAATGGTAAAAAAGGTTACTAATGGCATAATAATACTCCTCGATCAATAAAGAGAGTTCTAAACCTAATGTACATAGTTCGGTTAAGCCATGCGAGTCCACTTTCCCGAGTGACCATTTTGTGGTGTTCACATTAAAATGGCCGCTCGAAGGTAGTTCAGGTGATCTGACTGATGTAGCGATGCCTAAACACTCAGTAGTAAAGTTTGAATTATGGCACCATGATGAATGGTCATTCGTCTTGCCGTCTGAAAACTCAAATTCGCATCAGACCTACAAATCTACCTCTCACACTGAAGAGATCCATACCACTGTTGCTTTACATGTATATGTATACGTAGCACAATTTCCTTCCATTTCGAATAACCATTTCTATGGATACGGTTAATTAGATCGTGTAATGATATGTTTTACCCTCTAACATAATAATATATTGTGTAAACTTTTATAATAAATGGAAAATTTGAGAAAACCAAATTTGCCGAAAAAGTGCTCCAGCGCCTTAAACGCGATCCATTATCATACTCACAGAGTAGTGCGAATAAATCATATCCAACTTGTTGCGTTATGGATTCATAGCTCATCTCTCGATAGAAGAAGTCCACTTGCAAAATGTTGTTTCTGAGTAAAAAAAAATATGATCATTGAATATTCAAATGTATTGGCTATAATTGTCTACTATTCAGAAACATTTTCGACAGTGACACCAAGGGTAATACGCCACTAGTATAGTTTGTTCACACTCATCACCAATGTGTATTGTGTATTATTACTTGCCCGTGCAATATACTGCAGTGTAATATTTAAAAGGCAATATTAACCTTGTGTAATACCACTGCAAGTATGACGTCACAATAGTGAGCAGTTGTGAGGTCACATTGGTCGTACCACTCTCTGACCTTAACGTCGTCCTCACTTGTTTCATACACTGAATATAAGAATTACACATTTAGGGGGCAAATAGTTTAAAGAGAATTAATAATGAGTTGCTAATGATTCAGTTTGATAAAAGTAGTTTACCTGAGGAAATTGACGTCGACCTCACTAGTTTCAACATATTCCTCCATGAGTTCTGTTAGAACCTCAATAGCTTGAAGCAGAGACTCTCTGGTGTTCAGTAGAGGGTGATCTTCATCTAAAGGATACTTGAACTGATACATACTTCTCACTTCATTGAAGGAAGAACGACTTAATAAATTCGTGTGGTTGTAAATTGTCAAATAATTGGAAAGTTCTTTGTCAATGACAATGCTCCTTCTGAAAGCAAAAGCTTGCGTACTGATGTCATCAACAATCCCTTCAAGGTCAGTACGAAGCGTTTGAAATTGATCAAAATTCAAATTCATTGAACTTGTTTCTTGATCCGATCTTTCATAGAAGTACAGCTTTGCAACTTTTAGTTTGCTCATTTGCCCAGACAGGTATTTCTTGCAAGCAACGATTTTTCTCCTGAAGGCAAGTAAATCCTGCTGTATAAGGTTCAAAGTTTCTTTCATTTCTCTCGCGTTACTATGAAAGTCACTATCATAGTTCGCAAAGCCAGTTACTATTTGCTTTAGTCTTGTTTCCTCCCAAATAATCTTTTTAGAGGACGTTGGAAAACTGTATCAAATATCTCATCTCCATCTCGAAGGACCTTCTTCAGTGTTGCATGGTACTGGTCATGTAAATAATGCATGCTTGTCATGTTAAGCTTATTTTTTATGAATGCTTCCTCAAGCATATCTCGGTAGCTTGATACCCAGTATGTTAAGTTATTGATGTCATTCATGATCCTATAATTCAGCTCATCTGGGTAAGTGGTTACAATAAACCTCACATACTTTGCATACAATGAACTATCAACGAATCTTGAAAAGAACATTGTTGTATTGGACAATATCTGAGTAATGCTGTGTTTAATTTTTTTGGCTATATCCAGTCTTGTCTCCAACATATTGCCTGTCAATAGATACAACATCTTTCTTATAGAAGGATCGTCATGCTTCGGATCAACGAGTTGTTTCAATCGAGCTTCAACGGTTAACAAGTATTCTCCGGTTTCTTGTGCTAAAATGGTGAAAGTTCCTTCATTCAGTGGATCCCAGCCTTCAGAGATTATTCCTTGGAATTTGTTTTCATTATTATGCCAAAACCTTTCTACTAGTACGTAATTTGTTATAAGTTCACCGTTTTTGCTCCGTAAAGTTTTCAAAGCTGATTTTATTGCAAGTTTTATTAGTTTTATATCTTTGTCACATTCCTCAATATTATTCTCCAAGTCTACCATTGCCTCGCTCAAGGGAATCCTTGCGTTTTGTTGACGACCGGAAATCTCTCGGGCATGTTGATATGTCATTTCCAGATCCGTTTTGTTTGTTCTTTGAATGAACTTGCTTATAACAAATCTGGAAATTGCAGCATAAGAAACAGAAGGCTCGAAAATTTTGAAGTGACACGGCTCAGGACAATGACATTGGTTGTGTATATCCTGTCGCAGTCGCACTAGAAGAAGAAATATATAGAGGATATTTGACATAAATGAGTGGAGTAGAAATTTATGTTTTCATGAGTGACACAGACACGAGTTTGAATGTTAAAGTTTTACTTCACAAGATGAGATAAACATGAAATGTCATATGTTCGATTTAATAGATTTAACCAAATTTGAGGTTCATAGAATAAACGGACCATCCAAGATCGCCTTGCATTTCCACGGTCATCTTATTAGTCAGGTCAAAATACAGTTTAACCCCCCAAAAATTGCTTCAAAAGGTTTCTCAAATGATTGTGGTAAGGTTTAGTGTACTTCATAACATACTAAAATTATAACAAAGTAGGACCCCCGGAAAGGGTATTTTTTCAAGATGGCGTCCAAGATGGCCGCCAAAATATCTTAATGATCATTACCCTTTACCCATCAGCTCAAATGCGATGACCTTGGTGTCTATCCCAGGTTTTTGGCGGCAACGGACACATTAAGATCATAAAAAAATGTATTTTTGCTATTATGGAACACAAAAATCCAATATGGCGTCAACAATGGTGGTCGACACCTCCAAATGATTGCCAGTCCATAACTATTCACTAAAATTTATTGATCTAAATGTATATTTAAACGTTTTGGGGGGCAAAGGACACATTCGTACTTTAACAAATGAAATTGGGCCAATATATGAAACGTAAATCTTACTTTGTCCAACATGGAAATATATACAATTTCACCTACTATTCAGACTATTTTGAGAGCGTTCAGTTCTGAGTGAAACATATTACTTCTGTTTTATAAACCTTCTCAGTACAAATGATTACTTAGTGTCGTTTCTACGAAAATTCTATTGTCCTACCACACCAAAGCAGGTCCCATTGCATGCACACCCCAGTTTACACGCACTACTTTTCAAGAGACCACACAGTAAGGTTAGGCAAGGAAAAGTAACAATTCATTAATCTCAAAGATGATGACAACCTATTCAATCAAATGTTTCTCCCATGCCAATTCCGCAAATGTTATTTGACACAATTTTCAATTGCTAAAATCACCCATGGCCATCAGCTCTGTAACAACATGGAAACATCAGACTTCGAACTTTTGGATCTCCAGGACACTCTTAAGTTAGGTGCTAAAGTTTTTGATGGAGCATCAATTGTCCACTCAATGCCAAGAGGTAATGTGCTTTTGTCATCTTTTGGCTAGTATACAGATATCACATTTCTAACCTGAGTAGCAAGGCAACTAACTGACTGTTTCAGTGAGAGATATACCCATACTTTTCCTCGTGTATCGAATGATACCCTACACTTTTACCTTACGAGGCGGAGCGGAGTGAGGCTCCAACGGGGAAAAGTGTAGGGCATCATTTGATACACGAGGAAAAGTAAAGGTATATCTGCCTTATACCCCACTTATGGTCGAGTGTAAGCGGATACTATTTCATAATATTTCTAAACAAATACAGCTGTAAACAACCTTGTGCATGAAACGGACAACCCAAATACGGTCTCGTCTGTGACAACGCAGGCCGTGCTGTCTTGTATGGTTACCCGTGTTTGGGGCTCGAAATCTAATTGATATGGCCCAATGACGGCATTGTCAATGCAGATGCACGTGCAACTTGCTGAAATGTACAGCTAACGCTATAAACAGCATGGGTAATGTCAACGTGACCAAAATTTAGAGAAAACAGAAACAACTTTCAGTATGTTTAGACATTTTGCACCCAAAATTAAATTACATTCTTATATAAAAAGAAAAACATAATTTGGTGATATTATTTCACGCATTATAAGAACCTTATTAATTGGGTCACGAAACAATGTTCAGACTTTCAACTGGCTGCGTGATGTAATGGTTAGGTCGTTCGGCCAGAAAGCAACAGGACACGATTTCGATCACAGGTTCCCTATACCTTCATTTATAATCTGACATTTGTAAAGTATCATCACTTAGAATTTGGAAATTTAGAAAATTTACTACATTGTTTTCTAGTTGTTAAAAAGTGTTAGTTTATCAGAAAAAGTGTAGGTAAAGCGGAAAATGTATAGGTATATCAGAAAAAGTGTAGGTCTATCGGCTAATACACCTACACTTGTAACAAAAGAAACCATAGCAACGAGACCGGAAGTGGGGTATAAGGATAGTCATTATATGCTACCAATACAGGAAAGAAGTCTCAAGTCTGCAACCAAACACAAAAGAGACAAAGGATCAAGACGCAATGTGTCCAAACAAAACAAAATACCACAGACTGTGCACGTAACATTAGGGAGAACAGTGTTTAGCAAAGACCGTGAATCAACAATTTTGTCAGATTAAAAGGATGCTAACACCGGACTAATGCCTTATGCAAGCGCTTGAACAGGTAGCACGGCTTTTCTCTGCTCTCAATATATTCTCTGTTTTCCGAGGTTATACTTAACTGACCTCTACCAAATTGGACATGTGCTAAAGAGACATACTTTGGAATTCATCTCTTCAAATATGATGCATATTTTCTCATGGATTATGTGTATTTTGATGGGTGTTTTTGAAGTGTATATATGAGTTTCAAACCACTATAGTGCAGGTGAAAACCAACTCTTACTAAAACTAAAAGGACCGACCTATTGTGTGCAGTTGATTGACCCAACCTGCAACATAGAACATTCAGGAAGGATTACGTATTCTGGACAAAGACTGCATGTGATTAGACAATCTTGTCAACTAGCACCCTGTCTGATTAACTCATTACAAAATTTAATGTTTTTTTAAAGTGATTAACAATGATTAGGTCACAAGCGAAAAACTTTCGGGGGTAGAAGGGCTGGTAGGAGGAGACATAGGCCACACCTCTCCCCAGTGTCATCATCCAATGAGGATCGAGGAATTGTTCACTTCCTTAATGTCGTCCATCCTGTGAAAATCTGAAAAAGTTTGTTTGTTCAATGTCCGATCATCAAGAAATAAATGTGATGATATAGTTGATTTGATGAGGATATTGATATCCTTAGTATGACTGAAACCTGGTTAAAAACTACTGGTGATGACTCTGTTGTGGTCGCCATGACCCCGCCTGGTTACAAACTTCATCATGTAGCGGGAGGCTCATGAGAGGCGGAGGCTTATATCCTCCCCCCACCCCCCACCCCCCCTTGAGCTTATCTCAAGACTCCAGCGTATACAAAATACCGCTGCAAGGAGTGTGTCCCATTCTCCAAAGCACAGTCATATAACTGCGATGCTGCAAGACCTACAGTGGCTTCCTGTCCAGTATAGGGTGACATACAAAACCTTGTGCTTTGCATACCAATGTGTGAATGGCACGGCAGAGCTCCTACCTAAGTCCGATACTTATTGCAGATGTATATTCCAAGATGGACACTTCGCTCCGAAAATAAAGACCTCCTGTGTGTTCCTACAGTGTCCACAACGAGCTATGTAGAGAGAACATTTTCATATTCAGCCTCGGTTGCATGGAACAGTCTTCCCATTGAACTCAAAACCTCCCATTCATTACAACTTTTTAAATCTCAGTAAAAGACATTTCTATTCACACAAACCTTTTCCAATCTTTGCGCTTAGAGCATGTACTATGGATGGATTATAGTGCATAACACGTGATCTATTATTATTATAGTTCTCCATGTACAATATGCTTTAATGAATGTGCATTCTTGTAAGCAAAGCGGATACAGATGTGTTCGTGGTTCTTCTTGGAGTATTATCTGAGCTGAAACAAATCAACCAAAGATAAAACGTTTGCTTGTCCATTGGTAACGACAGGAACTATAGATTTTATAATGTGAATGGCATTCATCAAGAGTTTGGAGGCAATGGTTATTAAATGTTCCTTTTCTCCATGCATTTACAGGACGTGACACAACTTCTAGTGTACTGGCAGAGGAGAGAACACGTCATGGCAGATTTGACAAGCCTTTCTAGGTATCCCATCCAATAGTAACAGAAGCTTTTATTTTCCAAAGCAGGATTCCCTCCAACCCGATTGAGAGAGATGGGGAACAGTTTGCTCTCAAGAAAGATGTGTGTGTATCATGTATGACCACTCCACCTCTCCTACCAGAGTGAATGATGTTAAACAAGAACGCGGAACTGAAGCATGTGTTTCAACCAATACAGTATGTTCTTATTCGGCACACAAATAGGGCCATCTTCCAAGCACGTTTTTATTTGTTATGTAATGGTTTAATTTAAAATGGTCCGAATGTGTTCCTTGCCTCCCAAAACGTTTAGATCATCAAATTTGAGAGAATAGTTATGGACTGGCGATCATTTGGAGGTGTCGGTCACCATTTTTGACGCAATATTGGAATTTTGTGTTCCATAATAGCCAAACACCAATATTTATGATCTTAATATATTCGTTGCCCCAAAAACCTGGGGATAGACACCAAGATCATATTTGAGCTAATGGGTACAGAGTAATGATCATTAAGAGTTTTTTTGCGGCCATCTTGGACGACATCTTCAAAAGAACATCTTTCCGTGGGTCCTACTTTCACTAAACCTGACCAGAATCAGTTGAGAAACAGTAATTTCGGGGCTGAGAGGGTATTTTCCATTATGATCTGACTATATTGTTCCAATGACGTAATCACAGTGAAGGAGTGCTTTACTTGCCCTTTTCAGTATTGCTGCATGTATTTATATTGAAATCCAAGGGCCAGGGAAATTGTATTATTTAGTTCTCAAAGGCTTCAAGCATTCTGATTTAAAGTTTAAGATTCCAAAACTTCCAAAACAAGCGGGACCCACCCAATTTGAACACAAAACTGTCTTGATTGGGAAAAGGTTGTTGCTTATGTCTTGTTTAGCATTGACAGTGCTGAGTGTAGAGTTCTCTCCATTCACAATATCAGATCAACCAGATCAACTCATAGAGGTAAACTCATTGCAGTATGCTAGTACACGTCTTAGAAATGTGTCGGTAACTCAAAGGTCAGCTGCACATACTCGCAATGTGCTCACTGCACTATAATTTCAATCGCATCCGATTTTTCGTTTGCTTGATATGTCCATAAATGTTATATTCTCCACAATAGCATAGCTACAAATACATGTAACGTTAAAGGTACATCCAGTGTGTTGTTTTGGGTCACATATGCTAAACATTATAAATTGTGTTATGTTATCGAGAAGAACTGACTGTTGCCGAAAATTGCATTTTGATTAAGTCAACTTAGTATATTGACGTAAGAAGGTAAAAGTAGTGATTTCTGACAATGAAGTCAAACGTAATTTTGATCATGTTTGATCATGTTTGATAGGTCATATAACTACTGTGCATGTAAATGGGACGTGTAGTTTCTGTTTCTGTACATGCATAATGATGTTACTCTATTTTAATTGGTAACTAGTAAGTATGATATATTTGGTGATTCGTGATGAATATGCAAGCCAAGTCAATTTATTTGCACTGTAAACAGTACATATGGTGAGTCGGAACGTATTAAAGCCTTATAAAATGTTATGAAACATAATGGATGCACATACATAGATATCTCGGTTTCTACTTTCAAGATTCTGTCATGTTCCACTTATCTATCTTTCTGATAAATTGCAAATCAGCTATCTTTAATTAAACATTATACCGTTTAGCAAACAAACCTTGAGACGAGCGGATAATGGTAAAGAGAGCAAAATGGACGGTTTAATGTTTACATGAGATAAACAAGGGAATTAACTGAGAGGAGAGGAGGTATTGCTGTATTAGCTTGTTTGAGCAGTAAATCGGTGAAATGAATTATGCTTATAAAGGGACCTTTTGCGCAAATGGTACATGAGATAAAAGCAATCTAAGCTCTCGATAAACCTTAAATAATTATTCGTAATGGTTTTGGTCTAGTTGATAAACTCATTAACACCCCAAGTTAAATGTAAATAGGGAAAACATATTAAATTCGAGTCTCTTGTTAGGTTTATTGACTACAAACATTTAAAATATAATAAATTAGTTGTCTTTTATTTGATTCATACGAACCTGGCACCGCCAGATAGCAGTCCAGATATTGAGAGAGCGTACACACACCAGGGCTGTCTGAAATACAAAAGAACATCGGAAACATAATGATGTTGAACCATATATACTCTAATGGGCAAAAGACATATATGACCATATATCTCATCAGATTTGGTTAAAATATAAATAACATGTTAGCAATATCATATTCATATTATAAGTTTGCATAATTTCTGCACACCATTTGGAAGTTTCATAAATTGTTACAGAAGGGTGGCGATTTTTAAATGGGACAAGGGTAAATGTTCAGTATTTAATCAATTCTTTATGTGAGAAATGAAATTAGAAACTGATTTGCAAACAAGCACGAGCATCAATACAATCACTCACTCCCATTGAAGATGTGTGTGGTCGCGGTACGCAAATGTATCAACCGGAAGTAGCTGTCTTCATTTGATGTGGTTTTCTTTAGCTCTAATCACACTTTTACACGATTTTAATGTGTTTCATTTGTATAATATATAACAATGATTGTAAATGTCTAAAGCGGTTTATCCACGCTCAATGCACGCTCTAAGGAATAGGGATAAAGTCAGTCATTGGAAGTTATTTGAAATAAATTTTAGATACGTCTTAGGTCAATGAGAATACTTTTCCACTATGTTAGTAGTATGGTAGCAAAGGATCGTTTACCAAGTGTCACAGTTTTCACACTTCGTATCTTCAAAATGAGTTTCGATATCACTTAGCTATTTAGGATCTCCTTCACACAAGCACCGATACACTTAACAAAGAATCTTGTATCTGATACTTTGGTGGATTTGCAGCCAGTGTAGATCGAGTAAAATAAGGGTAATATGGTCAAACTTCCTACACCTAGATACAATCCTGTTGTGATTTGTATGTGTTGAAGTTTCTTGGTAACCGTCTGCGGTGTATCAGCAAGTAAACTATTGCGGTAGTCGACTGAGAGTGAGGATGACAAAAGATTCTTCTGTAAGATATAGTCTGATGTGAGCATCTTTGGTCGAAGAGACTCTGGTGACACTGCTGACATGCCTTGCCATGGACAGTTCAGGATCCAGCACATCACCCAAGTTCCGGGGAAAGACTGATAACAGAACTTCATATCTGTAATGAAACAAGTCCAGACTGGGAATATATTTCCGCTTGGCCTAAAAGCATACACTCAGTCTTCTCTTTGTTGAGTTTATGTCTGTTGTTGTTCATCCATCTCTTTATCCCTGTACAACAGATTGATACACCTGAGGTAGCCATCTTCGCTGCTCACATGTCACCTTTAAAGATCTCCATCAACTTCATACGATATGCAAAGAGATGCCTTTCTGATCAATACCTTGGCCCTGTTCCTTTGTGTAGAGGTTTAATACCAAATGAGAACAAGATTGAAACTTGTTGGACCCCCATGTGATATGAAATGAATCTTAGAACTGACCATCAATGAAAACCTGTTGCGTTCCTCTGTGACAGGAAGGAGGTAATTAGTCACAGAACAAAGGTCGCATAACTCAAACAATGCGTCATCTGTGTACATTCTCAACATACATAAAACAAGCAGTTTGGAAACATTCAGATGTGCAATATTACGAGATATTAATGTTGTTAAATCGTGGTTTAAAGACTCTGATGAAATAGTTTTCTTTGATTTTTCTCTTTTCATCGTTGTTTGACATGACTTTGTAAAAAGAGTTATGCGTCCTTTGTTCTGTGAAGTCATAGAAAGACAACGTCAACTTAAAAACTGGGCTTGATGGTATCAATGAGTATATTATAACTACTGTAGATTCTTTTATAGTTATTTGTGTATATTTAACTTTTTAACATAATATTTGATCATGGTATATTCGCTGAAAGTTGGTTAAGAGGTGTTATTGAGCCTATAAATAAAAGAAAAAGAAACCAACAAGAACTAGAAAACTACCGCCTTATCACCCTTATAAGTTGCTTTGGCAAACTTTTTACATCCTTACTAAGTAATCGACTGAATTCATATCTAGAAAATAATGAAATTTTATCGGAGGCTCAGATCGGTTTTAGAAAAGGATATTCTACAGACGTGTTCGCGTTGTTTAACCTTTCAGAGCTTTTAAAATGCAGAAGAAAAACATTATTCTGTGGATTTTTTGTAAAGCCTTTGATAACATCAGGAGTGTGGGACTTTGGCAAAAGCTTCGTGCAAATAAACGTAAACGTTTCACGGTAATAAAAAATATGTATAGAAATATAAAAGCATGTATTTTATGTGAAGATGGTTATACTGATTTCTTCTCATGTAGATCCAGTGTACGCCAAGGTGAGATCGTATCACCCACTTTGTTTGCTATTTATTTTAATGAAAGTGAAATGGGCTTTGATAAAGATCATTATAAGGGCGTAGAGCTCAAGTCTGACGATTTTGATGATAGATTAGAAAATATTATCAAAATGCTTATACTATTACATGCAGATGATGCAGTGCTTTTGCCTTCAAATCCAAACGATCTTCGACAGATATTGGATTCTTTTAATTATTATTGTTCCACATGGAAACTTACTGTCAATTTTTCTAAAACAAAAGTATCAATATTTGGCGGATTTGAGAAAATTATAAAAAAAAACATTCAAAATTGGAACTAATATTCTGGAAAATGTTCAGTCCTACACATATTTAGGCACAGAGTTTCAAAAGAGCAGGATATTTTCATTAACGAAGAAACAGCTATTGAAAAAGCCACAACAGCAATGTAGTTTATTCTCAGCAAGGGAAGAAAACTGCATCTAACATATGAAATACAACTGCGTTTATTTGATTCCATGGTATTGCCTATTCTATGGCTGTGAGGTTTGGGGATTTGAAAATGTAACATCACTTGAAAAAGTACACATAAATTTTCCTTAAGGAAAAGTACCCCAACTTTTATGTTATACGGGGAATTATTTAGGTACCCACTTGTACATAATATTAAATTAAGAATTATTTCATTTTTGGGTCGCCTTTTGACTGGAAAAACTTCAAAATTAAAATTGCTTTTTAACGATACTCTTCTTGGGAAAAGTAAGCATAAATGAATTATGAATATTAAAAACATTTTTGACAAAATTGGACTTCTATTTGGAATTTCCAAAACTTCGAAGATCTCAGTAAACTGAAATATTTTATAAAAATTAAGCTGGAAGATTCATTTAAGCAAGTGTGGTTTTATACGGTCGATCAATCATCAAAGGTATTATTTATAGCTCATTATCTCGTGTAGATTCAAGGTTTAGTATTTTTTTGGTTATTTTAGATGATAAAATTTCAAGAGCATTGAAATAGGCCGCAGGAATAATATCCCAAAGCATGATAGAACTTGCAAATTTTGTAATTGTAATGACATTGGTGAAGAGTTTCATTATTATCTGTTCCCTTTTTACAAATACAAGAATCAAATATCTAAAGCCCTATTTTCATACCAGACCAAATTTTCTTAAAATGAAGACATTATTTACCAGTAAACAGATACACTAAGAAGGCTAACCTTGTTCTGTGACGTAACTATAAGTGTGTTTTTTTTAATGTCGCTAATTGTAACCTCACTTATATTTTTTCAAGTTAATCATAAACTTTTTTCTAATTTTAAATTTGTGTATATCATAATTTATAATACAACATTCCTGAACAGTTTGTTTACCTGTATATATGATAGTTTAAGATCGAATGTAAATGTATGTATTTATAAAATGTAAAAATGTATCCTCATATGCCGCTTTAAAGTTCAGATCAGTTAGGTAATAAAGGTAAAAAAAAATTCAGTCTTTGTTTTTATGTATATATTACTTGAACTATGAAGAAGTTTACTTGTTTATATATATTTATATAATATTATTACCTATATATATAAATATATAAATATAATATATATAACTGTGTGCCCTAAGTGTAAGTATGTTCTTGTGTTTAATCAATCAATCAAACTAGTCATTTATATAGCGCCAGTATCCAGTCCTGAAAGTCTGCTCAAAGGCGTGTGGGAGTTCTGACAAACAACCACTCAGTTATATGCTATTCGGAAAAGGTGTGTTTTCAAACTTGAAGTCTTTGAGTGTCCGAGTGTTCCTGATGTTGTCTTGGACAGAGTTCCACAGTATGGGACCAGCTTTGGCAAAACATCTGTCACCATAAGAACTAGATCACATATGTATGGTTGTGCTTGGCCCTGTTTTGCCTTGAAGATCAAAGTCAAACTTTGAAATGAACTTGAAGGCACACCGGCAACCAGTGAAGTTTCTGTAATGTTGAGGTAATATGGTCACATTTCCCTAACTGACGACTCTTGCAGCTGCGTTTTGTACTCTCTGGAGCTTTGATATGAGGTTTTTAGGCAGAATAGAGAGTTGCAGTAATCCAGATGAGATATAACATGTGCTTGAACAAGTATGGCCGCTGTCTTTTTGTTGATGAGATGGCGTATCATGCTGATATTTCTGAGTTAATAAAATGACCGCCTGCAGACAAAACTGACTTCTGATTCTAGACTTAAATATTAAAAACAAGACTCCAAGGTTCCTTGCTTCAGTAGCTTGTTGGGACTAGTGCCTAAAGGTAGTGGCAGTGAAATAGTAGTATATACAGGTTTTGATGCTATCACCAGAAACTCTACCTTGTCCTCATTCAGTTTCAGAAAATTGTTCGTCATCAATGAACCAATGTGTGAGACACAGTTATTGCCAACATTGTTTGATGAACTGAAGTTTCACTATTGGATTTGAAGGCAAGATAACATAGGATACCATCTGCAAATAGATGATTGATTGATGTCATGTATAGGTGAGTTGTGCCCAAGACCTATCCTTGTTGCACTACATACTTCAATAACGTCTTTACCGATGTTTCTCCATTAACAAGAACCGAATGATATATGACTGTGAGATATGACTTTATCCACTCTAAAACGGTGCCAGATATTCTAAATCTGTGTTGAAGTCGGTTGTGCAGGATACCGTGGTCAATCGTATCGAATGCCGCCGATAAGTCCAGTAATATCAAAGCTGCAGCTCCTTTGCTGTTTACTGATCCAAGTAGGTCATTCTGTACTCGAAGAAGTGCTGTCTCAGTGCTATGATTATTTCTGTAAGCGGACTGTAGTACCTCAACAATTTGACAGTCGGCAAGATGTTCCTTCAGTCTGGCTGAGACAACACACTCCAGCACTTTTGAGATGAAGGGTAGATTTGATACTGGCCTGTAGTTCTTTCGGACTTATTGATCAAGGCTGGTTTTCTTGATAAGGGGAATCACACGAGTTTCCTTCAGAGTATCTGGAACTTTGCCAGTGTCCTGTGAGAGATTTATTGTCCTGGTAATAATGGCTATTGCAGACTGATGTGTTTCCATCAAAAGCCATGTTGGCGTTGGGTCCAATGAGCAAGAGTTGGTTGGACTTCGGAGAATTATAATCTGTGTTTCTAGCTCACAAGGTTATGATGAACTTGATTTTCATCAGTCATGATCCGATTGGGAACGTATCCCACGAAGGTAGGTTCTCAATCTTCTGTGTGAATATTCTGAGAAGATGTGTGCAATACTTTGACAAGGACGGCCATTCTCTCCTGATGGCGGTAATAAAAAATTATTTTTCCCATGTGACTTCCATTACATTTGGGCCATATTTATTTACTGAAAATTTGCAACAAGGCTACCGTCCTCATTTCTATCCAATCAAAACTCGTTCTACATCTTCAACTGAACTCAGGCTTCTAAGAAATATATGCGCATCACATTTGTGAAAGGACTCGAGTCCTCGGTAGTGTACGTGCAGCGACAGAAAGCTCAATTTGAAATAACGTCGCTGAACAATCAGGATTCTCATGGGATGAAATTAATCTCTGTGGGGAGAGACCAAAGGGTTGCAGAAGGGCTTCTTCAGCTCAGCCTTACCGGGGCTATGTGGCATTTTGATTTTGATTGGTATTCACTATTAGATTATCAACGATTTTTTACACTGACAGCAGTTTCGTTGATTTATAACACACACACATCCGGGCAAAGGAAAGTATAAGTAAAACGACATAACAGCGTTTAATTAATGAGTGATGAACGCACTTGAAGCACAGTAACACCATGTCTCAAAACTGACCTTAGCGCTTTAATGTTTGAAACATTATCTGTTCATGTTTCTGAAAAAACTAGGTAATCATTAGGTCGAAAACAAACCTTTGAAATAACAATTTTGAGCATTGTTTTGAAATCTCCTTAACCACAACGAGATAACAGTTTACCATAATCAGTAGGTCGAAAACAAACCTTTGAAATAACAATTTTTAGCACCCAATGTGTGTTTGAACAGATATACATTTTAAATAGCATACTCTCATGAATGAAAAACAAATCAAATCATCAGGCGCCCATGGATTCATGCCCGGATCCTCTACATATCATCTACCCTAGGATCGTCCCTAGTCCTCAAATTATCGGCTTTTGATTTGCACGATTCAAATCATAATGCTTTGTATAAAATCGTAAAACTGCGTCGTTTAATCCTGCGAACCTCTCATAACGCATCTTACAATCTCTAGAGTAATTCATTAAGGATTTTTGCTTTCTAATCAACTCTTATTTGATACATTTATGACATCTCAGCGCTTGCTGGATAGAATGGTTGAAACCTTGGTGCTGCCATGCCGTATGCTTCCATCATCCCCTACCAAAGATCCTCTTTGGTTAAGGCCTCATCAAATGATTTAAGGGTAGGTAATTTGAATTTTAAATTTTGACTACAAATCCTAGAGGTGATATTGTGTAGAAGTTCGGGACAGTAAGGTCTGTAAGACCGAGGAAACATGTTTCATTAATGTAAATGAAACATAAACTTACTGTATGAAATATTGATTAAAGTTTTAATAGCATACAAACTGACGGGCAAAAGAAAGTATATGGCTCAGTTATATTTATATGTATAATTTTCAAAGTCCAATATCTTGAGTTTTCGACGTCGTATTAACAAACTGGCTAGCTTTTGAAATTAGTTCTAAACATTAAATCAGTCAAAGAATATCTCTACGCCTTTTGAGTTTTTAAATATTAAAATTTAAAATTTAAATTTTGAAATTCCCCAAAATTAATTTTGATAAAACACAACTGTTCATCGACATGTCACACATACTCTGTGTGAAAATCAACAAATGTGCTTCGTCCTTCACACATTTACAACATTTTGAACATGGTAGGGGTCATGTTGGTGTAAATTTCATTTCTTACCCCTGTCTACTTTAAATAATGATATTTTAGTTAAAAAATAAAATAGTCACCAATTAAGTCATTCAAACTATTGCCGAGAGGTGCTACTGTATCGTGTCATAATGAAATGCATCTAATTTCTTTAAAATATTGAATTAATCGAAAACAAGTGAGTGCTATACTTTCTTTTCCCCGTAGGTTTACCTTCGTTATATGGCATATAGTGAAGTCGACAACCACAGTTTTCCTCCAGTTCTTTGGTTAGACACTCAATTTCGCAGTTTGGCTGGGAATAATCTTTGAAATAGTCGATTTTTGGTGAAGAACAGTCACCGTGTGGCTTTGGTAGATTCTGTGCCTGAAATACAGTGGCAGCTTCAGAACCGGAACAAAAGATGATTTGTCAAAGCAAAATTTCAAATTTGAGATAATATTTGAAAGTCAACACGACACGGATTACATTTGGAACGCATGTAATGTATTTTACTTGTCTTCCCCAATTTTGTTGTTGTTGTTGTATTAAACCATAATTTAGTAAATTCAAGAAATCAACTCAAACAAAGAAAAGGGTGTGTGCTATTTTCTGTAATGGGCATAGAACACCTTCGCAAATGTGAGAATTGTCGAACAGATTAATAGTGTTGTGCTTTATTAGATAAAACATTCCTTTGAGATCTCTGCATTCCCTATGTGAAGTTTCAAGACTTGATTTGGATTTGATTTGTATAAGGGTCTGGATGACACCACCAACAGTAATTTCCTTGGGATAATTTATATTTAAGACGTTTGTTATGAATCGACAGCATCTTTTTTTAAAACATGACTCTACCTTACTGTACTGGTCGTTAAGACGTATCTATTCGTTTCTGTAAACTGAAGTGAACATAGCGTCATCACCTTTAAGTCTCTTATTTGCATCTCTAAATTCAATACTTCAAGTAGGAGATAAACATGCTGTGTTTGGAAATCAGCGGCATATAACGGACTTATTATAGCTTTAAATTTAATTTAAAGTCTAACGCGTAGCGTGAGGCTTTAAATGGATAATTTAGAGCTATAATAATTCCTTTATGTGCCACTGATTTCTAAACACAGCATGTTTATCTCCATTCTACCATATCAACGATTAGTATTGAACTATATTCAGACGGCTTGAATCGGTAGTGATTTGTCATTTGACACCGTGCAAAAAATCCAGGGTCCGACATTAACAAAGATATGACGTATTTGGTAATCTCGAATGACGTCGCTTATAAAAAGGCTTCGGAATACAACAAAAGTTTCCGAATGCATTAAAAGGGGGTCCTCTATTCTGTAGACGATGGCCATTTGCAACTGGCGTCAGCTTTGGGGATAATTTCTGCAATATTTTTAAAATTGACATAGTCGTTATTGCATCGATTTTAAAGTTTTAGGTAAGTTTATTCTATATTCGGACAGTTTAAGGTGATATACTGTCCGATTTTAACCCTTTTTATCATCCGAATCCGAACAAGGGGTTTTCAAAAACAAAACTATTTCTTTTTGTTTATTTCGGATTTGTGGATACACCAAAGTAGTGTTGAAATCGAAATCGGTGGAATCTCAATCTTCGTATGTCAGGGTGTTTTGTATTTTTGTTCGTTTTTTTATATTTGTTGGTTTTAATTGGTTGTAATGAATTTGGGTTGTAAAAACAGGACACATAAGGAACATATTGGCAATACCATAAGAACCGCGATCGATACATGACAGAGCGTGATGACTGTGATCCAGGCAGTCGCAGTGGTAACAGACATTAGGTCCCTATTCCACTGAAACACGACCCATATCCGACAGTGCGCGATCGCTGCGATCAATTAGGTCGCAGAAGTCCCATACATTTAGGCGATCAATTTTCAATTTTTTTTAGTTTGGGTTCCACCAATACTGATGCACGTTCCAACTGCGACCAAAATGTGACCACATTTGTCTTATTTTGTTGAGACTGAAAATATCGGTCACATCGATGGCAACTCGGTCTCAACAGGGTCCTAACTTTGGTAAGATAGAATTGACGATTTCATATCCGAGTGACTAGGAACATGCTGAGACCACCGCAACAGTTTCTGCGATCAACATGCGATCGACTTTCTACCCTTTTGCAGTTTGCAACCTGTGTGCAGCCTGTTCAATCGAGTGTGACCACAATAGGACAGTTGCGAGTCTTGTACGACTCCAATACGACCATGGCGACTTTTCATATGACCACATTGAGACATATGCGACTTCATCACAACCTGTTTGCCCGACCGGTTGGGCCCAAGTAAAAATGTCCACTACCAGCTGCAATCAAGTCATTCGGAGTCTCACTAGCATATAGATAGCACCTAAATAAGATGGAACATGAAATGACCCTGATCCAGAACTTCCTACCCTCCTTTCATGTCAAGTGTAGACATATTGCAATGTTGGAGTATATTGTAATGTTTAGGTGTACAAAATTTATGAAGCTTGTATGATACTATCAGTTTCAATATGTCACTCTGCTTTGACAACAATAATCTTTGTCGGACGTTTTTGACTGGTGGTTACTCTGGAATTAGGTTGTAATTTAACTAATGGAACAATACAGTACTCCATTACTCCATTTAGATATTTGTGTACTATATGTCAGACAGCGTTAGACTATAGAGTTGTACAATTTGCAACATTGGTTTATCATAGTTGAGGACAGTCATGTGTACAAAATACTCCACAAAGTTGAAGCGATTACTGGTGTGTCACAATTGTACCACGACTAGTCTACAAGCTATTCAAATAATGAACCAGCTGACCCTAATTCAGATCTTGAACCAAGAAAACTGCCCTACTTCTTGTTGGGTGATGACCTTGAAAGTAAACTTTTACGTTTGTGACTAGACAAAAACGTTGTATGCTTTACATCATAACCCCTAAACGATGAAAATACTGTTATTGGGTAAGTTTAAGCATTTGTCATGTTTATTTGGAGTATTGCGAGACCAAAAAATTATTGAATGAACTTGAACTTTGGCTTAATAATGTTTTACCACAAAAAAACACCTTTTTCTAAATATTTGATTTTGTTTGTCACAATACATAGAAATATTCTGATGAATCAAATCATTATTTCAGCCAAAAAATATAGATAAATATTCAATATTAAGAATTCAAAAAACAAAAAAACATCCAAATTTCAATAGAAATAATGAAACTGAAAAATTCAGTAATAAGTGGAACTCACTCATCCTAATACTCAACAATATAACACACACACCAGCACTGTATGCAGCTCCTTGTTTTACAATAAAATGTGCACTGTATTCAATATTATTTGGACCATTGGTACCAATTAAAAAAAATCAATTAAAAAAAGTAATCTGGTAGGTATTATTTCATATACACTGAACGATTGGTTGTTCAAACTAGCGAGACAACGCTGCAGATTTATAAATAACATTGTGTATTTAACATAAAAGATTGCTGTTATTTGAAGTTTGTCAATTAAGATATTCTGTAATGTAATGTAATGCAAACTATTTTCACTTCATTTTCATGAATAAAAACATGACCTTGATTTCTCAACAAGCTTAGTGAAATTAACATGAAAATTGCTCCATTGTACACGCATTATATAAATTATGATTGTATAGATTTATAGACAACGAACATTATTGAATGAAGAATTATGTAACCAGTTAAGCATGTTGATGAAAATGTTGTAAATAAAAACGAAATGGACAAATAAATAAGCTTATAGCCTTTACGTGTCACTTCAACACATCAACACATACTTCTCAGTTTAGTGACCATATAGGTGTTTCTTACTCAAAGGGGTGAAGTGTTGTGACAGCAAATTAGTTTACGCAATTAAGCTCAACAAAGTCAAAGAGTCTGAGTAGGTGAGAATGAAGACGGGTGTAATTATGTTTTTACAGATAACAAGTTTACTGTACCAATTCAATTATATATAATGTAAATATAATAGTACGTTTTTGATTAAATGTGATTATTTATACTGACCTGTTGACTAGACCTACCATGCCTTACCACCTCTAGGTAATGCTATTTCAACCTTAACACAGACGAAACTTGAACAGTGGAGTAAGGGATGCGTAAAATCCCTATCCAAGGGCGGTAAGTCTGCATGGTCTCGTGACAGACCAAGTGGGGAGGAAGGGCGGGCCTAGCGCGTAGGTCTAGTCAACAGGTTAGTATAAATAATTACCTTTAATCAAAAACGTTCTATTATTTAAATACATATCTGTTGACTAGACCTACTAACAAGCCCTGAGTGTAAGCTAACCTACGAGTCCATCATCCTGTGGTGAGGACAAGGTACAGCCCGGGAGATACCATCTCTACAGCTGAGCGGATCGAAGAGAGAACCCAGGCACTCAACTTCTGATCAACACACTGCCCCCGACTCCAACGGGGAGGGGGTGTTAAAAGCGAAGCTAAAGAATAAAACAACAGACAAAGAGCAAACAATGCAAACAAAGTTATTACAATGAGCATCAAAAGCCCTGCGGGGAACAACCTCCTAAGAGGACCGACCCCTTCTAGATCTGGTTGGGGGGACCACTTTCGCCTGAGCGAACACTTGTGGACCCAGCCTAGAGAAGCCTTCGAGATCTGCTGTGGAGACATCTAGTAGGTAATGGTTTGCGAAAACCTCTGAGGAACGCCAAAAAACACCCCGCCATGACATCCGAGACCGCGATGTTGCAGTGGTAAGCCATCATGGCTGAAACTGCACGGATCTCATACGGGTTGGCAGGCCAAGGAGGAGGCAGTCAGCGGCCTTGTACTCATTGATGACCGCCGACCTCATATACACCCTGAACGCTCGCTTATCTAACTCTTTGGTGCTCCTCAGTAAGGCAAGAACAGCCGACGCCTGCCATCCCTCAGCCTGCAGGTATGCTGTACGTACAACCTCAAAGGCCTAACAGGACACAGAGAGAGATCCATCTCTCCTGAGTCAGAACCCAGAGCCGGAATGGAGAAGGTACGGCCAGCCTCATCAGCTGCCTGGTTTTGCAGACAAAGTCGGGAACTAAACCAAGAACGGCTGACCCCCCTCCCTGACCTCAAAGCGTAGAAGGTCCGCCTGCAAAGCATGGATCTCAGATATCCGAGCTGCGGAGGCCATAGCCACCAGAAAAATGACCTTGATGGTGAGAGGGAGGAGGGGTACGTCACAGAGCAGTTCATACGTATCAGAGCGAAGATGGTTGAGCACAATGGCTAAGTCCCATTCAGGTGGACGAAGCTTAGTCTTGCAGACAACAGAACGGAAAGTTTTGACGAGGTCCTTGAGGACCGACACATCTAACCCTGGCGACCTCTTCCTGAGAACAGAGAGGATAGCAGACATGTTGGTATTAATTGATGACGCCTTAAGATGCCTGGTGTTGCGTAGGAACACTAAATACTCCGCCACCTGAGGAACTGAGGCCTCTGCCGGGATGAAATCACTCTGAGCACTGAAGGAGGCGAAGGCCTGCCACTGGAAATCATAGAGTTCCCTATTGGTCTTCCTATGAGAGGTAGCTATGGCATTGGCGACGCACCTTGAATAACCACTGCTCCTTGACCCTCTCTTAATACAAACCAAGCGTGAAGGCAGAACACCTGACGGTTCTCGTGTAACCTTCCGCTTGGCCTGCTGAGGAGCAGATCTCTCCGTGGGGGAAACATAACAGGTTCCTGATGACAGAGTCGCCGGAGAGGAATAACCACGGTCGGGCTGGCCACAAAGGGGCGACCAGAAAAAGTCAAAGAACCCGAGTTGTCCCTATCTTGGCAACCACTTGGGAGAGGATGGTCGGCGGCGGAAAAGCATAGGCGTCAATCCCCTCCCACAATAACGAGAGCGTGTCTAAGGCCATCGCTAGCGGGCCTGGTACTGGAGAGACATAGGTTGGCAATTGGTGATTGAGACATGTCGAGAATAGGTCTATCAGAGGGGTGCCGAACTGGAGACACAACCCCCTGAAGACTACCAGGTTCAGTTGCCACTCCGTCGGTGGAGGGACATCTGGTCGCGACAGCGTGTCTGCAAAGATGTTCTTGGCACCTGGAATGTGGACTGCTCGAATGTCCAAGTCCACCTCGTCCACCAGCTCAAAGAGCCATTTCGACATGCATAGCAGAGACTCTGCCCTGACCGACCCCTGCTTGTTTATTGACCAAGCAGCCGCTGAACTGTCCGTGTGGACTAGTAGACACGGGCCTCGCAAGGGGGTCTGCCAGTATTGAATGGACGTTTATGTGTGAGTTCTGTTCTGACAGAGACCAGACTCCCGCCACCTGCTCGTGACTGGGTGGAGGCGTTTACGAACAGGTGAGCTGAGGGGGGATGAGGGCGAAGTGGAGCTCTTGTCCACCCGCCACCAAGCTTGGAAGCGATGCAGATCCGGAGTCAGAGCTATGGCATGACAGCAACGAGTCTCCCTGATGTTAGCAGCCCCAACACTCTTTGCCACTGAGGTACGGAGAGCGACGCATCAAGCGTGCGATCCATTAAGTGATCGTAACGAGCCATCCGCTCCCTCGTGACGAACCCATGGAACAGCTGAGTGTCTAGGATATCCCCTAAGAACTTCAGACGAGTCGCCGGGACCAAGTCCGACTTCTCTCAGTTCACTTACCAGCCTAGGCGACGGAATAGGTCTATGTGAACCTGAGCTGTGCCTCGAGAACGACAGGAGAACGGTATTGAGCGAGACCATCGCCCAAATACATGAGAAACTGAATGTCGCATTGGTGCAAGAATTGGACGATGGGCTCAGTCACACGTAAGAACAGCCAGGGGGCGGACGAGATCCCGAACGGGAGCCACACCACTGAAAGTGTCTCCCGTCCAGAATGAAGCGAGGGAAGCGTCAAGACCTAGCACGACTTAGCGTAGCAGTGGGGATGGTACGGTGGGATAAAGTCAGCGGACTCAACCGAGCATCAAGTAAGGAAGACACCATGTCCTTAACGGACGCAAGAAGAGCTCCGGTTTGAATTTATCAAACTTGGCTTTCTTGCTGTTCTTCGTTTTGCTCTTGGGAGTGGAGGGTTCGCTGACCTTCAGTCTAAGAGGTGACATACGCCTGTCATCCTCCCCAGACGAAGGGGGAGACAGAGTGTGAGCCTGAGGACGCGAAAGCGAACAGGGTGAGAGTGAATATCTCGGACCCCTACCGGACTCGGATAAAACCGGCGACTCATGGTCAAACTCATCCGTGCGTTCAGTGTGTACAATGTCCACCACCCCCTCTGGAGATGGGTGACGAATGGGAGACAATTCCCAACTTTGACCAGACGGAGCTTAACGCTTCTTAAAGCCCTATCAGTAACGGACTTACGAAAGGCCGTAACATATGCTCGGAAGTCTGAAAACGAGAGAGTGACGGACTCGTTACAACGATAATCCTCCTCACACAAGTCTTTGCACTTCCTACAAAGCAAGTGCGGACCCTTGATAGCAGACATCCTACCTCCGCAATTTGTACAAAAGGCAGAGTACATAGTGAAGTAACTACGGAGGGCGTAGGGTAACGAGGTGAGTGAAGGTCGAGTCACTGACGAGACTGTCGAGTCACTAACAGGTGAGTGACAACAAGCCACTTACGCGAGTAAGCTGATGAGGTGAGTGACAGGTGAGTGACACTCAAATCAGTTAACAGGTGAGTGACAGGCGAGTCACTAACGCGAAATACCTAAGTAGAGTAGTGTAAGAACTAAGTCCTGACACTAAGCAAACAATCCTTTCGATTGGTAATTACTCCAAAAACACCAAGAGTGTAAACTCACAAAAACGTAGACGACGAAAAGCTTTAGTGAGAACCGAGCAAGGCAAGATGAGTGAGACTATCGAATTTGTTGAGGGCAGAGGCTTCCAACCCGAAGGGTGCGAGGTAAATATCAACTACTGGCTAGACAATGGTGAATGAGACGAATGGCCTAAGACGAGTGACAGGCAAATGACATGCAAAGCGAATGACTGGCGAGGCGAGACACTGGCGATGTAAGACAGTGCCGAAGCGAAGCGACTCACAGGCGAAACAAGGCGAGTCAAATCGAGACAAAAAGCCAAAGGCGAATGACTGGCGAAATGAATGTGAGGCGAAGTGAATGACACGCGAAGCAAGTCACTGGCGAGACGATGCAAGTCAAGTCGATTCGAGCCTAACGCGAGAGTCGAGCCTAAGGCGATAGACTGGCGAAGCAAGTCACTGGCGAGACGATGCGAGTCAAGTAGAATCAAGCCTAAGGCGGATGACTGGCGAAGCAAGTCACTGGCGAAACAATGCTAGTCAAGTAGAATCAAGCCTAAGGCGACAGACTGGCGAAGCGAGTGACTGGCGAAGCAAGACGCTGGCGAGAAAATCCGAGTCAAGTAGAATCAAGCCTTAGGCGAAAGACTTGAGAAGCGAGTTACTAGCAAGATGATGCGAGTCAAGTTGATTCAAACCTAAGGCGATAGACTGGCGAAACAAGTGACTGGCGAAGCGTGACACTGGTGAGACGATGCGAGTCAAGTAGAATCGAGTCTTAGGCGAAAGACTGGCGAAGCGAGTGAATGGCGAATCTAGCCACTGGCGAGACGATGCGAGCGAAGTTGATTCAAACCGAAGGTAAATGACTGGTGAAGCGAATGACAGGTGAAGCGTGTCACAAGCGAGACTATGCGAGTCAAATACCAACGGCGAGTGACAGCTCACAAAATCGTAGACAACGAGACGCTCAAGCAAGGTCACTGACGAGTCGAAGGTGAAGCCAACCGAAGTAAACAACGAACTATCGGCAGATTCACCTGATCTAGAAGACAAAGGGACTGGCGGAAGGTACGACCTAAAGCCGTGCGAAGCGAGCAGTCACCTGCCGAAGGTGAGAGAAAAACAAAAGACACTAATTGCACGTGCAAGGCATGCAGCCACCTCGTCAGGTAGCACACAGCTAGCACACCTCCTAAAACAGATTGTCTAAACAACCTGCTAACGGCGAGCGTAGATTAAGGTGTTGAAAACTGTCTCTTAAATAAATAAGAGATAGATAGCAAGTTGGCAACACAAGCACTAAAAATACCCAGTCTCAGAACAAAACAACACGTCTGTCTTGCCCTGCAACTGAAAGGAGAGTGACTTATTCCGGTAGTGACGTCACGAGACCATGCAGACTTGCCGCCCTTGGATAGGGATTTTACGCATCCCTTACTCCACTGTTCAAGTTTCGTCTGTGTTAAGGCTGAAATATCATTACCTAGAGGAGGTAAGGCATAGTAGGTCTAGTCAACAGATAGGTATTTAAATAATATAATATTTAAGTAAATATAAATATGCGACATGGTTTTCATTTCTAACAGCATCATGACATATCACCCAACGTAATAGCAATGCACGTGGTATGAATTTCTATTTAAATCTATAAGTTTCAATAATGAATTCATGTACAGATTGTATTATACATATTGATTAATTGTTTTGTGATTGTTCACTGTTGCCATAAAGGATTGATTTCAGATCATATCCTTTTACATAGAAGTATTTATTTTGTTGAAAATGATTATATAATGGGCATGTAAAAAAGAAATGGACACAATCTTCAGAAACAATGACCACATGAACATGAAGGAGATATAGATATATGCCTATTGAATTTATCATAAATAAGGTCACTATACCCTAGACGAAGTCTGCAGTGAATTATTTGAGCACTTCTTTGTCCAAAATTTGGATCGAAGTGGTATTTGTCATTAACAGTAGTATGTATTTGTAGTATTAAAGTTGCTGGCTGAATCGCTTAGTTTTTTTTTCTTCTGATAACGAATTCCATTCTCTAACAACAGAGGGTAAAAAAGACGCCGAGTGTCTAGCAGTCTTACACGAAATAGTTTGTAGAGAATTTGAGTTTCTTAGCTTGAAAGGATTATTTACGGAGATATTATTTGGAACCAAATCTGAAAGGTAGGATGGAGATAAGTTATTATACATTTTATAAAAGAAACACAAGTTGTGCTTTCTACACTTATCGCTAACCGAAGTTAAAGTTGTTTCTTCATATATCTTATTATGACTTGTGCCTCTTACAGCTCCGCATATCGATCTTAATGCATCTAGATGAAGATTTTCCAAGAGTTTGGCTTCATGCATAGTACAATTGTCCCATACATTTGAACAGTAATCCAAAATAGGAAGAATGAATGATTTATACAATATTTCAAATTGTATGTTGCGATTCGCATGTGTAATACTTGCACTATCATTACACTGTATAAAGCGGATTATATACTTTTGTTATTTACAAAAGGATATAGATATACGTCCCATGTATGTTTTCTTGGTGAGTGATACATAAGTGCGTGGCCGCTTTGACGAGCCACTTCTGTTTTTGGTTTATCATGATAACAAAACATTACCGTGTAAAACCAAAAAAAGATAAAGATTATTAGTAGGGTTTTTTTTCGATTAAAATACATTCATATTCGTTCCTGTACGGCAAGTACTTGCGGGTTAGCTGCTGCGGAAACAAACAATCTCCAGGGAAGTGATGAGAGGTTAACGTTGGTAGCGCCACAGCCAGGGTCGCTTCGCTCGAACAAAATCAATTCGCTCGAACAAAATCAATTCGCTCGAACAAAATCAGTCCATTTGGCATGAAGCAAGGGAAACTTGTAATGTGTAACTTGATAACCAGGATTACTCGAACAATTTACAGTAGAACAGCAGTGTGGCATTGTTGCAAAGCGTAGATATAACAAATTGACTGACCGATTCCCCAAGTTTGTCATTCTAAATAGTAAACGAATGTACTTCTGGTTACCTTCTAACCCTCTAAGCCCCGCCCCATTTTTCATTTGTCTCTGGCCGGTGAAAAGCAGAGACAATTTTTATGAAAAGTGTAAGACTCATATTAACACAATATTCCTGTTTTGGGGGTCTCATTTTTCACAAAATAGTCTACTGAACCAATTGCAGATGATAATTCAATAGAAAATAATATATTTCGGCATTTCTTTAAATTACTTTTATTCACTACAGTTATATATATTTACGTCACCAATTGAAGGTAATTTTACAACAGCAGAATTATTTTTAAAATGTCTCTGTTCCTCCAGCGGGAAATGAGTAGATGCCTGCTATTGCCCTTGTAAATATTATCGTATATGAATTGTATTTGACTTGTAAGTTTGTCATATCGCGATGAGTCGTCATTGTCATGAACAAGTCGTAAACAAATTTCTGTTTTCATGAGTGGGTTGTGAAGGAGTCGTGATTGAGTCTTCATAGGTCGGGAAAGAATCGGTACTTGGTAGTGAACGAGTCAACCTCAATCGTATTGTGTCAAATCGGAGTTCGGATTGTCGTAAGTTTCACAGATGTCGGTTATAGGTCTGGAGTTCCTGCTCACTGCTTGGTACATAAGTCATGTTTGCCGTAGGTAAGTCATATGCCAGTTGTAAGTAACTCGTGGACTCGTAATTATGTTTTAATTATTTCTTATAATTCGAAGATAAATCGTGCATGTTTCGCAGGTTTTCAGCATGAAAAGCTAAACATTTTCGTAAACGTTTCGTACAAGTATAATTGCCGATCACAAACTTTGCCGAATATTCACGAACAGACATGAATTTACAAAATATCTTATTCGTGGTGTTTCGAGATGATTTAGGTCGAAGTGAAAAGCGCTATTAATAAAAGATCAAGTCAGTCGACAATTAGGTTTGCTGTATTTTATCCTTTTCTTCTCAGAGCCATGATAATAATAAAGATAATCTTTGTTAGGTTGACTGCAAATCTTACCTCGATTAGTTTCATTGTTACGAAAGAGTGCTTCCCTATAGGAAGAGCAATCCCGAGATCGTTAACTTTAGGGAACTGTCTGTGGTCATGGATGAGGACTTTGATCCCAACAGCTTCGTGTGGTCCCGGCATGTTTTCATAGTACTCCGCGTTCAGTATTAGGGTCAGTCCTCGGTTTTCACCTTCATTTCAATATTAAAAAATCGAATGAGAATGTACTGAGGCGGTCGTAACCTCAGGGATAAGTAATGTTAGAGAGGAAGAATTTGAAGACATATGAGTCGACGTTAAAGTACCATTTTTTAATAGAGCCATGGGCTCTGTAGCTCATCAGGGTTTATATTGTTTGATGTTGAAGACTGAAATATATTGTTTTCAATAAAATGCACAATCCCTATCCCTGAAAAATTGCAATCTTGAAATTGTCAGTGAACAAGAAAAACATGACTCGACACTAAATTTGGATGACATTTGTTGTCCAGCTATCACAGTTATTGCAAAGATATTGCAGAAAAGGTGACCCTCCCAATTAAAATAAACTAGTGTCCTAAAGAAACGCTACCACGTGTTTGAAGTTATATATCATTAAGACAAAGTAATAAAGACATTTCAAATTGTTTTTATTATTTTTAGAGACCTTTTCACAGCATGTATGCAAAATTTCATTTTAATCAGTGCAGTTTTATCACCAGGATAGGCCTGTAAAGATAGGAGGGGTCCAATTGATACTGATGCAGAAGATAGGGGAAATGTCAATGCACCCATCTCAAAGTCATGTCAGTAACGGTAATGTCCACCCCGAGAGTCAATACATCGATTGACTGACGTAGTCAAACGCCTGATGACGTAAGGGGTGATGCGTTGCCAGTCGACGAGGAGGCATTGTCCAACCTCCTGGAGGTTGGCTTGAGGCACAGGTCCTCCAGGACTCCTGATTTTCCGATCGAGATTGTCCCATATGTGTTCGTTGATATGCACACTCAGTGAACATGCTGGCAAAACCTGGATTATTGGGTTGACGAGGAAGTTCTGGGTACGTCTTGCGATGTGTGGTCTTGTATTGTGATGCTGGAAAACGGTTCCATGGGCCTGCTGTTGAAGAAATGTCACCACAAATGGCTGTAAAATGTCATCACAATAACGTTGTGCATTTACGTTTCCTTGAATCACGATCAGCCTAGTTATGACGTCACCACATAGTCCACCCCAAACCATTTGCCATCCACCCCGAAATGGCCAGACTAGGTAGAGACACTTTGGTGCCACACGTTCACCAACTCTTCGATAAACAAGTTGTCGACCATCATTTCTGAAAAGGCAGACTCTGTTGTCTATCGTCAGAGAAGATAACTCATGCCCAGTTTGCGACGTTGCCAACGTCGAACTCGCCTGATCCATAGCAGTCTGTTGATCGGGTATCGATGGGTCAGGAAGGTCCGTGGAAGGGATGGTCTGGTCTGATACCATGTTGAAGCTGTCTCCTGTATAAGGGCTGTCGGCTGACTGTGTATGCAGTAGCCGCCGTTGACGTTGCTGTGATGGAGTTGTTCCGAAGGTGTTGTACCCGGATGTGACGTGTGGTCTTCCGCTTCTGGGCCTGTCTGATGTTTGGCATAACCGTTGCATTAATCTGCTACTGCTGTGCGCGCGCAACCGAACCTTCTGGCGACATCGGCGTGTGAGGCTCCCTGCACGATATCCACGGAAGTGACGACATGTTCCCAGTATTCTGGATCGAATTCACTGTATTTGATATGTTGGATACGCAATACCATGTTTCCATATGAGTATGGCCACTGAGTAAAACAATATTTGGAAAATTTATTGCTAGCGTTTCTTTTGAACACTAGTTTTCAGAATAAACATATTCCCCAAATCATCAAACAAAATGGTATAAAATTTGGAGAGAAACAATACAAATCCTTTCTCAATTGAGTATAGCTTATGAATGAATCCAACTTATAAGTGGACCATGTTTCACCAAGACCTGACAAAAACACACATAATTTGAAGTTCATAGCATTGCTGGTTCTTGAGGAAAAAGTCCTTTAAATATTTTAGGATGGACCCCTGTCATGCCATGTCAGCTTCCTATACAAATTGGTTTTTGAGATGAAGCCGTTGAAAAGTTTTAGGCAAACTGCCTGCCATGCCCATATTTTGAGGAGGTTGGTATAAAATATACAAAATATTATCCCCTAGATGCAAGGTACCTCGGAATAAAATTTCAGCTTTGGGCGAGTGGCGGTTCTGGAGGAGAAATCAAAATATGAAAAGTTTATGGACGAAGGACGATGTATTTTTTATGGGAGGAATTAACAAAATAATTCGAATTTTTTTAAATAAACAAGTTTGCCATGTCTTTTATACAAAATTTTCATGAAAAATTGGGGAACCAATAATATCTTTAAGTTATCGACATAAATAACAATATTTAGATAAAGCGAGCGGATATTTAGCAAGTCTATATTTTTGACTTTATGACAATGAAAGGCGGTTTATATTTATTATTTATAGTAACCCATTATAAGAAAAACAGAATTTTTATTTTAATTTTTGTGTATTTAACTGGATTTTTCACTGACTCATTTATTTTAGATATTGCTTAAAATATAACATCACATGTGCGGTAGTATAAACAAACGAATACAGGGCGTCACTGAACGTTGTAAAATACCTGTATAAATGGAAAAAAACGACTTAACGACTATTTTTCATCAATTTAAATGTACCTTTGACAGCCCAGCAAGTAACTATTATTTAACACATTATCAAACTAAGAATATAGAGTGAAAAAGAGAACTAACAGTTGATTATACAAAGCAATTCAAATTCATCACTCTCTGTCGATACATAAATTTATGTGATTGGAATGAAACACAGGATAAAGTCGCACACAATAAAAGAATTCGGCGAATTAATAATTGAATTAATTGGTGTATAATGAATTGAGACATATTTCGATTGGTTACCTTTAAAAAAAGTTGCAAGTCTCTAGGATGTCTCTTGGAGTATTGAGACCCAAATTACACACGTCAAAATCGAAAATTTCTAAAAAAAATCAGCGCTTTGATCACGAAACCTACGAATTTGTCATGATCTACATTTTTGCTTGAATCGGAAGCGGGAGAGACGCCTGAGATTTGTGACCCCCGCTGAGATGCAGGAGGCGCACAACATCATTTGCGCGATGTTCCCTGTGACTGCACAAAAACCCACGGTACAAGGCCCTTGCTCCGTTCTCCATCCCTGCGTCCTTTGCGAAAGTCGCCATCGTGTGGCATGCGTGTGCGACGTGGTTTGCTAACCCCAGGATACTTCTGGCCTTGCCATCAAAGTGGGACAAATGCATGCCCGACACTTGATGGGACACAGAGGGTGAGGCGACCCGACGGACACACCGTCCAGGACGGGGTGAGAGAGGAAGTGCGCTTTGATAAACAGGCAGTGAGCTGCACTGTTTGTCTGAGATGACGAGTGGAGGCAAAGGACGACATGGCGTCGTTGCTGTAGCGTCATCACTCCTTTCCTCGCTTCCCTGGCCGGCTTCTACGGAAGAGGACCCATCGTGATCTGAAGAATCGGCAGTCGGTGATACCAAAACCACCCTCCACCTCTTGGGGGTTGAAGGTAATGACGGGGAGGGGAATATGAGTCGCTTCCTCTCCCCCTTTGTCCGTGGGCGGCAACCTTTTGTCCAACATGTTGGCAACCATGTCTCTCAAGGACACTAGGATATCCTCAGTCAGCGCCTTAGGATCAAATGAAGGAGGCGAGGACCTCCTCTTCTTCCTGGACGTGTGGCGGCGATCCCGCCCTGAAGAGGCATCAGGAGAAGACACTGTCCTGGGAGAGACGTCGCTCCCACTCAACCCTGCCAAAGAACAATCACACTGCCTCTTGGGAGAGCCGTCCCCACGACCCGATCCTGCTGACATGTCCTGCATGTCAAATTCTGCCGCATCCTCTGAGATGATGAGAAGGACCCAGGAGAGGAGCTCCTGGGTCCTGTAGCTGTGGCCGGAGCAGAAGAAGAGCGCCTGGAAGCTCTCAGCTTGCCCTGAGATTCTCTCTTCTTCACCGCATTCCGGTGGTCTCGATGTTCCAACACCGAGAGGCTGGCGCAGACCTGACATCTGTAATCTCCTGGACAGAGATAGCGCCACAAACGGCAAAGAGAGTGGAGGTCAAAGGCACCCGACTTCTTAGAGCCACAACTTCACAGAAAGAAGCAAACTGTCCAGGCATGTTCCTACCACTTCACCCTTACCGAGGAACTATGAGCGGTATCCAAAGGTAGGGATAGCCCCTAACCCAAACAGAGTAAAGTCCAATCACCTCTAAGTCTGAAAGGTCGTCTAAGGTAGGAAAACCACAGGATATCCAATCAAACCTGCTACACTCAAGAGGCAGACCCAACGGCATGCAATAAGCGCTGTATGTCCACTGGTTATCCAGTCCAATGCCGCCCCAACTAAAGAGGCACGCTACGCGATCCAACAATTAAGTTTCCTCTCACCAGCTGGCGGTATGGAAACAAAGGAATCCAAGCGCTACACGAGCCAAGCGGTATAGCAGGTCACAAATCATTACTAGCGTTATGGAGACAAAGACAAATCGGTATGCCCGACAAGCAGTACAGCGGGATATCCAATTGTTACCTCAGTCTCATCCCGCCAGCCGGCGGCATGGAGACAAGACACAAGTCAACAATAATAACCCAGGCGGTGTGCCCCCACCAAGCGTTATGGCTTGGATTAGCAGTATAGCGGGGATCAAGTGCTAGGCGCGATCCTATCCACTCCTTAGTCGTGCCACACCGCCAAAGGACAGGCGACTTAATCAAATACACCAGGCGGTATGGCCGCACCAAGTGTTATGGCGGGGATTAGCGGTATAGCGGGGATCAAGCGAAAGGCGCAATCCTATCCACTTCCAAGTCGCGCCACGCTGCCAAAGGAGAGACGACAAAATCCAGTGAATCACCTTAGGTGAAACAAACAACTAGCCGCCTAAGGTACAATAGGCGAACGAGAGGGAAAGGCAACACTCGACTGACAATCGACCCAAGTCCCCAAGAGATGCACTTGCGGCCCCAGCGACCCGAGCACGCAAAGTCTGTGCTGCAATAGACAACTGCACTGACACAGAATCAGCTAGCTGTCGGCTCAGTCAAACAGAAATGTGAATTACCCCAAGTAGCCTACTCCGCAAGGAATAGAATACAGAGATAACCTGGCACAGAACTGCAAAAACACTCAATAGGGAAAAAACCTTTGATTAGCAAACATCAATTAGCAAGTCGAAGACGAGATAGCTATCATTACTTGTCTGAATAGCTTGCCGACATAAGGAAGAATGATAAACCAAGGTCTTGGCCACTTGTCGGGAGATAGGGACAGGCAAGGTGAGTAACTCTTCCCTTACTGTGAAATAATTTGTCGAAGATAGCCATATATGATAATAGGGCATATAGTGAATATTAACGATGGTATAGTAAATAATATAATTTCACATTCCCAAAACATATGTGTAAAATGTACAGAAAACATTGATATACATGTACATCACTTCGTCAATAAATTATCGAAATAATTAGTTTGTTTTATTTGGCGTATTCTACTCACAAGTTATACCTATCTATATCAACAAGAACCTCTTCATTACTGTTTTTACAATTTACCGCACATCGAATTACAATTTACCGCACTTTAGATCTTAACAATCTACCGCAACCCCTATTACAATTTACCGCACGTATGTTTATTACATCTTACCTCGTTTTTATTTCAATTTACCGCAGTTTTAAGGCAACACTCCATACAGGCAGCGCGCAAGCAGCGCTGCCCGTCGCGTCATGACAAAATAAATAGATTTAGTTATTTTACGTTTATGTCCCTCCATTCAAGCAGCGCGTCAGCGTCAAAATTTCTGAATCGCGAAAAGAGCAATTTTTGCTGCTTGACGTGCTGACGCACCGGGGAATCACCCTCTTCTGATTGACAAGAATACACCTGTTTTTGGTAATTTTAAAAGAATATTAGACGTTTAAGGCCACACTCCATACAGGCAGCGCGCAAGCAGCGCTGCGCGTATCAGTGCGTCGGCGCGTTGACTTTGTGCCTCTGTTCGAGCAGCGCGTTACCGCGTCAAATACAAAACTCAGCACAGGCTTGTCACTGACATCGTCATACAGGATAAGAGAACAAGTGTAATAATTGAGGGATATTATTTTGCGAAACCAAAAACAAGATTATAACACAAATTCAAGCCTGTGGTAGCATTGATCTACTTCATTATTAATCTAACACTTCTTTTTTTTAACTTTTAATTTTTGGATCTCCATCATTACAATTCATTTAAACAGTTCAATACATACACATGCTAAATACATATACTATAAAGATACATGCAGTGTCTGAAAACAGGCATTTAATATTTAATTTAAGTGTAATATTGATTCTGTTTCAGATATGCAAAATGTACATATTTTATTGTTTTTATTTTTTCTAACAAATCATTTGCAGGTAGAAACCTATAAAGTATACTGTTCATCTAATAGTTTTTGTCACTCATTAGTGAAAATAGAAGAAGCAGTCAGACACTGTTTAAAACAGTCTCGTTGCAAATTTTTCAATGATGTTATAATATGTTGTATTTGGAAGCTTCACGTGGGAAGAATAACTTGGCATTTAAAATTAAATCTTTATTGTATTCCTATGGTTTTGGCTATATGTGGGAAGCACAACATGTCGATTTTCCAACATACTTTCTGGCAGAATTTGAATTTAGGTTGAAGGCCACTTATGAACAGAATTGGCACTCCGCCTTGAGGAATAGTTCTAAAATGTTTTCGTACTCTCAGTTTAAAACTGTGTTCACCATTGAACCATATCTCCTATCGTTAGATCTTGATAAGTTTAGAAAAGCTTTGGCTCGTTTTCGATGTAGTTCCCACAGTTTAAACATCGAAACGGGAAGGTACTATAATATTCCTAGAAACCTAAGAGTCTGTAATGTTTGCAACAATGATAATATTGAAAGTGAATACCACTTCATGCTTGTATGTACTGCCTACTCTAATATTAGGAAACAATTTATACCGCCGAAGTACTTTGTCAATCCTTCTATCCACAAATTCAATTTGCTGTTATCTAATACGAATGACGAATTAATGAAGCGTGTTGCAATGTATATTTTCTACGCTACCCAATATCGTATTAAGTCTGTGGACCATTGAAATGTATACCATGGGCCGATGGCCTACATGTACCCTATGGAAATAAACAATCAATCAATCAATGATGTTTTCGAAGCTGTCGTAGGTTGACAACACATTGAACTTACTGTGCAATTTATATAGTAACATTAACATGGGTTTCTTACAGTAATAGCCACACCAACCGTGTAATAGGTGTCGTTTAATTTATTAATTGAAAACTTTCGGCTTTCAGATATCATAGCTCAATCACTGCTAACACATCAGTTTAAAATTGTGTCTAATTGACATTATTTAAATTTTCAATTAATAAATTAAACGACACCTATTACACGGTTGATGTGGCTATTACTGTAAGAAACCCCATGTTAATGTTACTATATAGATTGCACTGTAAGTTCAATGTGTTGTCAACCTACGACAGCTTCGAAAACATCATTGAAAGTTTTGCAATAAGTTTTAAACAGTGTGTGACTGCTTCTTCTATTTTCACTAATGAGTGACAAGAACTATTAGATTACAATACAGTATACTTCATAGGTTTCTACCTGCAAATGATTTGTTAGCAAAAATGAAATTTAATAACAATAAAATATGTACATTTTGCAAATCTGAAACATAATCAATATTAAACTTAAATATTGAATACCTGTTTTCAGACTCTGCATGTATCTTTATAGTATGTGTATTTAGCATGTGTATGTATTGAACTGTTTAAATGAATTGTAATGATGGAGATCCAAAAATTAAAAGTTAAAACTAAGAATTGTTAGATTGAAAATGAATTATATCAATGATGTATACCTTGGCTTGAATGTGTGTTATAATCTTGTATTTGGTTTCCCAAAATAATATCCCCCAATTATTATCCCTGTTCTCGTATCCTGTATGACGATGTCACTGACATGCCTTTGGTGAGTTTTGTATTTGACGCGGTAACGCGATGCTCGAACAGAGGCACAAAGTCAACGCGCCGACGCACTGATACGCGCAGCGCTGCTTGCGCGCTGCCTGTATGGAGTGTGGCCTTTACATCTTACCGCGGCACTATAACAATTTACCACAGTTATTACATGTTACCGCGTTTATTACATGTTACATCGTAACAATGTCAATGACAGAGGTCATACCCTGAAAACAAATATGTTCGTTTCTTTCTCTAGAACTGAAAGAACTAGAAAGATTGAATTTATTTTTAGTTTGTAGATGGAGGTACGCTAAAATGAGAATATAAAATTCGGTAGATTTGTGAATATAAACTTTTCAAACAATTCTAATTAGAATGTTTGGGTTAAGTGTTTGCACTATGAATAGTCAGTATTGTTTTAAAGTGTTTTACAAGAATGCTCCGAGAGCACAAGAACCCGTTTCCTTTCCTTATCAGCAGTTTAATTGTAAGGGTATATCAAAAGCATGTATAAAGTGTCAGAAAGATTGGTTCAAAACTGTGGAACACAAATACCCCTTTCGGGACGGACTGACGGACAGACGGACAGACGGGCTGCGCCACGACATGAACCCCCTTAGGTTTCACCCGGAGGTTAAAAATCATATCTTGTTAAGAGAGGAAAATGTTTTTGTAACATTACCTTATAATGTTTAACAAGAATGAGATGAAAACATTGTATTATCAAATTTCAAAACGACAAATACATTAGCATACACTTTGAAAAGAACGACGTTTTCGGACGAAAACATAGGTTTGACATTAGTTTGAATTTCAAGTTGAATGTGCCAATTGGTATATAGAGTAAGATGGGCAGGTACTATATCTGTTACCTGGCGCTAGGATTCTCTTGATATTCACCGTGTCATTCTCAGGATGGTTGAAGCTGTAGCACATGCCGTGATCAGTCATCCGTTCAGTGAAGTTGTCTGGACCACATGATTCTCCATGCCAAGTGCAGCTGTTACCATAGTAAAACAAGATTTCAGTGCATTATATATATATATATATATATACATACATATATATATATATATATATATATATGTATGTGTGTATATATATATATATATATATATATATATATATATATATATATATATATAATATATATAAGCAAAATATTAAAACCAACTTGGTTTTGTGTAGTTTGGCCTTGTTACGAATTGGTAGAGTGCTCAACATTTCTAAAATGGAGCGTGATAAATGTAGAAAGTTTAGTCAGTTATCTACAAAAACCATTAATGTTTTTTGTAGATAACTGACTAAACTTTCTATTCTACATATATATATATATATATATATATAGAGAGAGAGAGAGAGAGAGAGAGAGAGAGAGAGAGAGAGAGAGAGAGAGAGAGAGAGAGAGAGAGAGAGAGAGAGAGAGAGAGAGAGAGAGAGAGAGAGAGAGAGAGAGAGAGAGAGAGAGAGAGACCACATACAAACACTGTATATCATGTGTTGATGATCAATAAGATGTATAAGATATGATAAGATAAGATAAGATAAGACTTTATTATCCCGGAGGAAATTCTTTTTACAACAAAACGGTCTCATATATATATATATACATATAGTCACACAGTGTACACCGGTACAAACAATGCATACACAGTAATATTAATAGCTAGTACAGAACAGATTTTCAATGTAAATGGGTCATTGTGAGACTAGATAATTTTAGTATTTACTACTTCATAATTCAAAACATTTATTAATTTCACGAATACTTGTTGGTATGAAGGACTGTCGGGCTCTGTTTGTCCTTAACGAAGGTAACCGAAAGCGGCGACTAGAAGGGACATTCAAGGGACAGTTATGTTGATAAATATTTTGAGGTTCCGATTCAAATTTAACTTTAAATAAAGCAGATATCATAAGAGAAAGAGCACTGACCCAATGATCATGTCCATCTTTGTGTGAGCTGTATCAGCAAACAGATCATTCAGTGTGAGGTTGTTAGCATTGTAACTCTCCAGTCTTGACGAATCGAATGATTTGAGGTCGTTGTACATTTCGGTCAGCAAGTTGTAATGTCCAAGTTCTTCAGCTCGGGTGGCCCTATGAAAACATACAATAGAACAAATGAACAAAATATATCAAAAAAATATATGAGAATTAGTTTATTCTGTTTTATGTAAAATATGAACCCATCGCAAAAGCGAAGAACATTAATGAAATCCGTGAACATATCGAATGTTCAGTTTCAAACAACGTCGCACGACTATTATATATATATATATATATATATATATATATATATATATATATATGTGTGTGTGTGTGTGTGTGTGTGTGTGTGTGTGTGTGTGTGTGTGTATAATAATACAATAGTACTTGTACACTGTCGGCCAAACGAAACGCCTACCAGATGAATGAGTAGTTTAGCAATATGATATTGCATAATGTATTTAAATTTCAGAAGTTGTCATGTCACAAAAGGATGGCGATTGTTAAAATGATACAAAAGAAATTGTTCAGTTTTCGATCAGTGCTTGGTCAGAAAAACATTGAAACAGACTTTCATACAATCACGACAATCATACAATCATAACAATATATTCACACTGAAGTGGTGATGACGCTACTGATGTACGTGGTTATGGTGCGCAAGTGAATCGAACCGAAATAGTAGTCTTCATTGGACGTGTTTTTCATGAATGTTACACTAACGGGACAGTAATATACACACAACGGAACGAAATAGGTTTAACGGTAACCTTATGCCATGAACAATGTTATTACGGTGTATCTAATTGCGAAATTAGCAGGTAACCTGCGAATTCTATAGATATTACTTGTGTATCCTTCGCTCGCGCTCGGGCAATACCAACAATTACGCATCTCCTCTGTGTAGTAACGACCTGTAAGAGATCTAGGATCTTGTCGTACCTGAAAGTGTTTTGGTTGCAAATGGTAACAGTTGGGAAAATCATGGTGTCGTTAAAGTTGACCTTGACATTGACGTTGACCGGAAGACTGTAGAAGAACAAGATGCGGTCCAGGATCTGGTAGCTTGAAAGGGTCATACAGCCTGCTACCAACAGGAACCATATCATCCTGGAATGAAATATTAAAGGTAGTATCAGCTCATCAAACATATCACCCTAGGATGAAATAGTTAAGGTATTATCAGCTCATCAACCATATCAGCCTGGACTGAAATATTTAAGGTATTAAGGGGCTGATATTTCTATTGGCCGAGGGCTCTTTAGTTTCAGTAGTTCTTGAGACGAAGTCTTCTTAAACATCCAAAAATACGGATAAATGAAAATGACGGCGGGTGCCTTGTTATATAAGCAATTAGTCATTTCTCCTTTCAGTACTGATAAATATAAAGTGTCTTAAAGATAATATCATCTCTCTATTTTTTCGACGTTAATTCGTTTATTCGTATAGACAATACTTTCAAGTAAGCAAATCACAAACGATTATTTCGAAGCGTCACCTACTCATCAAGATATTGCAATTCAAAGTGAGTAAAATTGGCCTGCTAATTATCTCATTCTTGAAACAGTTTTCCGCGGCCCCACAGTGTAGCATAACGATCGTTAGCGATGTGACGTCATACACAGGAGTTGCTTAATGGAATCCTTAGGCGATTTGGCGATTTTCGTTGATAATTCGTTTAAAACATAATAAGAACGTTTTGACATTTCAAGTTTCCGATAGAATGGGTATCCGTGCGTCCGTAGGAAGTAATTTCGGAGTTTTAGGAGCATTTTTCGATATTCAATCGCTGATTTCAGATTTGTTCTTTTCCCAATCGAGTCGAGTGTTATGTTATCTTATAAGCTACAATATGTTTTGAAATGAATAACTGACAATTCAAAAATAAAAAAAGATCATGCAATTTGTTTTATTATAAACGCCATTATTAATTAATTTTTTGTTGTGCTTGATTTTGTGTTGTTTTTCATCAATGTTAATGGTTTACACTTTTTAGAAGAACATATTCGGGCTATCTTTAAATATATAGGCGTGAACATTTACAATTACTTAGATTCAGTGTATTACCACTACCATTTTCCTAGCATGTAATATAAAAGGCCTTGCATGTTATATTACATGTAGTTTTTGATGGTCAATTCATGTGTTTGAGGAAATAAAATAATGTTTAAATCACTTCGGATAAAAATATGGAAAATATGTCTTTCCCAATTTCAAATGAAAGTATTCGAACTATAGAACTTTGATCAACTCACCATGGCCGTGTGTACATGTGTTGTTTGGTTCGCAATTTAAATCTAAATATAAATTTACTACCCCGGCCATAGTTCAGTCGTGTAGATTTCCCCTCTTACTTAATATTTATTTAAGTTAGAGTGTCAAAAACGCAACAACATCACTTATTACATATCGCTACATTGATTAAAAAAAATTCTGAAAATATATTTTGTTATTTTGCATAAGGACGACTGTGAAAACAAACATTATTCAACATGAATGAGGCGTGTTAACACCGTTATAATCCGTATGAAATGTGTAATAGATCTCTGTGACGTTTGAACATCATCTGACATGCATGCCGCCGCCATATTTGACATCTATAAGAATTGTACCAAAACACATTGCAGAATTATGGGTCCCGCAATGGTCACATCCAGTACTAAACAGTGTTGACATCCGCTGCCATTTGTAGTACGTATTACGGGGCGTGTATATATGTAATTTTGTTGTATAAGGACAAAGGTAAATATGTTATTTAGGCAGTTATGTAAGGCTAATTCTAGTGAATTCTGCCATTAGACGCCAAGCTACTCCTGTGTATTACGTCACAAGGCCCAGCGCGCGGAATTCGCTCTCGGCTAAAGTTTTATGAGGCGTAATTGAGCGGCGTTCTAAAAAGTGTTATAAAAGGTGTTTATTGGTTGAATTGACAAATATCAAGTGGAATCCTCGTCATCTTGGAATATGCTTGAATAAAAACAGAAAAGTGATATGGTCGAGGTTTGTGTTTCTTTAAAAGAATTGACACAATCACTTGACATTACCTATCTAGAATATAGCAACACTTGATCGGGATGACAAGTCATGCTGTCATAGAATGGGTCATTATTAGTTGCAAGAAGAGGGGTTGTTGTGGGTGGCTGCAACTGGGTGTGTCATTGACGTCCTAGTTAGCCCAGACCAATAATTTCACTCCCCAAACACACTAAGGGTATTCTGGAAACCAGCCGGCGGTTCAACAAAATGAAGGGCTTCGTAGCGCTCATTGATCGCTCAATGTAGCGCTCAATGAGCGCTTCTTCTCTTTTCAATGACATAGTGCAAATTCCTAGAAGTTTGCTCGCCATGCTACCTAGCGCTACATTGAGAAATCGCGTTCAAGAGAGGTTTAAAAGTAATCGGTGGCAAAAGGCTCGACACGCGTTAAATATACGTAACTACCAATCACAGAAAAGTCTATGGCTTTTCTATAGATCCAATCAACGCTTTTCTTTTATACAAGCCCCTCCCCTTGGAGTTTACGTGGACAACAATGACTGCCGTTCGTTATGACACCGAATATTGAACTTAAAACATCATAAAATATCGGCTACATTCATGTATATTTGCTGTAGTAATCTCGAAAGTCGCGTTTTCGCGGATTTTCTCTCTTACGAAGATTGACTCGTTCCAAAATGTAAAAAGGCTTAACTAAATGTCATGTTCCACAGATGTAGCGATTGTAAACTATCGCTATTCAAGAGTTGAAACAAGTTGATATCGTAAACATCATTCAATTGAAAAAGCTCAAAACTAACCAATTTCGGGACCCACCCGAGTTGAAAAACTACTGTCTGTCGGGAAAATGGTTGTTGGCGAATGCCAACTTCCGGTTTAGTGTGGACAGGGCTTACCCTCTGTGTTAATACAGTGTTATTGCATTATTTCACCTTTTCTGTGTATATTGTTCATTGCATGTATGTATCATAAATTTGTTGACAATCTATATCAACACATTATGTTGTCCAAAGTCTATCATGTTATTACGTTAAATTTATGTTTGTCATTGTCAGTACATGACAACAACAACAAAAATTATTTCCATTTTTATTTCCCAACATTACATTGTGTTTACATGTAGGTACTGTACACTGCATAAGTGTATATCATTCACATGTTCCAATTCTTGAAACTAAATCACTTATTCAGGAGAGTATGGAAAGTTGACCAGAATGTGTAAAAATTGGCATAGTTGCAGTTAGGGAATCGTCCTTGTTGTTTGGTAATATCTGATGATTTCTTTTTGAAGTGCCTTAAAATATAGGCGTTTTTTAGTTCAACTTGACTTGTAAATGTATTGTTTGGTAACCACAGCAACAGCGTTTAAGGGATTGTTATGTATGCCTTTAAAACCACAAATAATGTTTTCATTTGTAAAAACAATTTCTCCATCTGCAACTGTGCCAAGCCATTCCGCTAGATTATTCCAAAGTTCAATTACATAATCACATTCACATAGTAAATGTACCATATTTTCATTTTCTAATTCAGAAAAATAAGAAAGTGGGGATTCACAGTATCCAATATTGTACAGATAATGTATTGTTGCCAGAATATTATGCATTATTTTAAATTGAAGCCATTTCAAATTCACATGAGCTTTACATCTAAATGCCAATAAATTATAATTCAGTTTTTCTCTGGTATAATTTTCTTGAAAAATATTTGTCCATCTCTGTGAACTTGCTGTTTCTATATTTTTTGCATTCAATAAAGTCAGATAAAAATATGTTCTTGTTTTTTTTCTTTACTGTGTAATATATTTCTATTAAAAGGCAAAATTGGTCCATTTATCTTTATTATAATTCCATCGAAATTTGATTTTATGAACATTTTGATTGCATTCCGCATGGAAAGGTAAGTTAGAAAATTTTTGTCATAAATTTCACAAAATTCTTCACAAGTATATATTTCCCCATTTTCTATTGGGAACAATTATTCCTCCGTATTTGGTTGGAAAAGTCTCTACATCTCTTTTCACTTTATCTCTGCCTTGCCATATAAATTCGAAACTTTTTTTTTAAATCAACTATTATTGTATCAGGTGGATTTGGCAGTGCAGCAAAGAGATGATTACGTTTAGGTAAAAGCAATGATTTCAATACAACGTTTCGACCAATTGGAGTTAATGTTCTCATTGAGGAAATTTTCATTTCATTATTAATTTATATTCAATTTGTCATTAAAATTCACATCAACAATATTATCCAAGTCTACATCAAAATTAATTCCTAGCATTTTAAACTCTGATTGTTACCAGTCAAAGTGTATGTCTTACATAGTTTGTATCTAGATCTCTTTTTAGATCAAATCCATGGCAATCTTGTCTTCTCTGTATTTACTGTGAGTCCAGAGAATTATTCAATACATAATAACACTGTTCAAGCATTTCTCAGTTCCATCCAAAGTTAGTGTTATATCATCTGCAAATTGTGATAAAATATGTTCAATACTGTCCATCTGTATTCCCTTTATATTTGTTTCATTTCTTATTTGGATTGCTAATATTTCTGCACATAGAATAAATATTGATGGTGACACAGGATCTCCCTGACGACAGCCTCTAGCAATAGGGAAGAAGGAGCTAGCAAAACCGTTAACGAGAACACTTGATTCTATTCTATTTATTCTATTCTATTATATTATATAAGTTTAGTCCAAGATTGGATATTTGGTCCAAAATTTAAAAAAATCTAAAACTTTAATCATGAAGTCCCTGTCTACAGAATCAAAAGCTTTTTCCAAGTCAATTAATAGTAGCAATCCAGGAATTTGGAAAGTTTCAATATAGTCCATTAGGTCATAAATTAGCCTTGTCACTTCACATATGTACCTTCCTGGGACAAACCCCTTTTGATCTTCATGAATAATTGTAGGGAGGACTTGTTTTATTTTGTTTGCAATCACGGCAGATGCTAATTTGTATGATGTATTCAGAAGAGAAATTGGCCTCCAGTTTTTTCAGAAGAGATCTATCTTTGGTTGCTTTTGGAAGGCAAGTTATTAATCCTTGTCTCTGTGTTACGGACAATAAACCTTCATGGAAACCAAAGTTCAAAGATTTTATGAGATATGTGTGTAGATCCTTCCAAAAGATTTGGGAAATTCTGCAGAAAACCATCAGGTCCTGGGGTTTTGTAATTTTTCATTTTCTTTAAGGCCATTAAAGTTTCATCGTAGTTTAATTCCCCTTCTAATTGAGAAGATTCTTCCCTTTTAAGTTTAGGTACTTCAATATTTCCTAAAAGATATAATATAAATATTTGCACATTCCTCCCCAGTATAAAGTTGTTTATAGTAAGTGGAGGTTTCTTCCAAGATATTGTTTTGGCCTGTAATTTTATCTCCATTTTTACCCTCTAGTCCTGTCATTGCCTTATTCAAGAACTTTATGTGCTCTAGTTTAAAAAAATATTTACTTGTTTTTTCACCATGTTCTGTCCATTTAGCTCTTGATCTTACAAACGCCCCTTGTGTTTCCACTTTATGAATCTCATCTATTTCTGATTTAACATTGTCAATATCTTTTAACATCAATATTTTCTTTTCGCTATCTTCTTCTGAATCTAGGTTTATTTCTAAATGTTCAAGCTGGTCAAGTAGTTAATCTTTTTTCTGTACTTGTTTCTTTTTCTTAGTAGATGAATAGTAGATAGTCATTCCTCTGATTTCTAGGAACAACATTTCCCATAACATTTGAGGGTTAATTGTGTATTTATCAATGAGTTGATTTGATTTCTTATATTTATTCAGGGTAGTATTTATTGTTTCTTTTCAACATACTCTTTATCATATAACAATGAATTGTTGAACTTCCAAAAACCCTTTCCCCTTTGTCGATTGGCTAACACCGGCCAAGGGCGGGTAATTTGAGAACAGATTACCCTGATAAGGTTTCCCATAGGTGATATAGTGGAGAGTAACGGAGCATATATAAAACCATGGGGATGAGGTATACAAGCTCTGGGTCAAATGTTTCGTTGTTGTAATCGTTTATTTCATCTCCAAGGAGGATATTTAACGTCAAATGGACCAACATTCCTAAGACGAAATGTTGGCCATACTTCAGATTTTATTTTATTTCGTGCATTCGTTGACGTTTAAAAAAATTGACAGTCTTTTGTCAATAATTGTCGTTACAAAGCTATGCCGTCAGTCACTTTGACGCGTCATTCATTCATGTTGTTGCATAGAAACTCGATATCGTAAGTAAAACAAAGGTAAAACGTAGGTAAAACAAACCTATAGGGGGTAGGTACTACAGTAAGGCGTAAATATATATTCATTTAATAAAATAATAAATGATAATAATAATGAAATATAATAATGTAAATTCTCGTTGTTTTGTAAAATAACTTTTTTGTATGGTGTTGTTGAACCAGTTGAGATGTTTGGTGTAACAAATAGAATACAAATCAGCTGATCAATACCACTTACTACTGTCTCAAAAAGGAACGTGTGTCGTTCGTAAATGTTTTTTTTAATCGAATTTAATGAGTAATATATATAATAACCCTCTCGGTACGGTGACGAGGAAATATGTACTTGCCGAAATGATGTTCAGTCGTTCCGAAACATAATTTCATCTCGTGAATATTTCTCGTAATCACTCGTTACTCGTTATTTATTCTCTAAATATCTCTATCGTATTTTAGTTTTAAAATATGTGTAGTTACTCTTTTACTCTTTTAAATAATATAAAAGAAAAATGCTTTCCTCTGGGGACTTCATTAATAATTTGCTAATTATACCAAATGAATCATTATCTTAAATGCGTGTGTAAATAATCATTCTTAACACATGGTGCATGTTTTTAAATTTTGGTATCATGAACTAGACAGAAGGGATACAAAAAGTACAACTTCATACATTTTCGAAGTAATATTTTCATGTCGACTAAATGCTTCTTCTTCGAAAACAATTGACATAGACTGATAGAACAAGGACTTCGGGGGACACATCTTTGAACTTTATTTTTAACTTCTCCTTAATTAAGAACGAAATGTTGTAAAAATGTGTTTTTATATCACTGTAGTATTCAACTGTTGCACTAAAATAGCATCCTAGTCGAATAAACCAATCGACACATATTCATACACATCATGTACATATTACAGATTGATAATATAAGCTGTCCTTTACATCGCACAGTGTGAACGGGTCTTAACCTTACCTTCTGAGTGTTGTTGCTCCGGGGAGCCAGACGTAACGCAGTCCATGAAGAGTTGTGCTTTGGGTGAAATCCATACAGAGTTCACCAGAACAACAGTTGGTCGGTTTCTCAACTTTGTCTGTGACAGATACGTCCACATCATGTGGAGGTCTATGATCAAAGTCAAAGTCAAAGTTTGTTTTGTCGAGATGTGACTGGGGCGAAGTCGCCAAAACATTTTCATCTACAGATTGGAAGTCCCTATCAAACACAAACACATCTTGAAGATGAGAAGTTAACCTCTCCTGGCGTTCCATCACTGTGGAAACAGTTCATCTGTTGAGGGTTTTCAGCTGACTCCCTTAATATATTTCATCGCACACTTCATGAATGTGATCTGAAAAGTCATTGTATGCTACTAAATTATGGAATACGATGGGCTAAACCGTTCTGAGACCAGCGATGGATTCACTAATGTCAGTTTACCATAATGAATAGGGTAATGTCATTACAACAATAATGTCTCCGAGATATCAAATATCAAACCACTCTTTTCAAATACAGCCTGGTTCGAGTATAATGTATTATTGATGAAACGGCCCTGCTAGCTATACCAATACATTTTTGCATGGATAATTTGTCATTTTTGAATTTCATAAAGCCGCAATGGCAACCACTCACAGAATCCACAGTTGTCAGAAATTTTCATTTTACAAGTCCGTGGATGGCTGTGACGTTATTTGTGATAACTCTTTGTGATATTGGTTCTTTCAACCTTTTCACATCGGAGAGAGGTCGTGACAGATACGTTTATACTTGAATCATTTTGAGGAGTTTATATTTTTTTATCTATATTATAAGTAATTAATATTCCCAAATTCTTTCCCATGGTCCCTGTGCTACAAAATGTGACATATGGGTCAAGATATCTGATCATGTTAGGGTTGTATATATTCCAAAAGGATATGCATTGCAATTTCAATACAGTACGATATTATTGGCTAACATATTTCACACAAAGTAACTTGTGTCCTTTATTTGTGTACACATAATAAGCTGTCATTGATTAACATCACAGCAAAACAATAAGAAACTTTTTTTTCTTTTTTTATGTGATGATTTTATTGAACTTGTTTGGCGTTGTATGAACAGCTTCGCGGTTATAACGTTCATGATGAAATACTTAATCGTATTTCATGTGTTTAAGTATGCAATGAGCTACCAATAATTGTCAGTTCTAATATACAATGATTTCAGATTTGGAGCTTTAAAATTTGATGAAATGGTTCAAGGGTTATCAAATATTTATTTCACCTTCAGGAGAGTTTTAGAAAATTGCATTATACTTTAACCAGTGTGTTTCTTAAAACACAGAAAGTCAAAAAGTTTACAAACAGACGCCGGATGTCTTGCCGGTGTCCAACAATACCATCTAACAACTTAATATTTCAGTTGTTTAGGTATTAGGTGGTATGGGTTGACACCTGAAAGGTTCCGGTGTTCTGTGATGTCTTTTGATACCTGAAAGGTTGGACACATGAAAAGTGAAGGTGTTAGGTGGGATGGTTGGTCACATGGAATGTGTAGGTGTTAGGTTGTATTGTTGGACAAATGAAAAGTGTAGGTGTTAGGTGGTATTGTTGGACACCTAAAATGTTTAAGTGTAAGGTTTCTATTGTTGGACACATGAAATGTTTAGGTGTTAGGAGGTATGGTTGGACACATGAAATGTTTAGGTGTTAGGAGGTATGTTTGGACACATGAAATGTTTAGGTGGTATAGTTGGACACCTGAAATGTTTAGGTGTTAGGTGGTATTGTTGGACACATGAAAAGTGTAGGTGTTAGGTGGTATGGATGGAAACATGAAATGTGTAGGTGTTAGGTGGTATGGTTTGACACATGAAATGTGAAGGTGTTAGGTGGTATTGCTGGACACCTGACATGTTTTGGCGTAAGATATGGTATGGTTAGACACCTAAAATATTTAGATGTGCGATATGGTAATGTGTGAGATATTGTAATGTTGGACACATGAAATGTGAATGTGTTAAGTGGTATGGTTGGACACATGAAATGTGTAGGTGTTAGGTGGTATGGTTGGACACATGAAATGTGTAGGTGTTAGGTGGTATTGTCTGACACATGAAATGTGAAGGTGTTAAGTGGTATGGTTGGACACATGAAATGTGTAGGTGTTAGGTGGTATCGTTGGACACATGAAATGTGTAGGTGTCAGGTTGTAATGTTGACACATGAAATGTGTAGGTGTCAGGTGGAATCGTTTGACACATGAAATGTGAAGGTGTTAAGTGCTATGGTTAGACACCTGAAATGTGTAGGTGTTAGGTGGTATGGTTGGACACATGAAAAGTGTAGGTGTTAGGCCGTATTGCTGAAAACATTAAATATGTAGGTATTCGGTGGTATTGCTGATCACCAGAAATGTTTTGGCGTAAGACATGGTATGGTTAGACACCTGACATATTTAGGTGTGCGATATGGTAATGTTGGACACATGAAATGTGTAGGTGTTTAGTGGTATGATTGGACACCTGAAATATGAAGGTGTTAGATTGTAATGCTGGAGACATGAAATGTGTAGGTGTTAGGTGTATTGTTGGACACATGAAATGTGTAGGTGTTAGGCCGTATTGCTGAAAACATTAAATATGTAGGTATTCGGTGGTATTGCTGATCACCAGAAATGTTTTGGCGTAAGACATGGTATGGTTAGACACCTGACATATTTAGGTGTGCGATATGGTAATGTTGGACACATGAAATGTGTAGGTGTTTAGTGGTATGATTGGACACCTGAAATATGAAGGTGTTAGATTGTAATGCTGGAGACATGAAATGTGTAGGTGTTAGGTGTATTGTTGGACACATGAAATGTGTAGGTGTTAGGTTGTATTGTTGGACACATGAAATGTTTAGGTGTTAGGTGGTATTGTTGGACACCTAAACTGTTCAAGTGTTAGGTTGTATTGTTGGACACCTAAAATGTTTAAGTGTTAGGTTGTATTGTTGGACACATGAAATGTTTAGGTGTTAGGTGGCATTGTTGGACACATGAAATGTTTAGGTGTTAGGTGGTATTGTTCGACACCTAAAATGTTTCGGTGTTAGGTGGTATGGTTGGACACCTGAAACGTGTAGGTGTTAGATGGTATTGTTGGACACCTCATTATAAATATCTATTCATCATAACAGTATGAAATCTTATCAATTTTCAATTTTATGCCAAACAATCGAATTGATATTCATGCATTAACATTGTGATCGACGCTGAAGTGTTTAGGCATTAGGTGCTGTTGTTGTTGGACACTGAAATTTTAAGGTGTTAGGTGTATATATGGTTGGACAGTTGAACTGTTTAGGTGTCAGGGGGTGTTGTTCGGCTTTAGATTGATTAGTGAACAAACTATTTATATTTTTTCAGATCATCATAGAGAAAGTCAATGTCGATCATTGAATGACAAGTAATTTGGGCGTAATAGTTTTCACCCGGATTTTCTTCCAGTCACTCATTTACTCCATTGTCAATTTTACTTGCATGCTGTGTTTTTTACTCAACGTACAGATGATATTACTTTAATTTCTAAGGGATTGAATTTCAAGCAGATCTCTTTCTTAGTGTTGGCTATTTCTTCTCCTGATTATAGTGAGTGTATTTTTTATTCACATTGTGGTGGCACGTGGTCCTGTGCATAGCTCAGTCGACCGCTATCAGTTAAGTTCAGCAACATCGGGCATGGCTCGCTGGATGAGTGGGTTACCTGCCTCATTGCTGAATGAAAACTGAGAGTTTGAAGGGTGAATCCCCGCCCCACACTGAGACATGAGTTGAGAGGCTCGTGGTGTCACCTTGGGCAAGGGACTTTATTCGAAATGTGCCTCTGTTTCACTCAGCAGTACAATTGAGTACCTGGTTTGGAAGTGCAGGCAATGTGACAGATAACCTTCGAGCGCCTTAATTGGCAGCCCAGGTTGCATACTCCCAAGGGAGCTGAGAATGAAAAAAGGAACGATGTTGGTCCTTACACCAGGGTAATAAAGTGAGTAGCGCTTTGAGCATGGCCCTTTGTGTTGTGGAGTTCAGCGCGATATAAGTATCCTCATTATTATTATTATTTTATCCTGATTTTTTTCCTTATTATTATTATTTATACTTTTTTTGTGTCGCGTGTACAGCAAAAACGGCTGGACCAATCGCTATGAAACTTTCAGGGATGATAGACTGTGACCTGAACTCGTCGAGTATCGAGCCCGATTTTTCATTTTCGGCCTCAAAAACGGGAGATAACCCAAAATGTAAAAAACTTCAAACCTCAATAGCTCGAAAACTAATCAAGATATGTTCATAAAACTTTCACCAAAATTTGGGCAACAACATTCCCCATCGATATTTTCGGCCTTAACAATAGATTTTTTGCTATTTCCAAAAAAACGATACTTTGGTGTACTTTCGAGATTTTGAAGGTGCGCGTCTTCAAAAATCTTCTTCTAAATAACGGCAATATATACAGCTACGTGTGATAGCTCGTTTTAAAGCTGAAATGCTGCTGTTTATATGAATCTATCGAGTTTAGCTCTAGGACATACCGTTTTCGGGGTACAGCATTTTAAAAATTCAACTTTTTGAAAATCAACTTTCGCATTCAAATTGACATAACTCGCTAAGGAAAACTCTGATTCGCATTCTGTTTTTTTGCAATCTGTTAGTCGTTTGTGGTCTAACATTTCCACTTCATTGTGTAATCATGTAAAAGTTGACCCTTAAAGCGAAAAGGCGACATGAACACATTTGACGATTTCAGGGGTATTTTCTTTGGAGAATTCTTGTTCGAAAACTACTGAAGATAGAGTCACGTTTGATAGCTCACATAAAAGCTGACGAACTGATTCAATCAATAGACACAAGGAAACAACCAAGTAAAGCCTGCCCGTTTGCGTCAATGCCATATATATATGGAGGTCTTTTTACTTTTTTTTTCTTTTCTTTTTTTTTAGAGTCCAAAGCGCAACCTGGATTTTTCAATTTTGTAATCCAGCGAGGATCAGAAAAATCAAGGTTTGAGTCGAATCGGAGCAAAACGCGTTTTTTTTTCCTGGTGTTAAAAAAAAATTCAAATCAGTCTCCTTAGTTCCTATTGAGAGGTACAAACTCCAAAAGTGTCTTTTCCTGTCTTGCCAGAATAAAGTAAGTCATGACGAAGTAGTAGGTTACGTGGTTTAGTCGTCGTTTTGATTTTCTTTACAATTCTTTGATTTTGTCATGTTCATATTGGGTATAGATAGTTCTAGAGACATGCTGGAAACTTGTAACTTGTTAAAAAAGATGCGCAATAAGATTGTAAATTTGTCTCAATTCATTATATTTAAAATAATTGAATCATTAATTTGCTGAATCCTTTTATCGTCGCTTGCGACTATATTTTGTTTTACATGTGGTATTCGTTTGGATAAATGGACAATCCCTGGATTGAACATTATAAGTGGTCCCCTGAATGTGAATATGTTAACATGGTGTCATTGGTGTCATTGAAGATGTGAAAAGGACACAACAGGATTTAAACAAAACTGTATACAAATTGTGTTGCTGATTAAGACAATAAAGTATACATCATACCCAGTAACGGAGCATATATAAAACCATGGGTAACCGAGGATGGACTTTCACACATTTGTCTTGTTTTATGGTTTGGTCTTTGTTTTGTTTTCATGGGAGTTTATTATCGTAGTCAGTGTTGGTATGACACTCCATCTATTTTCTAAATACTCATTCGAGTATGATATTAATCATCTGTTCATTCCTCTTGTCATTATTCATTGGGTGAGTAGGTAATCAATAATTATACTAAATAGATAATGAGATGATGTTGAGTAATTGTAGTGGTTATAATTGATGTTCCAGCTAATTCAGTTAATGATAGGATAATGCTGATAGTGTATAAGACAATTAATGTAATGAGAGTGTCTTTAGTTATTAAAATAAAATGTCAACATTTCATTCACGATAGGATGACAGAAATACCAAGTAAGTGTATATCCTGTGATTTAGACCAACGAGATCACAGGCACATGACACTCCCAGGTGTACGTGTGTACAACAACACCAACTTTAAATGTATGTATGTATGTATGTATGTATGTATATTGTACAGTTGCTAAACAAAAGTTTGTTACATTCGCTCACATTTGTTTTATTATTTTCCAAAATAACTTATAAACATGTTCTTTTCTAAACTGTTTGAGAGGCATTCTAGAAGTTGGTGTGATGAAGAAGACAAATATTTATGGATGATCAACTTCTTTATTAACAATAGCGACGTTTCGGTATAGATCCTTATACCGTTATCAAGCATATGGGAGAGATGATAAAATCAGAGGTTATATACATGAAACATTTTTGGTATGATAATGGGATAACAAAGACAACAAGATGAGATAACAATAAGATGAAAGCTGTAACAAGCAGGTAGTGATAACATGGATACCAGTGGAAGGTAAGTTAATTAAGTTGGGATGGGGATACAATGCAGCAGTGAGGGTGAGCAATCAGTGGAGGATAATGAAGGAAGCCAGAGTGAGTAGAGTGGATTAATTATTTGTGGATTAAGTGGTTGTAAGCTGATGGGATGAAATAGCCTTGATCTCTATTCAAAGAGGGGTTATGTCTCAAAATTTGTAAAGCTTCAGATAAACGGCGGTGGGTGTAATCATGTTTGTTGTTTGTGAGTGTTTTGACAGCGTCCCAATTGATGTTGTGTTGTGGAAATTTGGTGATGTGTTCTGAAATGGCTGATTTGTTGTCTGCCTTGATTGTGGATGTTTTGTGTTCTTTGATGCGTATGTTGAGTGGTCTGGCTGTTTCCCCAATGTAGTTACTGCCACAGTTGCAGCTGATGTTGTAAACTACGCCTTTAGGTTGTTGTTTAGCTGTGGAGTGTTTCCTACCATTAGCCCTAATGATGGTTTTGAGTGGGGTGGCCGTGGAGAAGTATGTGTCTATGCCTACTTGCTGCTTGAGTAGGCGGCTGATGTGATGTGAAGTTTTACCAATATAGGGTAGTGGGATGCGAATGGGGGCAGGGGTAGGCTTGGTAGTAGTAGGTTTAGGTGCTGGATTTTTAGTGCGGTTGATGACACGGTCAACAAGATGAGTTGGGTAATTGTTGAGTTGGGTGAAGACATGCCGTAGGTGATTTAGTTCGGAGTCAGGGGAGTCAGAGGATAGGTTGATAGCACGGCGGGTTAGAATGTTCTTTTCTGTTCATAATTAGGTAGTCAAATCATTTTTAATGCAATTGAAGCTTGGAAATTATTGATACTATGCAGATATTAAGTTAGATTCTGATTTATTGAAATTAGTGTTAAAGTTTGCAAATATAAATATGATAGGTATCAACAGTCCGAATGTTTTAAAAAATATCAATTGCATATTTCTTCCACACAGAAAGTGCTTTTGAATGAAATATGTACATCATTTAATCCAATATGAAGTTATTAAAATTTACAAAAATTCTGAAACAGGTTTCATAACTTGACGTCTGTTATATTGTCAATGAATACTTTATCTGCTTCCATTGGCACGCTTGTCTCAGACAACTGGTTATTTCAACATGTGATGCAGTGAATATGTTGAAGCGAAGAAATTCATCTTTTAGTGAAAGTACCTAGATTGTCATCGTCAGGCACAGCCGAATGAAATGGGCAGAAGTACAAAAGTAATGATCGAAATATACAATTGCAGGGTCACAAATCATGGTACGAAGAAGTTTATTTTTAAAAAGCATGCCACAGAAGATGTTTTGGCGCATAAAGATCCTGCAAACCACGATGCACAATTCATGGGGAAGACTGATGGATAGGAAATCAATGTACATGAACAGCTCTCAAGTCCTAACATTAGGAAGGGTATTATACAGAAAATATTTGGTTTTCGGATTATTCACATGTCATACTCAATACATCTACAACAATTTGGGTTTAAATGCTACGTCCCGTGCTGAAAACTCATTTTGAATGGTTGGGGAAAATATCTAGAATTGAGAAGAGCACCAGGCTCATTGTCCATTAAACATGCGTTTACCAGAAAAGCATGTCTCCAGGGAATATCTTTTGAACGTTTTCTTGGAAATTATTAATTTATACTTTAAAATGTACCTTACTACATGGCAGAGTCAGTACACAGTTAACATAAGTTATAGAAACAAATATATTTTTTATTCAGGCTTCTAAATGTGTCAAATCTACACAAATATGCATGTCTCCAGTTGATAGGCAGTTACAATTATATCTGTCTAATTGAACATTATGCATAATACATTCTAAAACTTCGATTCTAAAGATGTCTCGATAGCATTAGAATACATTAAGTATGAATCCATTACTTTAGTATATCAATGTTTTTCAAACAAATCTCAGATATAGGTGTCTCCAAAATGCCAGACAGATACGTTACCAAAATTCATATTGTATTATCAAATCAAATCCTTAGGTATATACAATTAATTATGATGTCATCTTAACCACAAATAGATATACAACAATATGTAACAATCATCTGAAACACACAAAGTCTCATAAAATTGTAGTTTTGGGTAGACTACTCAAAATTGGAAAAGGTACGCGAAAATATCAACAGATACGTTACCTATGTTGCCTTCAATTTTTGGAATTATTCTGCTTACAGTCACCAACTCTCATACATGGCCATCTTGCACGTAGTGCTTTTGATAGTTGGAGGGTGACAGCACTCTTCTGCCTTTAAGTGGTTGTCCAACTATTAACTATTCCATACAAAGGTTATTTCCAAATTATGTTCTAGTAAGTTTAGTGCAGTGGTTAATCATGACAAGACATGATGTATTCATGGTAACGTATCTGTTGCATTTTTGGAGAAAAAAATGTTGCTCATTTTCTATCACATTTGACTACCTTTCAACATGCTGTAATGGTTTATTCTTATATTAACTATATCATACCAAATGTATCTCGGATTTATGAATGTAAAAATCTTATTGCATTGATAAATTGCGAAATGACTGTGAGTTTTTTCAAGGCAACGTATCTTGCAATTGCTGACGTATCTGTTTCTTACTTGCTGTAGTACACATTCTATCAGAGTTTACTAACGTTTCATTAGTTTAGCATTATATTATGTTAATATGCTACATGTTAGTATACAAGTTCATGTTTTTGGGTTAAATTTTGTTCAACTTACATGGAACTAGCTTCGTGACATATAAATGACAGATACGTTACTATTTGTCTCTTGATGAATAACAGTTATCTTCAGGTCAAGTTGTTTATAATGGCGCCTTTCTGTTCTTTGATGGTGTTGTGCACAGGAAAATGCATCTCATGGATAACAATGCATACCTGTGTTAGTTTCTATACGTTTATGAAGAAAATGATATGTTTGTAGTTTATAAATGTTTAAAAAGTATGTCTTTCCTATTTACATAAAACCTCTTTAACATATTTCAAAACTGGACACCTTCAGACCCGACACCGGTCTTGTGTGACAAAATAGGTTAACATTTCAATAAAATACAATAATATATGTTTTATTCGTGTTGCTGTGTATACATAACTCATTCTATATACGTAGTGTAGTAACGTATCTGTTGGAACACAAAACTGGGTATATGAGTGTTGACCAAATAGAATCAAGCAAAAGTATGCTACACTCAAGCCACTTCAGGAAATTGTTCCCCTGACTCTCCCCTACAGATTCCATACAAATATTAATCTATGAGACATTTTATTTCCAATCACTTACACAAACCAATATGCACGTTTATTGGAGAATGAACCACCAGATATTACCAGAGGCAGGATTGGAACCATGTTCCTTTCACCGACAAAGTTTAATGAGAGCAGGGACGGATTCACTTATTTCAATATAATGCCACTTAATAGGGTATGTTATCACAATAGTACTATCTCCGCGGTATCAAATACCAAAACATTCTTTTGAAGTAGATTCTGGTTCGAGCTTACTATTTTGTTGATGATTCAGCACTGCCAAATACCAATATGTGGATGTGGATGATTGTTTATATTTGAATTACAGAAGACGCAATTGCAACCATTCAGGAAAGGTACGGAAATGCAACTACAATAACTATATTGACTGTCATTAGCATATTTCAAAAAAGTTTTTTTTTCTTCAAGTTTTGAGTAAGTCAAATAATGAAACTAGGACTGCCGCGTCAGTACTTAAGTCTTCGAGCTTCTGCCTGACCTTCAACTCTGCTTTAAAATGAGCTATCAAACGTGTCTCTATCCTCAGTAGTTTTTTAATAAAACTTCTTCAAAGGTAAATTGAAAATGGAAAACTTGCATGTTAATGGACACCTACATGATATTTCTCATGATTGGGAAAAAATGGTTAATATTTTCATACTAATGTACAGAAAACAGAAAATGTTGTGCTTTAATTTCCACTTAAGTAGATGTAATCATCATTTAGATTGAATACATGATTAATGCGTTATGTTCTTCTGAATTTTCATGAAAATACTCAAATATGCTCATTTTCGGACCCTTAGCCGAAATTTGCGAGTGAGTGAGTGAGTTATTGTTTAACGCCGCTTCGGCAGTATTGCAGCCATTAGCGGCGTACATTTGCGATGTTTGCAGTTTAACTATAAACTTTTTTATGAAAGCGTGCAACAGAAAAGTTGTTGTTCATGAAATTGTACATACGCAGGTAGGAGTAAAAATTCAAAGACTAATTAGTTAAGCAGTTATGAACCTTTCAAATTTCCTTAAAATAATTCTCCAAACGATATACCACTCGAAAATGTTAAAAATCAGAGAATTTTACTTTTTGGGAATATATCCAAATTGTGCCCAAACTATCAAGTTTTATATGATAATGATGTGTTATGGAATTGTTAAACTAGTTATGGAAAAGATATGACAATAAGCAACTTTGACATAACTTCATTCGTAACAGAGTTATGTCCCATTAAAGTCAAAGCCCGAAAATCCCGTTTTCAAAAAGTTTATTTTTAAATTGCTGTGCCCTGGAAACTAGTTGAGTTGAGGTTGATAGATTCAAATAACAGCAGTGTTTCAGCTTCCAAAAGAGCTAAACTATGTGTCTGTAATATTTTACTTAGTGCGTGGAAACTCTTTAAAGGGCATCATATAAAACAGGTATGAAGAAGTGACCATTTGCATTTAGTGTAGGCAATATGAGTGCAAGTCCTTTTGTTCACATCAGACAAGGATTTATAGTGCTATTGTAAAAGCCTTTCACATGGAAGATTCAAATACATTTTTGAAAAGCCCATGATCTACCTTTCTTTCTGCATACAAATTCTCTGATTTCTCTCAATAATTAAAAAAAAAACCATATTTTAATTTTTTTTTTATAAAATGCATTAATTTCATATCAAATTTTCAAAATGTTCCACCATCAATATCTTCCTAAACTTTTGATATGTTATTAAGGAGGGTTTATACTAAACAAAACAATAATTGAAATACTTTCTGTTGCAATTTCTGGTGGGTTCAACCCTAATTTGACCGGATTAAAAATATGTTGTTAACAGATTCATGATGACAGAGTTGCTCCGTGGGCATCAGGTGAGAAACTTCAAACATTGAGTTCTTTATACAACAATTATCAAACTTTTTGCACGGAAAAGTCCTGAAATATCAAATAAGCATTTAAGTGGAGCATGCAAATTGTGGCCAACTTCCCAATGCAAGGCATAACAGTCTTCATTACTGGCTGATTTAGGCCTTGCAGATCTGTGCTTGGAAATCTGGGCCATCTATGTATTTCAGGTGCAGCGATCAACTATCTTGGCACAACGAACCGAGGGAAATACTGCAAGGGTAAATCAGCCAGTAATGGAGACTGGCAAGAGTTTTGCCTTGCATTGGGAAGTTGATTGTGGCTAGAACGAACCAATGTAGGTGTGGCGAGAACGGACAAATGTAGATGGTGCTTCGATTTAATACCATTGCAGCATTCCATCCTTAATATCTGTATGTATGTAAACAATTCTCAAGAGGGTTTCAAACTCAAGTCAGACCAGAGCTCTTGAAACATTTGACTGTGTTGAAGATCCGATCATTGCCTTTGTGACAGCTTGGATGGTCAGGTTTTTGTGATAAAATAAAAGTATCAAAATCATGTATGGTTTTACTATATCACCAACCCGTATTACAACTTTTTCAAGAAAATCATTTTTATTGAAATGTAATTTTTATTTGATGTTTTACCTTTGCAAGACAACACATTTCAGGGGTTTCAATAAGTCCATAACACCTAGTGAAGATTCAATGTTTGGAAGCAAAGACAGATTCAGATATCATGAACTGAAAATTCAACAAATAACACAAATCACACTTTAATGCATAAAATTTTATTTCTAAAGTATCACATCTGCAAAATTATTTTCAACTACAAGTAAAAAACAATCAAAGATAATTCTAACAGCACATATATGTAGTAACTGTAACATTTATAACTTTGACAGTGTAAATCTTAAAAGGATGACAGAAACTACATCATAGTGGATAGCCTAACTAAATCATTTACAGGCGATGAATGAAATGCAGAGTACCCTAGATCTGAAGTACATTGGACAAACCATATCAAGGATAAGAGAGCTTTCATTTTTTTTTTAAAATTCCAAACAATTCTGTACAAGGATCGATTCCTAATGAACTGTGTCAGTGGTATCAATTGCTCAATAATGGAATCACGATCGATTATTAAGTACTAAAGTTGAATGTTATCAAATATTGTACTTCCTGACGTCATAATGAAAATTATTACCATTGATATTTCATAAACAATTTCCAGATCTAGATATGACATTATGAAAAACACCATTATCTCTAATTCAATATGTCCTTTATATTCTGAACTGAAATTACAGTTTGGAACTTAATTTTGAAATTGAATCTTTCTTTTTTTTAAAATTAATTTTGACAATTTAGTTTTGTGTTGTTTGATGTATCATGTAACACCAAACCTTTCATAGATAAATTTTCTGGTTGATGTTCTGAAGTCAAGACATGTACAATGGATAAAATACAGAGATGTAACGTTATACAACATTAAATTTAATGTGTTAAAAGAATTCAACATATTTCAGTGATATTTAAAGGAAGGTCATTGGTCATTGTTAATTCATTTAGCTTGCATCTGTATCAATAGCTCCATTTCTGTCTTGCTAAAAATATTTCCAGCCTCTTTTGTACCTTTGGACAGTGGACTATTACAAAAACCAATATATTAAAAGATAGATCTATGATAAATTGAAAAGTTTACTTATAATTTATTTGAATAATAAGATGTCTTTTACGTGGTTATTGAATTAATGGGAAGGCAGAGAAAAAACTATCACCACAGACATTGCAAGAGAATAACCACCAAAAAAAATTAGCCAAACAGAACAAAAGCTTGTGATTTTGCATTGGATTTACCTTGCATGAAATGTAACGTCTAGTGTTGTTCACTAACAAAATTACAAGGATCTGAAAATTATCCTTTTGCTGATCATCTTTAAACAACACAAGATACATTTGAACTAAGCAATTGACTTTTCTCTGTACTTCATCACAAGAGAATGGCTAATGTTCATTTGAAACGTTCATTCCTCGGAATACGATCGATTCAAATATAGACTGTAATTTTTGTGCAAGTGTTATACACAGAAGTGCAGAAATGCAGAAGTGTCTAACTCATATTGAACTCTTAAAGTGACTTTGAGAGCAGTAACTTTTTCCAATTCTATTCCATTTCAATCATAACAACTAGCAAACTGTCCATTTCTCAAGCAACCATCCACTCCAGTGATGTCAAGATCAATGGTTTAATAATGACATAATAGATGAAATACAATAACTCGTGCCAAGACAATGGTTGCTTGGGAAAAGTGATGATTTGGGTCACAAACTTTCTGCACTCAAGTTTTAATTTTTTACATACTAAATAATTGTTTAGCATGATTTAAAGGTACATTTATCTTGATATTGTGTGAAAGATATATATATATATAGTCAAGCTGCGATAATCTGGCCACCGATAATCCGAAACTCGCAGTTTCCGAACGGTAGGAAGATGTTACCAAACTTATCTCTTTAGTAGTCCTCATTACTCAGTAATCCGAACATTTCACTATCCGAACGTTTTTGATGAAAAACGGAAGCGTTCGGATTATCGAGGCCTGAGTGTATAGCAATTTAGATTTGATCAAGATGAAGTAAACTAGAGGGGTTCTTGTGAAAATGACGAGTGATAGGTACTTGAAGATGATGGTTAAATGGAGCAGTTACATCAATCAAGAGTTGAAACTGCACATGTGCTACAAATAATCAATCTATCTACAGTTAAATGATCGAGGAATTTCACTTCGAATACCTGTAACGTTAAATCAACTCTCCAAGAAATGTTTGAGACTGAATGCAAGTAAAACAATAGATGTCTTTTACCTGGATTGAGGTTCAGACAACCGCGCAGTGATTATTTAATTCATTTCAATAACAATAACATCAACTTGTTGAACTAACCTACAATCATTACACATGATAAATAGACAACATCCCAACTACTACTTGAGAGACTAAAATACAACAATGGTAACTGTTAAAACTGAGTGAGGTATATATGCACAATGACACTGTATAGATTCACACAACTGTAACTACAAATTCAAATTGTCATAAACTGGATTCACCTGATGGAAAAGTAAAGACAACATTGTGGCTGTATTGTTTAGCCATCTAAGCCATTAGAAGCATACAATTATTAAATTAGGTAATAACGCACGCAATTTGGATGTTATATTACACCTGACTTCCAGTACGAGTTCTCTACTGCCAACAAACCTTCCACAGAACTGGATTCAAACTCTAAACCTTGTGGTCCAAAGTCAAACATGCTAAGCAGTGTGCTATCCAAAAACCCTCGTTGACAGCAATTGAACATTACTACAGCATTACTACAGCCCAAATGATCATGTCAAAAGAATTTCTGGAACCAAAGAATTCCAAAGAACTGTATAAAATCGAAACAACTCAGTCGATGAACTTGAGACAAAGCTTAGATGACAAAACTTTCCCTTAGTATACTCTGGTTACAAGTGAATATGTGATTCCAGTTAAAATCTTACATGTAAAGTTAAGATTAAGGAAGTGAGGTTAAATGTCGTTATGAATATATTTGCTTAAGTAAGGTGAATATTAGAAATTGTGACTTGAATTGTTTTATTTTTTCCCTTTTCTTAATATTGTTAAAATCAGTAACAATTACAAACTTTTTATTGTGTAATGTGAAAATAGTTTTTAGAACTCCTGAATCTAAATAAAGACAGATTAAACCTGGGTCTGACTGCACGAAACAATAAGGTGACCTTAAGTCACTAAGGGAGCCTAAGTGCAATTCTAAAAGAGTACTAAGGTTAACCTTAGTGCTAAGGTTGTTTTGTGCAATGACCCATAGGACCACAACCATGAAAATATGGAATGACATTCATCGCTATTATTTAATTTTAGTGATTACTGAAACTATGACTTCTCAAAACAAAAACTTGAAGAATCTGAGTTTTACACTAACTGTTTAAGGTGAGGTGAGGTGAGTTGGGGTTTAACGCCGCTTTCAAGAGTATTTCACTTATATCGCGGCTGCTAGTATTATGACAGGGAGAAAGCCCGCAACGCCATGTGGCTATGCATTGCGGTGAAACCTGCGAGCATCGGCTGGAACTAGCGAACCATGGGTGGTACTGCACTGAAATTCAGTGTAGTATTGCACCCAAACCTGACTGCGTGTAGAACAGTTCTCTACTACAGACAAAGTTGCCATGCCCCAGGACCTCTTGATCCGAAGTCGAACGCGCTAACCACTGCGCTATCCCGCCCCCACTAACAGTTTAATACTACGATTCAAAATATTTATAATTATCTTACCCGTAGATACCCATACATTATCTGGATAAGACTCATCCATTTATATGAAATATTTTGGTGTATCGTGATGTATCGGCAAAACATTAATACATAAACATCACAGGAGGCTTGATATTTTTTCTTCATTTTCCAGACAATGTTGACCAATAAATAGTGTAAAAGCCTTCTTGTTAAGTCAACTTAACTTTGGTTATAAAGATTTGCTTAACACTTACCTAATGTTAAACTATTAAACATTTAAAACAGACAATTCTGGTTAACCTTTATCATGAAAGGTCCTAGTGACCGGATCCACTCAAAGATGCCTTGGTGATGGAACCAATGTAGAAGACTAGCATAATAAAGAAACACAGGGTATCAACGGACAACCAAGATGTATCTAACATTCTTACATTTGGGATTACACTACTTTCAATAATAAAAATTCTTGTACCTTTTCGGGCCGAGTCCCTTGAAGGATTCGAACCCATGCTCTAAGTCAGGTAACTACTGCCAGCACTGACTGTACAAACAGCTTACCACATGACCACAGTGCCTTGACAAAAACAAGGTCCAACAATCCATCGTTAAGCTATAAGACATTTTGGATAAAATGGCAGAAAAGCTGAGTAGTCATGAACAATTATGCTTTTCTTGATTAGGTAATTGGTACCATATGTATAAACATATAAAATATGTCAAGATTCAATGAGAAAATGAAAATGAACTGAACAAACTTTTTTAGCTAGTATCCTGAAGATATTCTGCTTAACCTGCAGCTTACGGAATAATGAATTATACAGACCAAACCATTCTGAGTGGCCGATTTACAGGAACCATAGCACTCCAGCTGGTACTGATTTAGTTCATGCCAAACCATTGAGTGGGCAATTTACAGGATTCACAACCCAATAAAGGAATAATCATGGATAAGCAACTGGATTAAGATGGCTATTCTGAAATATAACTCCAACAGCAAGGTAAGTGCTAAAATGTTAATAATCTAGTTAGTCCTTGGGCAAAATGAAATGCTTATTCTGGCGTTTACTGAAACTTTTTGAAAATTTCATACTATGTATGTATATTGAAAAACAAATCTATTGGTACGTTTTGAATCAAGCAGGTAAAATATTCACTTGGACAAAAATTAGTGAATCCCAAAGATAAAACCTTGCCAATCACACAAATAACAATCTCATTAAAAACTGGCATAATTTCGTAAAATATTGTACACATTCTAGCCGTCAGGACGGTCATACTTTGTTGTCTCGTACACGGATACCCCATATACTTGTTCGCCTGATGCCGGTTGTGGGTCGAGCGATGCTGGAGAAAGGGAACTTGTTGATCTCTATGTGACGCATGCTGCGTCTCACGACCTGAAGAGCTTCCTCGCGGAACATTCCGAATAGGTCCAGTGCTAGCAGTGAGTTGATCTTATCTAAGACTCTGTGGGTAGATAGACATTGAATCAGATATATTGCTGGATTAAATAAAAACATTAAATTGTCAGAAAATTACTAATTCTCTCTCTCTCGCTATTCCCGTTTGGTATATTACACGGGGCTTTTGACGGGACTTATAAATCTGTTCGCTATATCCTTGTTCGCTGTATCCGTGTTCGCTGTATCTCTGTCCTACTGTATTACAGCTCACATCTTGAATAAGCCAGTGCAACAAACGATCAGCATATTCTACACGAGTTGATAAGAAAACGCAAATACTAGTCTACCTGAGTTTCAAGTTTACTCAACTGTGTTGAGATATAATATATGATACATACGGGAATGTGGTGGAGGCAATATGGTAGCATCTGCTGAGAGAGAGGTGTTCCAGTTTGTGTAGACTGTCGGCGATGTGGTGCACGGAGGAACATGTGATGTTGGTCGAGTCACTCAGATCCAGCTCGTTCAGTCGTGGACACGCTTCACACAGCTGCTGTACATCTGTAGGGGAGACAACTCTTTTGAATAGTGGATATTACCTGTGTATATTACCAGTTGTAGCATTTGAAGCTTGATCCATACTAGCTACATTCTTGAAATGTTGTTTAATTTAATGTATATTGAATCATTGATAGAGACAAAACTAGACAAGTGAGTGCAGTTCATAAACCCTCAACAGAAAAGAAACTAAGATTTAAAGTAATCATTTACGTTTACGGAAAAAAAATTGAATTTAAATAAAATAACCATTTTTATGACTGCAGGAAGCAATGGAATAATAAGTGACATGAAAAAGTGTCCACTAAATGAGATATGCCAAATAGCATCAGGAAGATATGCCAATTTAGGACAAAGATTCTTTCAAGTACTCATTTGTAGATCTGCGTGAATTGAAAGCAACGTTGATGAAGTGCCTTGAGCAGGGACACAATAAAGCAAGAAAAAAGTGAGCATGGCTCACATACCCCCGCCATCCGCTATCCGTCCATTGAGCATCATAGATGTCAAAAACAGATTCAAGCATCATAATATTGTCTAAAATATTTTTGGGAACTGGCTTTGTTATTACAAAATTTTGAAATGAACTCGATGAAGAGCATCATCTGGACTACCTACATATTACATTTTATTCAGCTAGATGTAATAGTTTCTGAGAAAACTTGTCCCCATTGGAGGGCCGTAAAACATAATATTTCAGAACTGGTTTTCGAGTGAGTGAGTGAGTTATTGTTTAACGCCGCTTCGGCAGTATTGCAGCCATTAGCGGCGACTGGTTTTCGAACTTGAAAAAGAGTATGGTCATGAGTACTCACAACCAAAATTTCATTCACCTAGGTTTAATAGTTTCCGGGAAAACTTGTCCGGATTGAACACAATAAAACCTAGTCCAAAAAGTGATGTTTCCATGGAAAAGACAAAAAAATTTAAATCTCAGAAAACTGAATATTGTCTGTGCGCGATGGGAAGAACATGGTTAACAACTGTACAAAGTTTGGTTGACGTACCTTTGACCTTTCTTAGAAAATTTACGGATGGAATGATGGATGGACGGACGGAATGACCGCTAACTAGCAAACGAGGATGCATCTTCGCAAACATTTTATAGCAAACAAAATTGCACCCTGCTTTCACGTACAATATACCAACACAATAGCTGAAAAATAGCTGAAAAATAGCTGAAAGATGAGATATTAATACCAGATGTGTTTATGAAAGTCCTACCTTCATCAGTGATGTTATCCCGGCAGCCGCTGATGTTGAGGAAGCGGACACTGTCAGGCAAGCAGAGCGTCAGGTAGACCACATTGTTTCTGTCGAGAGACGTCCACGCAAGGTTGACCGACTCCAGCTTGCGACAGTTAGACATGATTGGAACCAGTCCGTTTGCCGTGAGTCCTCGACACATGCACAGGTTGATTGTGTCTAGATCCTTGTTCTCACCAATATAGCTGTGGAAACAGTAGACAGGTCGTCACAATGTGAAGTTGTGGTAACTTGGTTTGATCATAGAAACTTGTCAGTTGTTTGTGAGGTTAAAATTAAAGGCTGTTGTTATTAAATTATATCTTGTCCTTTTGATGAAACTATTCAATTAAATGAATCACTTCCTCAGATGTGCAAATCAGATTGATTCCATGAAAGAATTGGTCTCAAGATAATGTGATGTGATCGACATCAAGTGGTGGAGAAATGCAATGCACAATAATGCTTACAGATAATGAGATTGCTGATTATTGAGTAAGATGCATACATATCTAAGACAAAGAAAAAAGTGACATTAAAAGTTATATCTTCCTTTAAATTAAAATAAACAGATTTAAAACTTTTATTATTTTTTACCCAGAAACTCTTACACCAACAACATATATGTAGGTGCAACATTCTCAACTGTACATACCTGCAGATTTGATCATTAACCTCTGCATTCTCCAAGCTGATTTTGCGGAGGTCTCGACACACAGAGAACAATTCCTCTAGCGTTTCTGTTGGTACTGCTGCCATACTCAGGTCTAAATACTGAACTTTACACAAACTGAAATAAGATGATGAAACGTAATTAAGTTTATAATTTAATATTTGATAATGCTATCAAAGTTTGACGACATTTATAAAAGGATAAATAAGCTTGTCACTGAAAAAAATTACAGGAATAAGAATTTTTAAACAAAGTCAAATATTCCTTATCAATTTTTCTTGGTGACCCTAAGGACGATCTTTAGCTTGAATCACACAATCTATTGCCACTAAATGCTGTACTTCACTGACAGTGTTTTTTAAAAATCTCATTACAGTGTCCATTGGTGCCACTAGCTACTGGTAGTTTGTGTCATTTAGTTGGAATATTCAGGGTTTGAGCAGGGGTTATAAACAAATAAAGGCAATATAAGTGCATTAGCGGGTAAATGGGTAAGAACAATCTTCTCAAGATATAATTAAAGTAGAAAAATAATAAATATACTAGTTCCTAGATGGAGACTGACCTGGATGACTTTATTTCTCTTGTTATTCCTGTAAAAAGGGGACTTTCAATCTGAAAACATAGAAATATTGATGGTACTAATTGAAATTGGATGAGTTTGTGGAAATGAATTATAAGATAAAAAAACAAATGAAGGTAACTGAAAAAATGAAATGACACAAGTTTGTAACTCAAGAGTATTTTATCTTATCACACTGGCTCATGTCTGCAGGGAGAAATCCTGCATTACCACTGTGGCTATGCATTACAGAGAAACCTGTGTCAGATGTTAAGGAGAAAACATGACTCCGAGGTCTTCTGCTCTGAGAATAACCTGAAGGGAGGGATAAAGCCCCGAGGGCGTTAGCCTGAGGGGCTATCCCGACCTTGAGGTTATTCTCAGAGCAGAAGACCGAGGAGGAGTGTTTTCTCCAGCTTATAAACCGTCAACTATCAAAATTTACGAGTTATAGTTTCGGACGCTCAAAGGGCCTAATTCCTCCGCTTAGACCATTTTAAAAGCAGAAGACGAAGGAGGAATGTTTTCTTCCTATTTATAAACGTCAAATGTAAAAATTTACATTTTATAATTTTTTATTCCCAAATCGTGTTTTTATAAAGGGTATGTCGCCCTCGGTTGCGTTATATCGAGGCAAAGAAGGTATGACTATAAATGGAGTAATTCAACTCCACTCATCATCTCGGTCTGCATAGCCGAGCGGTCTAAGGCGCCAGTTTAGAGAGCGAAGGGTGCCAGGTTCGAAACCAGCTATTTCAACTTGGAAATTTTTAACTTTGTATAATTTTCGATAATAATTGCTGCTTGTTGGCTATTGCGTTGCAAGTCTGAAAAATTATTCTAAGTGCATTTCCAGGTCTTACTTTCAAAAAAACCTCAGGTTCAGGTCTTACTTTCAAAAGTAAAACCTCATACCGGGTTATTCTCGGAAGTAAGACCTCATTAGAGGTTATTCCAAGAAAAGAAGATACCTACAAAACAACAGACAGAATCCGACCTAGGTTTATAAGTAACTACCTAACCTGAACCACGGTTGGCACTGCACATAACTCATACCTTACTGCATTTAAACTTAAGTACTCTTCAACAAAGATGGTGAGGCATTGACAGAATTTATCCAAAAGAGCAAGAGAAGGTTCTTTACCTAAACAAAATCGGTGTTAACTTACCTCTGCTTTAGCTAGCCGCAGTATCTTGACGCCCCGACTGATGACATTACCCAGGGTACCCGGGCCTAAAGCCTTGTTGGACAGATCTATCCGTTTCCATAGAGACTCGTCCATTCTAAAGTAATAACATCCATTTAATAAGATATGAAAAAGAAATTGTGCCTAAGCAAAACCTGACAATTTTAGCCGTCAACTTGCTGCCGTTTACATGAAGCTCATTATTATATTCTTCTTCATAAAGTGAACATTGCATTTAAAAACTTGTAATTTTAAAATATTAGATGTCTCCAGCAAATCTTAATTTACATACTGGTGGGATAATTGACAACTCACTTTTGAAAATATGAAGACAAAGCCTCCAGACACTACTAAACATGTTCAACATGTTCATCGACAAGAATATTTAAAGGCACAGGTGCACGCTTTTCGCATTCAAATAATCTATTTTAGGTCATACGAGGGCATATAAAATCACTTTAGCTTCCTTTCGGTGCAATAAAATACTTATTATTCTTTACAATAATAATTGACCTGCAGTCAATAATTACAAAGTTGAGACGGTCGAGGTCACTCAGGGATATCACATTAGAAAGACGGCTGAACTAGGATTTCATTCAGCTCTTGCATATACTTTATTCTCCTAACGGACAACAGATTTCACTTCACTGGTTTGCAATACGCAGCCGCATAGTACATTAATGATAGAGACTGCCGTTTTTGGTCTTCGGGTTGGGTGCAATTTTTAAATATTGATGTAATGTAGTTCATGCAGATTTAATGCAACGTTACGTTAATCAGGCATGCCTACCCCTTTTTGTAAGAAATAGTAGGAGCACCTTTAAAAAATAGTAATTTCAGCCAATTAATAGTTAGGTAACTATTTTATGAGCACTACAAAATTTATAACTCGTTTCGATTCGAGGCTTTCGTTTCGTTGCTCCGAGACAAGCTCGGTATAACAGAATTATTACAAATGGATAATTGCGCACTGCCATATTTAACAATTTCTTTACCTGCTGGTTTTGACAGTAACTGTTGATTTGTCTTTACATAAGTATTACAAGCTTTTCGTTCATCAAAACAGTTAAAAAATGACAAACACAGGTAAGTTCACAAACAGTTTATTAGAAATACAGACAATTTATGAAAAGGGAAATAAAATTAAATTTATTTTGATATATTTGATTTTATCTTATTTTTTCTACTCGATCGTAAGGTCGTAATTTGACCAAATTAAAGTACGGCTTACGCCAAAATCGTAAGGGTAGGCATGTCTGCATTGATTACTTCCGGTCTTTTAAAGTTAACTTTAAAACCCTAAATATGTATATATTTTCCAGTATTATAATACATTACCTGAGGGTAGATCGTTTGTAATATCGAGAGATGTGCATTATCTATGCATTATTTATATTTTAAAACAAATTTGGCGTGACATAGTGTCTTTAAATATTGATTCTTTTTAAGTTCAAAGGTAATTACTCACACAAGACGGTTCCACCTGGAACACACACGAGCACACGATGCTAGTACAAACTTTGGCACCCACTGAAATACTTTCAATATTGCTTCGTCGTACATTCTATTAAAATGATCTGAAAAAAAAAGAAAACGTTTCAAAATAATTAAAAATAATAAAGCATTCCTATCATTTTAAAATAAATCTTTATTAAATTATGTTCTGAATCAATTGAGAAACTTTTGAATTGTTCACCAGTGTTCCTCATTTCTTTATAAAACTATTTGCCCCACAAGAACTTGTGTAACAGAAGTTTCACATCAACATCACACATTTAGCAGTGAAATATAAATAAACATTAGTAGACGTGAATATTTTAAAATTTAGACATTTTGGAAAATATGTTCTCTCCAACATGTTTTCACTTGATTCAGGAGTAAGCACATATTCCAAAATGTTCTTCAGTCTTCACTCTGACACTTTAGTTCAGGGTCTAGATTTTCGAAGCCCTGTGTTTTATTTACCTTTCCCATCAATGTCACTGTGGTATTTGGGTCCGACCAACTTGCGGAGGTTTCTGCGTGGAGTGAGCATGCCATCACAGTCATCGCTGCTCGGAGAGTAGTTGTCTTTCTGACTGGCTTGCAACACTCTTGGGGCCTGAACAGAACAGGAAATTACTTTTATGCAATTTTTATCAACTTTCTTAAGATTGTCAGTTCTGACTACCGTCGTTTCAGTTTATGTGTAGCCATGCAACTGTATTTTATGAAAAAAAATTATGTGCACAAAAATAAGAAAATAAGTATAATATTATTAGTTCCAAGATGTCATGTTCTTGTTTGACCTATTAAAATTATTTACCGGTAACCATTTCCTCACTTACTCTGGAGGGTACAGTTCTTCATTTAACTCTAACATTTTAGTACTCCATTACTCCATACAGAATATGATGAAAGATGTCCTTTTTTTACGGTAGAATAGAAGAAACGTTGGTTTACAATCGTATTGTAGGACTGTCATGTGTACAATATAGCCAAAACCATACCAGGCAGCCCTGGACTGGGCATTTCACGCCAGCAGTTTTCATTTAATGAACAATGTTCTGTGTACCCATACTACCCAAGGGTCAAGAGTAAGAATGCAAAGACCCAGAAACTTTGTGAATGCAGTTTCACAAGTTGAAGCCAGTACATTTTCCAACAATAAGTGTCAACTTTGAATTTTAAGACTTCAAGAATACGGACTTCTGAGTCAAACCGTGCCAACCATTCTGAGTGTCCAATATACAGGAATCGAAACACAGGGGCAGAAACTAACCTCAAACATATAGTAGTCTGCAGGGCAAGTCGTTCAGATTTTTACTAGCCCAATATGAATATCACTAGCCAGTATCTGCTAGTCATCTAACAGTTATAAAATTTTAACTTTGAACTAATTTACAATGGCAAGTATTTTCCCAACTTAAATCATTCACATCGGATACCATTGTTGCTGATAAAGACAAGTGAGTGAGTGAGTTATTGTTTAACGCCGCTTCGGCAGTATTGCAGAATAAAGACAAGAATCTCTACTCATACTTTGTGTCTTTCATAATGATTCAGGAATGTTTAGAGCCCCACAGGGCTAGCAGAAGCTAACATTTGCCTGACATTATTTTTACTAGCCTCGGGCTGAAGGACTAGTGTTAATGTCTAGCCCTGCAACACCAAGATGGACCACTGGTTAAAGAAGGCTATCCTAGCATATTGCAGGACCCGTTGGTAAAGGGTTAAAAGGCAAAAGCAAAACATTTTAGATCAAGGGGTCATTCATTTACATTTTAAATAGATCTTTGGGTCATTTCTAGAGTAGTAGTTGTTTATTCAGTAAATCAGGCCACAGGCCCATTTTACATAGTTATTTTACATTTTAAAGTTAAAGTCAAAGTTTCTGGAAAGAAGGACTCAACATAATATTTAAGCGATACTGACCTTTCCTCTAATATCTACAGCATATCATGTATATCATGTACAGCAGTTTTCACAAGTGACCAAATTTGATGATCGTTGGACTCACAAAGGGATTGGCAATTCAATATTTTTCAATACTAACTTCATAAGTCAAAGAAGTTGAAAATATCTGAGGACTATCTGCCCCATGAAAAAGATATTATAAATCTAAGGATAATAAAAATAGAGCCATAGGCTCTGTAGCTCATCAGGATCTGTATTGTTTGTAAGACCGAAATAAATTGTTCTCAGCTTGTTCTAGAGTTTTTCATACTAGAAAAGAAGTCGAAAATAGGTTCTACAATTTAGAATCCCCATTGTCTAAGGAGTCTGTACACAACATTTTAGCTCTCTAGACCTTTTGGTACTGGAGAAGAAGATCAAAATAAGTTTTTTAAGGTTGTGACTCCTGTGACTCTATTTGGGGTCAAGGTGTCACCAAATCTACAATTAAGAATCTCCATTGGCCAAGGAGTCTCCACATAAAATTTCAGCTCTTTAGAGTTACTGGTTCTGGAAACGAAGTCGCAAATAGGTTTTTAAGGTTGTGACCCATGTGAGCTTATTTGGGGTCACCAAATCTACAATTTAAAATCCCCACTGGCCAAAGAGTCTGCATACAACATTTCAGCTCTCTAGACCTTTTGGTACTGGAGGAGAAGATGAAAATACCCATTATAAATTTTTAAGATCTTTACCCCTGCGACCCTATTTGGGGTCATGGGGTCACGAAATCTACAATTTAGAATCCCAATTGGCCAAGGAGTCTGCACACAACGGTGAACCTTTCAGGCCTGATGAGCTAACAAAAAAATAAAACCCAACATACATAGGGAACTTGAAGGGGGGAATCTGCCCCATGAGAGCAGCCACACATGGAGGGCGTGTTCTCTGTGTTCTCGGTGGTGGAGGAGCTGCTGTCTGAGAGCAACTCGATACCCATCTCCTGGTACATGAGTCGCTCTGTGCTGTTCTCCCATCTTGCTCCCCGTTTCTTGCAGTGAATCCCACATTCTATCCGGCGCTTCTTGCTGAAATTGAAGAAAGACACTATCAGGGGAAATGAACACCGAGTCTGGCATGTAAACCCACAGCCGTCAGTTAGTTAAACTAATTTTAGCATGGGTTAAGTCGGAAGCACTGCACTTTATCTACACTAGGGCTGAGTATCATGGGAAATCTCACGATACGGTATGTATCACGATACAGACAGGCGATACAGAATGTATCACGATAAATTGTTTAAAGTATAACTTCATGCATATTTTGTGAAATTTTCAAGATGGTGGAAATTTTGTGTTATGAGATGATCGAAAATCGAAGATAAAAACTGTTATTTATTAATCAGATTGCTTCATGCTTACTGTAGTTACTGTTACTGCACAACACTAGCTGGTTTTATAGTGTTCACTTAGTTTTTCTTTTCATTTTTAAGTAGGTGAAATCTATTTTTAGTGTATCACGATACAGGAAGCTCACGATACAATAGTCACGATTTCCCAATCTACGATTGTATCGTAGGTATCGATGAATCGTTACAGCCCTAATCTACACCTAATGATTTTCAACTGTACTGGATTAACCAGCATAGTAAATAATGTTTCCATTCCTAGAAATGATATATTTTCAATTTCCAACAGATGGTCCTCATTATGTTTATAAATATGAAACACTTTTTTGCGAAAGGAAATATAATTTTTTAAATATTAAGAAAAATTAAGAAATATTATATATCCCTATTGGATATCATACAATATCCCGAACGGATTAAGTAGAAATGCTTTGACATCGGCACCTTAAGTTCTCAGATGACTATATATATATTTCTATAGGTCGGTGGGTGTAGGCTAGAGATATGCAAGCCAAGTTTCAATAAACCTAAAAATTCCCAGTTTAATGATTTTTATAGTTTTTTAGACTGTTTTCAGAAATTGAAGAAAGGACCAGTAGCTGGTAATAACAATACTTTGGGTATCATTGGCATTATTTTGTATGTGGGAAGGCAAACTGCTTGAGGACATTTTCTTATTATGAGTTTTGTCAATTTTGAGTAGATAGTGAAATTAAATTTGTTATCATTAGACTTGTACAGCACTTTGACCTGTGGATAAGGCGCTATATAAATAGTCATTATTTTATTATTTATTTATTATACTGTAGTCACTATTTTGTGGCCTTCATCAGCAATTATAAAAAAAAAACAAAAAAACAACTTTACATCTTACAAACATGGTTATAGTGTAGGCTAACTTTTCATAGATCATGACCGCATGAACCAGTTATAATTACTTTACATGAGAATCTCTCTTATGTTTGATCTCATCAGGTAATCGATAAACCAATTTAAGTCACAGACTTCTGTTTAATTAATTGTCCAATTTAATTTATTTATGCCATCTTCTGGAGTCATTTCATTTGTTTGTATTGATTTGATATGTTTCAAAATGCATTCCTAATTTCTTACATACAAAAATATTTCCTTGATTATTTAATCGCATTTATGCTTTATGTGGTTTTCAATATTAATCTCTTCGTTAAATCACACATAAACGTGCACAAATACTTCATTATTCGACATACTTCATGAACGATCCGCGTCCATCGAGAGCGAATGGAACAATGCAAATGAAGGGTGCATTTCAACTCGCTTAAACTACGATAAAATGCAACGATAATTCATTTGTGTGTTAAAATGTACTTAATAATGCACTTAATAAGATATATACCTTGGGTTTGACAAAATATTTTCTTTAGATTCCTCTATTGCAGAATTTTTTCCAGCCTTGATTTTACCCATCTTTGATTTTAGCGCCAATGTCATCCAACATATTTTCGCGTATTTTTTTCAACATACGCATGCGTGATTGACCCGGAAGTAAAATGGCTTTTTGTCATATTATTTACCTAAGCACTAATATCACTGCCGTTGGGCTAACCATCATTGTCTAGCGAAATGAAGATTAAAATAACGTCATCTATTTAGCTTAAGTGGACAATACATTAAAATTCGTACTTACGTTTTGATTAACGGATTTATTTTCACCCATATCAATGTCAAAGGGTAAGTAGCACGTTTTTTGAAAAAATGTATTTCAAATTTTCCATTTAAAATGATAGTTTATGTCATTTATATTGACTTTAGAGGGCAAAACATCTTATTACACAAACAATTTTTCCGTAGATGCAAAAACGGTGTTGCGTATAAAGCGAAAATTGCATGGCGGCCATTTTATTGTGAATGCAATTTATTATTTCGAATGATAAAAACGATTCCCATGGCTTTATTATTTAACTTGATTTCCCGAAGAGGGAAAGGTGTTCTACTATTTGTGACATTATTTTTCAAATAAAATTCATCCACTTACTTCACCGAAAAAAACGTGCTACTGCCCTTTTAAATCAATGTATATAGTTTTAAAGATAAATAATTCAATCGATTTTTTTCTTTCAACAAATGAAAGCACAGGGGCTGGTATTACAAATAACACGTTATAAGTCCTCTGACAATTACCTACTATATGTAGGTAGCTGTGAGAGGACGATGTTTTAGGTATGTAGCTGTGAGAGGACGAAGTTACTGATTTAGGACGTATTATTTTCAGCAATAAAAAAGTCTGTATATTCATAGACAAAACGGTTTGTGTAAATAAAGTTTCAAACTAAAAACATAGACACGGATCGATGTATTCGAAATCTGCAAGTAAAGTTCATGTCCAATCATGTCAAGGGAACCCTCCTGTAACATTTTAACACAGTGTCTAAATTATCTATTATTTTTTACATTTTGGTGAACATTGCAGTTACCCATCACATTTCAATTTGCTTCCATAATAGTTACATAGAGAATCTCACCCAAGTGTATTCTGATACCAAATATATCAACACGAGTTGACTACAAATATCCGAGGCTTGCCGAGAATATGTTTACTTTAATCAACGAGTGTTGATATATTTGATATCAGAAACGGGGGTGATATTTTTTCATCATTCAAAATCATTCTTCAACAATTATCAGCCAAAGACTGACATCTGAACACAAAACTGCCATTAACCTTCTTCAGCAGTGATCACGGTGAGGTCATAACATTTTGACGTCATAAGCATTATGGCATCATAGCATCGTGACCTCATAGCATTGTCAACAGTGTTCTATATGTACATGTTCAGGAGCGGCGTTGAAATAAGCCTTTGGCTTGTTCGCCAATCCTATGTTCATGTTTATGAAATAAAATACGTTTAAACCATGTATAATATGCTTATTTATTCGTAAAGAACTGTGTAGGGCATTCCTAGTTTAGAGTCTTTCGATCTGTTGTTTAACGTTCATGGTATGTTACTTTGCGTTTCGTGATATGCCTATATATATAATACCGTATTTCCTCTAATAGGGCCCTGAACCCTTATTACATTTAAGGGATCATACCTATTGGATCTATTGGAGCCCAGCCCTTATTTTACTCAATAGGTTTGACCTAATACACATGTTACACCGATCAGTTTATAATTTTTGTTAAGAATAACACAAACTTCTCGCCATTTGACATGAACCTAATTTAGCGTGGTAGTTTAACTCTCTTAGCGCCTGTTAACATTTAAACAGATATGTGTCTAGAAGTGAGTCATTGATGCTATATAAACCCGGTCCTTATTGGAGGCCCGACTCGTTTTCACCTTTAGGTACTTTACCCTCTGTGGCTGCTATATTAGAGACCCTATTAGAGAAAATAAGGTATGCTCATATCATCAGACACATGACACCTTGCAGACGCAAGATAAAAACGAGGTAGTCATTCTTTTGTATATCTGTCATCAACTCACCTGAAATTACTAGTCAACATTGAGGAAATGCTGAAATTAAATAGTCCTTTTTCTGATTTCGATCATCTTAATGGATATTTCAATGAAAGTTTCATTTTACAATTTCCTTTCTCGTTATTTTTCTTGAATCGAATCATTTTTCATGTATCCGAAAAACAGAGTAAGTTTATATTTCAAAACTTTGAGCGACAGAGTATTCAGACAAATGTTCTTAGTGAATTCGCTGTGAGGGAGATATTATATCTATTTGCGCATGCGTAACGCAGAGGAAGTTGAAGGTCAAGCAGACGGTACATGTGCGATTTGACTTTGCTATCAGAGTTTGTTGTGTAAGCAAATGTTTTCATTGCTTTCATCTAACCCCACTGTGTGACATATTGATCACGGAAAAACTTGTAATCTGTCCTATCGTTTGATGTTCCTTATTAACGTGTAAATTTAGTCATGATCAACTTTTCATGATAATGTTTACGAAAAATAACGACAGTGCCTAGGATACCAATCAACCCTACGTCCAATGGAATGTAAAGAAAACACTGAATTTTTTTCGTGTACTGTACTGCAGTAGGCCAAGACATTGGGCTTTCCCCGTCTGATTGACATGTCGAACTTTAAATTTAGTAATTGTAGTAGGCCCCTAGTTAACCCTTCGACACATTCCAATGATTTCATTTAACCCTTAGATAATGTTTGACCCCTCATTATGTAATGTGCAGACTCATTGGTCAATGGGGATTTTAGATTGAAATGATGCTTAGACCCCAAATATGGGTCACAGGGGTCATGACCTAAAACCTATTTTCATCTTCTACAGTACGAAAAGCTCTAGGAAGCTGAAATGTTGTGTACAGACTCCTTAGACAATGGGAATTCTAAACTGTAGAAATTGGTGACCCTGTGACCCTAAATAAATATGGTGAATGGTGAAAGTTTGGTAATATCGTGAAGTAGTTCATGAATAGAATTATGGATAGTATGGAGTAAAATACAGTATTCATTCAAACCAAGGATACCATGGTTAAAGTGTCATCGTCTAGTCTTTTAGTCTCCAGGGTATTATTAATCAGTATTATGTTACTAACTTACTTTGATAATGATGGTGTTGAATTATCAATAAAGTGACAATGTTGTTATTGTACATACTCCTCACAACTATAACTATGGCTATGGGGAATTTGGAAGGTTTCCATTGTAAATGAATATTTATAAATGAGTAATATATCATTCTGACACAAAGTAACTGTGCATCAAACAACAAGCTGTCTCATTAGACTTCATGTTATGTTATGTACTCTTTTGTGACATTTAACGTAAGTCAAATTACGGCTGCAAGCTAGAGGGCTCGAATATTCCGCCACGGGGGCTAAAATGGGTAAAAAAAAAGAAGAAATACGCAACTTGAGGGTTAAAAAGGAAACACTCAAGATAAATCCATGGTTATCTTCTAGGGGTGACTATTGACCCACAAGGACTAGTGCGATCTGTTTGGAGTGTTCCAGTATTTTTCGAATTTAAAAGCAAATTGTGCAAATTTACTTTTAGGTTCACGTAAACAACTGGATTGAATAAACTATTGAAACTATCGATAGTTAGCAATGCTATCGATGCTATTAAAGTTACTATCGATAAAGTACTAATGACACAGTAACTATGGCGCTAAATCGATAGTTCGATCTATTGTTACACCCCTATTATCAAATCGGTCCTCAGCTGAGTTTTCATGTTTTAATAACCCTTCAAGTTGCTCAACATCTAGGCTTGATTGATTGCTAAATACAACCCTAAAAAAAACCAATTACATTTTGTCATGAATAAAGGGGTCAAAAACCAGCTCGAAAGGTTTTCCATAAAATATCACAAGAAGAACTTGCTTTTGAGGACGACCTGTACCTTGCAAAATAGATACATTGAATATTTGATGACTTACAGCTAATACGGTAACCATGAATGAAACAGCAAGCAAAAGCAAACTTTGTAACTCATCTACTGTTGGTGACGAGTTCCACTACCTACTGAGGTGTGAGTCTCTCCAACACTAGCGGGCACAGTTCATTATCAATTAGTATTTTACTTGGCCAAATCTTTTCAAATTTAAAAAGAACTAAGTAGGGATACAAGGGAATCGAAAAATGTAAAAAAAATTATAAATATCTTCCAAAAGGCCTGATCAGCACTTGTTAATACAATACCTATGATAAGCTTAGATGTATTTTATACATCATTTCATTTTTAAAAATGTATACCGGTAGTTGTTTGTTTAGCTTGCATGTCAGTTTGGTTCTTGTTTGTTGAAGAAAAAAGTATTTGGATAAATATTATGACTATAAATGTTATTAGTTAAAAGAGTCAATAATATTCCAAAAATATATTACAAATATCTGTTTCATTGAAAATATTAATTTCAGATTTAGACTGCAGTTTGGCCATCAATGATGCATTGAAATTATCATTCAACTTGAAAATCAACAATCATGGGTGCGTCAAATTCAAGTCCAAGTGGTCCTACCCAAGTTCCACCGAATGCCAACCAGAATGCCTCCTACCCCAGCGAGTGTCCCATGCACAAGGCAGAAAATGCAAAGACAACAATCCCAAGTGAATGTCCCATGCACCAAGCAGCTCAGCAGGGCAAAGTTAATCCAGAAAATATGGTAACATCATTTTCTTGAAGTACACTTCATGATTGTTTTGAGTTGCAGGTGAATCTCATATCAACTTTTGACTTTCTAAGTTTACCTACAAATCACCTTGTCTTGTTGCACATGGTCCTGTGCATGGCTCAGTTGACCGCTGTCTGTGAAGTTCAGCAACAATGAGTGTAGCTCACCTTATAGGTGACCCTCTTCGTGGCTTGATAATCTGAGAGTTTGAACAGCCGAATATATGGCCCGATTTCCTGCTCCACACAGACAGAAGTTTTGAAACTAGTTGTGTTACAATGGGCTAATGACTTTAAGCAAAGTATGCCTGAAATAACCCAGCAGTACAACTTGTAGCTGTTACTGAAGTGAAGGCAATGTCATTGATAACCTTAAAATATCTTAATTGATAGATGTGTACATACTCTCATGGAGTTTAGAATGAAAAAGGACCGATGTTGGTCCTTACACCAGGGTAATCAATTTTAATAATGTGTCCACTCTGAGCATTCCACTTCATGATATGGAGTTTAGCAAGATTTAAGTACCATCATTATTATCTTATCTTTCATCAAATATTTGTTATTCAACAAGAATCAACATGTTCGCTAGTTCCAGCCGATGCTCGCTCAGTACCACCCATGGTTCGCTAGTTCCAGCCGATGCTCGCAGGTTTCACCGCAATGCATTA